>CAIJEO010000009.1:1800000-2207271 GCA_903819665.1 Aureobasidium mustum
GGCCAAGCGGGAATCAAATGGGACCGACCTCGAATCTGTCCCTGAGAGTTCCGAGGCTTCGGCAGAACAAGATGGTGCTGGTCGCCGCGTCTTCTTCAACATGCCACTGCCTGAGGATGCACGCGACGAAGAAGGACATCCTACCACCCAGTTCGTGCGAAACAAGATTCGCACCGCAAAGTACACCCCCCTCAGTTTCATACCCAAAAATTTGTGGTTCCAGTTCCACAACATCGCCAACATCTATTTCCTGTTCATCATCATCCTCTCGGTGCGTAACATAATACCCTATTCGCTTCTTCCATTGAATTCATACTGACCCTTGTTANNGATCTTCCCCATCTTTGGCGCCTCGAATCCTGGTCTGAGTGCCGTACCGCTGATTGTCATTGTGACCATCACTGCAATTAAAGATGCGATCGAGGATTGGAGAAGAACAGTTCTCGACAACGAGCTTAACAACGCACCCGCTCATCGTCTCGTCGACTGGGAAAACGTTAACACGGCCGAGGACCGAATCTCATTGTGGCGAAAATTCAAGAAAGCAAATACTCGAGCCATCACGTTTGTCTGGCATCTCTGGAAGAACCGTAAAGAGTCCAAAGCCGAGAAGCGAAACTCCCAGAAAGACAGAGCCCTGGATGAGGGTAGACCTTCTGCAGACACCAGACGACCATCCATGTACTCTCAGCGCATGTCTGTGATGTCCACGGCTACCGAAGAGCCTGACGCCATGGAGATGACACCGGTACACTCACCAATGCCTGCTTCGGCCATGGAGGGAAGCAAAGAGATGGACTTGGGTGACCACATTAGAAAATCCCTGGAGAACGATGCCCTCAAACCTGGCGACGCGCGGCAGGTTGTTGAAGTCGCAAAGGATCCTAATGAGTCCAATGCGCCTATTCCAAAACGATTCTACGGTAACGTAATCAACCCCAATAAACCTAGTGGAAAAGCACGGTTCAAGAAGGATTGCTGGAAGAACGTTCAAGTCGGAGATTTTGTGAGACTCTACAACGAAGAGTCCATTCCTGCAGACATCGTTGTCTTGTCGACCTCTGATCCTGATGGAGCTTGTTATGTGGAAACCAAAAACCTGGATGGAGAGACCAACCTTAAAGTCCGCCAAGCTCTACATTGCAGTCAGAAGGTCAAGCGAGCTCGTGACTGTGAACGGGCTGAATTTGTCCTGGAGAGCGAACCGCCCCATGCCAATCTTTACTCCTACAGCGGAGCTATTCGATGGAAGCAACAGGGTAGTAAGAATGCGGAGGTTGAAGCTACTGACATGGCCGAGCCTGTCTCTATCAACAACATGTTGCTCAGAGGTTGCTCCATTCGTAACACTGAGTGGGTTTTGGGTATCGTCGTTTTCACTGGAGAAGAGACCAAGATCATGCTCAACTCTGGTATCACCCCTACGAAGCGCGCTCAAATCTCGAAGGATTTGAACTGGAACGTCATTTACAACTTCATCATTCTGTTCTTCATGTGTCTGATCTCGGCTGTGGTGCAAGGTACTACCTGGGGCAAAGGTAACGAATCACTCGACTTCTTCGAATTTGGCTCCTATGGTGGTACGCCAGGTCTTAACGGCTTCATCACATTCTGGGCTGCTATCATTCTCTTCCAGAACTTGGTGCCCATTTCCCTCTACATCACCTTGGAGATTATTCGCACTGCTCAGGCTTTCTTCATCTACAGCGACACTTTCATGTACTATGCGCCAGTCGATTATCCCTGCACACCCAAATCGTGGAACATCTCCGATGACCTCGGTCAAATTGAGTACATCTTCTCTGACAAGACCGGTACACTGACCCAGAATGTCATGGAATTCAAAAAAGTTACTATCAATGGCGTGCCTTATGGAGAAGCATATACCGAAGCTCTGGCCGGCATGCAGAAACGACAAGGAATCGATACCGATGCCGAAGGGGCTAAAGCTCGTATTCAAATAGCTCGCGGAAAAGTCAAGATGCTTGAGGACCTGCGCAAGCTACATGACAATCCTTACCTTCTGGACGAAAACGTGACCTTCGTCGCGCCCGATTATGTCTCTGACTTGACTGGAGCGTCTGGACCTGAACAGAAAGCAGCCAACGAGTACTTTATGCTTGTGCTTGCGCTCTGCCATACTGTCATTACCGAGCGTACTCCTGGTGATCCGCCAAAGTTAGAGTTCAAAGCACAGTCACCTGATGAGGCTGCGCTCGTCGCAACAGCCAGGGATTGTGGCTTTACAGTACTGGGTCGTTCAAACGACGGAATCATTGTGAATGTTCTTGGTGAAGAGCGCGAATACAGTGTCCTCAATATTTTGGAGTTCAACTCATCCAGGAAACGCATGAGTGCCATTGTGCGAATGCCCAATGGAAAGATTGTTCTCTTCTGCAAAGGTGCTGACAGCATTATCTACTCAAGATTGAAGAAGGGTGAACAGCAGGAATTGAGAAAGACCACTGCTGACCATCTCGAGATGTTTGCTCGAGAGGGTTTGCGCACACTTTGCATTGCTCAAAGGGAGCTCGATGAGGAGGAGTACCAAACTTGGAACAAACAACACGATATCGCCGCAGCAGCTATTCAGAACCGCGAGGAAAAGCTCGAAGAGGTTTCTGACGCCATTGAACGCGACCTTACTCTTCTTGGAGGAACTGCTATTGAAGATAGACTTCAAGACGGTGTACCTGACGCAATCCAGCTCCTTGCTCAGGCAGGCATCAAGCTTTGGGTTTTGACGGGAGACAAGGTTGAGACGGCCATCAACATTGGGTTTTCCTGTAACCTGCTGGGCAATGATATGGATCTCATCGTTTTGAACGTTCAAGATGAGAACCTAGCCACTGCTGAAGCAGAACTCGACAAGAACTTGGCCATCTTCGGCAGGACTGGATCGGACGAGGAACTCAAGGCTGCAAAGAAGAATCACGAACCACCAGCACCGACTCACGCTGTTGTCATTGATGGCGAGACGTTGAAGCTCATGCTTGACGACAAATTGAGACAGAAATTCCTGCTTTTGTGCAAGGAATGCAAATCGGTTCTCTGTTGCCGTGTCAGTCCCAGTCAGAAGGCTGCCGTTGTTGGCATGGTTAAAAACGGGCTCGATGTCATGACTTTGGCCATTGGTGATGGTGCCAATGATGTTGCTATGATTCAGAAGGCTCATGTTGGTGTCGGTATCGCTGGTGAGGAAGGTAGACAAGCAGTCATGTCCTCTGACTATGCGATTGGCCAGTTCAGATTTCTCACGAGGCTTGTTTTGGTCCATGGACGTTGGTCCTACCGCCGACTTGCAGAAACTATTGCAAACTTCTTTTATAAGGTATGCCCTTGCTTCTGCTCTTTACATCGACTTATCGCTGACATCCTCCAGAACATCATTTGGACTTTCGCTCTCTTCTGGTATCAGATCTATGCCAACTTCGATTGTTCATACATCTTCGACTACTCATACATTCTACTCTACAACCTGGCATTCACTTCTCTACCAGTCATCTTGATGGGAATCTTGGACCAGGATGTCGATGACAAAGTGTCCCTTGCAGTGCCCCAGCTTTACAGGCGTGGCATTGAGAGAAAGGAGTGGACACAGATCAAGTTCTGGTATGGTGAAATGACTTTAGACTTGATTCTCGAGCTAACTATATCATAGNNGACATACATGGTTGACGGTCTTTACCAGTCGCTCATTTGCTTTTTCCTTCCTTACCTTCTCTTCCAACCCGCCAATTTCGTCACTGAATCAGGCCGAAACGTCAACGATTATCAACGCATTGGTATATACATTGCGAACTCCATTGTCGTGGTGGCCAACGTTTATATTTTAATGAACGCCTACCGATGGGACTGGTTCTTCACCTTGATTACAACAATCTCTATCTTGCTTATTTGGACCTGGACTGGTATCTACTCCTCATTCACTGTCGGTTTCACGTTCTACAAGGCGGGCGCTGAGGCCTATGGAGCTTTGAGTTTCTGGGCACTAACAATGATGGTGATCATTGTTGCTCTGCTTCCTCGCTTTGCCGCAAAGTCTTTCCAGAAAATCTTCATGCCTCGCGACATTGATGTCATCCGTGAGCAGGTCAGACAAGGCAAATTTGACTACCTCAAGAACGTGGATCCGCAAGACTCGGACGAGGGCAGCCCACCTCCTCCTGAGAAAGTGTCGGATTCAACCTCAAGTTCCGAGATAAGCAAACCTTCGGGAGCACAGAGACTTGCTCACAAGTTGTCCCACAACAGAGTCCCAACAGAAGACGAACGACCGATTTATCCACCCTCAATAGCGGCAACGGCAACGACTCGCAATGCCAGATCACACAACGGCAGTGATGGTACCGATTACACTGGACATCGATCTTCCATTGATCGGACGTTCCCTGCGGTTGGACAAGTGACATCTCGTCCATCTGAAGACTTTGGACACAGCCCGATAGATTTCTACCGACCCCCAGTCATTGCTGGCGGTTTCGAGTCACCTGCACCACGACCAAGTTACGACCGACCGAGACCTTCATTCGATCGATTGAGGGCCAGTATGGATTTCGAAAGAACTCGGCCATCGTTCGAGAGCTCGCGAGATTTCACTAGTGCGGCATATCTATCGCGGGTGGAAAGCAGTCATACACCTGCTGGAACACCTGCTGCGGTAGAACGAAAAGACATCGGCTACGCTATGTAATACGGAGCGTAGTGTGAGCGCCGATTGTACAAAAGGCCAGGAGTGAAGGTGTTATGTCTTTCGGTTGTCTTGATTAATGTCTGTTTCACATGGCGTACTGCTTGGGTGTGGTTTTGATGATTTTGATTTTGGCATAGATTTGATTCAAGTTAGTTAAGATTCCCTGCTGTCATTCTTTCAGACAAAGCGTTTGCCTTGGCCTGTTGATAGGTTTTGAATATCATCGATTTATCGTTCTGTCTGACACTTGTGAGATTCATTGGTTGCATGTCTTGGCGTGAAGTGTTTTGATGTGCAAACAGCCCGCTCGGCGAGACAAGAGGCAACGTGACACCAGAGCATGCCACAATTGACATCAGTCCTTTTATTTAAAAAATTTCCCAGAAGCGCCTGACTGATGATAGGCAACAAACTCCGCTGTCACCGCGTCGGCTCTTCAACTAGCTGAAAAGAACAACAACCATCATGGCCACAAACAGCAGCGACAGCGGCCCCGGACCAGTGAGCGAATTGCTAGGCGTGTTGGCATACGCATTCGCTCAAGTACAACCCTTGCTCCCCCTGTATACTCACCTCGTTCTCTCGGCGTTGTTTCCCATCATCACAGGTGCTTACTCTTCACTTTCACGACCTTCGTCAGCAGCGAAGCCTGTCAAGGATCCAAAAGCCCAGCGTGGAGCCGATGAGCAAGACGATCCAGATGAAGATGAGGACAGTATCCAGAAGATGGANGGGCTGAGTCCCAGTGATGCTGTCATCTTTCCTCTCCTTGCCGGATGTACATTGGGCGGCCTTTACCTGCTCATTAAGTACATGGGTGCTTCACTACTGAACAAAGTCTTGCGTTGGTACTTTTCGGCAATGGCCATATTCAGCGTCGCTAAACTCGTCAACGATGGTCTTGGTGTGGCCGAGTCTTTCTGCTTTCCACACTACTACACTGAGGGAGGTGTTTTGTGGAAAGTCAGCCAACCCGAAAGGAAGGCGATCCACTCAGCCATTTGCATGAGACCGTCTCCTCTCCCAGGAGTCTTGGGTCGCATCATTCTTCCTCAGCGCGTCCTCGATGCCTTTTGGATGTTGCGCGGTCTTCTTAGGCGCAAGTACCGTCTGCATTTCCGTCTCTCCGGCTTGGTCAAATTCAAGGTCACTCTTACGCTTCGCACAATTCTCTCGACTACACTCGCACTCGCAACCATCTTCTGCTCCAACTTTGTGCTCGATGCATGGTGGCTCACCAACCTGCAAGGATTTGCCTTTTCTTACAGCGCTCTTCAGCTCATGTCTCCCACTACCTTTGGTACTGGTTCTCTAATCCTGAGCGCCTTGTTCTTCTACGACATCTACTTTGTCTTCTACACTCCTCTGATGGTTACTGTAGCCACCAAACTCGATGTGCCCATCAAGCTGCTGTTCCCTAGACCCCTCGAAGACGGGCAAGTTGCCGCAGACAGGAAATTGGCTATGCTCGGTCTGGGAGATATCGTGATTCCTGGTATGATGATCGGACTCGCCCTGAGATTTGATCTTCACATGTTCTACCTGAAGAGACAGACGAAGCGTCTCAAATCTGCTCAAGCCGATGCAGACAAGAAGAAGGAAGACAGCACAAGCAAGGTCGATGAAGAAGTTCAAAAGGAACCCTATCGCCCTGTCACTGGCCACTGGGGCAACAAATTCTGGACCACCTCCTGGATCGGCCGCTCTTTGCTACCCAAGTACGAACCCAAGAAGCCTGCTCGCAATCCAATTCCTACATTCTCGAAACCATACTTCTATGCTTCCNNAATTGTTGGCTACGTTCTTGGAATGTGCGTCACGCTGGGTATCATGCAAGTCTTCAAGCATGCTCAACCTGCCCTTCTCTACCTAGTTCCCGGCGTTCTGGGTAGTCTGTGGTCAACCGCACTAGTCAGAGGAGAACTCAAGCAGATGTGGAACTTTACAGAAGCAAGCGACGAGGAAGAGGGAAGAGGATAACGACAAGAAGAAAGACAAGACCAAAAGGACGCAGAGAAGAAGGACTCAGACAAGAAGGAGTCCACTTCCTGGTGGGGCAAGAGTTTCTTCTCGGCCGAGAAGAGCGAGCGTAATGCGGAAAGACTCGAAAAGATGATCGCAAAGAGTGTTGGTGGCGATGAGAAGAGTGACAGCGAAGATAAGAGCAGTGGTAAGAAGAGCAAGAAGGAAAAGCATGGCGACAAGGGCTTCTTCCATTTCTCCTTTACGCGCGCTGTTCCCAAGAACTCATCACTACCTAGCGATGTCAAGAAACGCTCGTCAGCTGCAGAGACGGACAGCGCTTCTTTGATCAGCGGTTCTCAGACAACCGAGGCGAACGGACACGATCCCAAATGGAGAGGTGCAGGCCCACAAGAGACCAATGAGGAGCGTGCTGGCAAGAGAAGACGTATCTGATTGGTTTACGAAGAAGTTTAGGGGGATACTCAGCAAAGAAGAATCCAGGTAGCGAACAGATACCACGAGTAGCAGTTGATGATAGCCAATAACGCCATCATGACTTAATACAAGATCTCTATTTGCATTGAAGAGCATCAACCTTGAATGAGAAGGCACGAGAAATCGGCTTACTGCATTCGGCTAGACCTTGTTCGCTTGCTCCTTCCTTCTTGTTTGGAAAGCTCTCGTTAATTCTCGTCGTGTATTACTCTAAATGATCTCTGGCGAGATTCATTCTCCCAACGACATTGGAGCATTGCAAAGGAAGCCATGAAAGATAGGATAGTAACAATATTCTATTCGAGCATGATATCGTAGGTATCGTATACATCGTAGCGTAGTGCATGCATCAGCACACAGCTGAATCAGGCATCAGACCAGTTACTTGTCATTAGCCATCAGACTTAAGAAGACACCCCAACCAACACCGATGATACCACCAAAGACTGTACGGTGCTCGAGAGGAACAAGCGTAAAGCTGGTGATAGAGACGAGGGGCCAGAGCTTCTGGCCGGCGAACAGAAGGGGGAAGAAGTCNNCTGCATGATTGTCAGTGGGACATGTTGGAATAGGTGAAAGAACAGAATATACCTTCTGCAGTGCGGACAGAGCGGTCTCAAGAGACTGTCCCTTCAGGAAAGCGATGCCGACAATGAACAAAGCGTTGTTGACAGCCGCACCAAGAGTTTGATCGAGAGCGAATTTAATGGCAGTGTTCTTGATGCTCAGAGCCTTTGGGCTGGAGGAAACAGGAGGCTGGGCAAAGGTTGTGTCAATCTTCTTCTCGACAGCTTGGCCATCGGGAGTGCTGAAGGTCTGGGAGCGAGTGGGAGGCTTGGCCATATGAGACTGGTTGATGCCGGCGCGAGCCTCGAGCTCCTNTGCCTTTGCCTTGACTGTATCGACGCCCTCGCTAGCGCGGCGTCTGGCGTTCTTGACAGCGTCACTGTCTGCTAGAGCAGTGGTGGCTGCCGAAGCCTTCTGTAAACCCGGGCTTGCCGTCTCTTCAATGCGCTGCAGAGTGGGAGCGGCGGCGTCGAGGGCGGCTTTGACTTGAGGCTGTTGAGCGATGCTCGCGACGGTACCAGCATCATCGGGTGAGGTGTAGCCGGGGAAGGTGGATTCCAACCAGGACTGCCAGAGGTAATTGGGCGGGCATGAGAGGAGCGAGAAGGCTACGAAGGTGACCAACGGGCCTGTATCGAGGCTGTAGCCATNGCTGCACGACAACGTCAGTCCGATCCAGTAGGGTCACGAGGGGCCATGGCCTCATGCACTTACGCCTGCACGGTGACAAGAGATGAGCTGGGCGAGGGTATTTGAGACGGCACTCAGAATGGCTGCTTGGATGGTTGCTTTCACGATTGGCTCCATCTTGACGCGACTTAGGATGACGAAACGCGGTTGTATAAATGCTGGCGTGTCTTTGTTACTTAAGCGAGGTACTGAAATGTGTAACACAGGCCGAGGTGATGAATAGCGAGATGCGACAGTCGAGGTGTAAAGTATGAAGATTCCGAGCTCAACTTTGGCGAAGACGAAGATTAATCTACCGTGGAAAAGGAAGTTGCTTCCATCGTCATTCCAACTGTTTTCGCGTGGGTGAAGCCCACTCTCAAGCTTTGCAACAAATTCTATCACAGGCCACGCATATCGCTTGCTACAAATGCTTTAGATCGTACTTCTTCACGGACTAATATACAATTGATTATCAACCGCGTCAATGGTCGACGCTTCGCCAGATTATTGCCCATTACAACTCACTTAGTGAATCACGACCGCGACATGATCATCCACTTGAACGGTAATTATTAGCTTGAGAACGCTTCATCAACATCTGGAAGTGGAACTTACTGTACTTGTTGATATCTCCCAAGAAGCAGGCTGCGATGATGGACACAGCTCCAAAGGCAATCGACACATAGTACACATACTTGTATGCCTCTGCATATGCCAGTTGCCCAGCATACACAACCATCTCGTAAGCTCCGGGCACACCCTTGATTCCTGGAAGCGTTTGCAACTCTGGCAAAAGACTCGCACCTGTAAGTTCAATCGCCGCCTTGATGACAGCCGGGCTCGTGATGTTCAACTTGTAAATCATCGTTCCGCCGATATAGTGCGTGGCTGAAGGCACAAACTTGTTGATGAATANCCTAAAAGCGAAGGTACAATTAGCAAAATATCAAACGTTGGTTGTGGACACCTTTACATTAAAATAGACACAGTACCCAATGGATCCACCAATTACGCGAATGGCCAGAGTCAATGCTGCTACAGTAGCGATGAGGTCGTCCGGACAGATGANTTGCTTGAAGAACTTTAGCAGACGTCAAATGCAGATCATGTTTTATTCGGACTTACTGGTAATAATCGAGGCAGGCACAACAATGCCGCCAATACCGAGGCCTGCAACAACAAGGATTCCCCAGAGCTGGTTCAAATTGTCCACACGAGCGATTGAGAGGGCTCCACACCCAGCTGTCATAAGGACCGAAGAAACGATCATCATCGCCTTGTTGTGGCCACGGAATACTGAGAGGAGCCATAGGACGATGCAGGCTCCAACCAAAATAGAGAGGCCAACCGGAAGTCCACGAAGGCCTACACCNNACTGTCGGATGGTCAGTACTGGTCATATACGCTTCGAAAACTTCTCTTACACAGGATCGTGTCCATAGACGTTGCTGTGAGGAAGTCAGCATTGATTCTACACATTTTTAGGGTCGTTTTGAGGAGAGGTTGTACAAGCNNTTTGTGTAGGCCACATCATGAGTATACTAAAGAAGTTCGCACCACTTATAAAGGTTATTACCAAAGTAAGTGCGAGGATCCGTGGTTCTTGACGGAGGCGCTTAGGAAACATCGGATGTTTGGCACCGTAAGCCTCCCAGAAGCAGAAGGCGATGAGAAGAATGGCTCCGAGGATTAAAGGAGCCAGGACATGAGCACTGCTCCATGGATATTGGTATCCCCCCATTCTNNTGATACATCAGCTTGGTCTAGAACATCCTGGGTTCGGTAACTTACGCATGCCAGCCATGAACAGTATCATACCGCTGACGCTAAGAAGGCCTCCAATGTAGTCGACTTGCTTGAGGATTTCTGCCTTCGAGAGTCCCTGAGAGTTGACTCGAGGAGGTGGGAAGTAGAAGACCGCGGTCAAAACGACNNTATCGATCGGTTAGTAGAATTTCTTCACGGCGGAGTTTGAGCATATCCTACGGCCAATGAACGCCCAAATGGCACAGAGTGCACCAACCCACCGCCATGAGGAATGGGCAGCTATCAGCTGGCCCCAAAGCACACTGGGGCAAAATGGAAGGATGGTGAAGATGAGTATCGCCACATACTTGCCCCTCTTTGCGGTAGGAGCAAGTTCACTTGTGGCAGCTAGAGCAGTGAGCTCGTTGATACCAGCACCTATGCCTGCGAAGACCATGCCGCCGACGAAAACGTTCATGGTGTGGGCAGTGGAGCAGATGATCATTCCCAATACAATGAAAGCTGCGCCGACAATCGCGACGTATCTTCGGCCGAAGATATCACTGAGCGAGCCGACGAAGGGACAAACTGCAGCCAGGGACAGAAGATTTGCTAGGACGAACCAGATCCAGCGATCGGCGCCTCCAATATCTGCATAGATGTAAGGAGGGANTCTGAACATCAGCACGGCACTAGTCGCAAAGGTCAATCGACTTACTCCTCCAAAAAGGTAGACCGGAATTTGAGAACCAGTCCAGAGAAACGCCATGGCGACAAGACTCATCATACGATTGAACGACATAGGAGGCTCGGTATAGTGGTCTGAATAGATCAGTCGTGGTCGTGTTAGTCAAGACGAAGGACACATACCCTGATCATCGTTATCAATACGGAGGCCATCTTTGTCAAGGTAGCCAGCATGGCCGTGCTCAGAGTCTCTCGTTTGAACACGCTCAATGTGCTGAGTAGCTTCTTTGTCTCCAGAAGGAGACTCAGAACCATTGGAGTCCCTATCGAGCTCGGTATGACCAGCCATGGTACCAGAGCAGAGAATATAGAATGTGGGGGCTTAGAGGTTGATGTTGTGGTGTCTGGGATGGATTTCCGATTGACTGGGAGGAGCATGTGCTTTCTTATATTCGAAGGAAGCGCCCAAGTCTGGCTCTGCAACTACTTCAGACGGCATGACACGAGACCAAGAACGACAAGGAAACACAGACGAGTATGCGGGGATGCAGGTGCTGATTGGTAGATCAGTAGCAATATTGAGGGCGAAACCGTTGCTCGCAGTTTTTGGAGATGTGAGCCGAGGCTTGACTGGTACAAGCAAGGTGTATCATCAATAGTAGAAGCTTATTAGAAAGAAGACTTGGTAGATTCAGCGCCACACAATATCCTCCAGAGTGCCAGGTACACATATTCAAATAAATTTAGGATATCTGAATCACATATGATTACTCTGCAGAGGCTTGAGATGTAGCTGACCAAGACCGACTATCTGACGACTTGACAAACCATACATGCTACCTAACCGTCTATTTCTGTTTAAAAAGAGAGGTGAAGCCTGTTGATCTGTGTAGCAAAGTGTTAGGCAGGAAGCGGAGCACATGCGGGGAGACCATATTTCCCCGCGAAGGATTGGCTTTTGTGGGGGAACTGGGCTCGTGCCTCGGCCCTAAGTTCAAGACATGCCTCGACGTTGAAGACCTTCCTTAAACATACGGAGATCGCATGGTATTTTGCGAATCAGAAGCAGCCACCGGAGGAGGGTACGTCTGAAGTCCATATGTGCACTATCTGAGCCATTCTGATGCGCAATATATCATCCATGTGGTTGGCGTTACCATCTTACTCCTTCAATGTTGGGAGTATAAAATATATATGATCATACATCGAAGAAAGGCCTGTTATTCTGATTGCTCGAAGATCTATGAGGGTGCACGAGGCTCACGACGCTTTAGGTCAAGAGTAAAGGTTAGGAAGGTGCCTCGGAAAGTCTCGAAGACATGCAACTTCAGAATGGTGTGCACGGGATGGATGCTGGAGGCGATGAAGGTAAAGACTCCGGACGCTTTGAGCCTTTGTAGGCGTCGTCTGGTCGATCCACGCAAGCAACCATCGTGTGTTCATGCCAGTTCAGATTATGGCAGCTAGAATAGGTCGCCGGCCTTTGACTTGTCAACGGGCTTGGCAAAAGTAGCAACTGACGTCGGATTTGATCTAGCTTTCTAAGAACGACTTCACGTCAAACACGTCTTGCAACTTTCAAACTCGCACAGAACGTCTTTCACAATGGGCGAAAACAAACAGCTCTCAGCACTTGTACTCGTTGCAGATGGCTCCGAGGAGATTGAGACAGTCACACCCCTTGAGTAAGATATACATATCGATATGAAGGCTGAGTATAGTGCCTCGGCTGACTTGAACAAAGTGTTTTGGTGCGAGCCGGATTCACAACAGTCAAATCTGTGGGTGTCAACCTTAAGAATCCTCTTTACGCCCAGTGAGTAAATGTGCCGTTGTCACTCCGTCGATCTGCCATCTGGTCTGGTTCGTGTGTATTGGATAGGCAAAGGCAAACCGCTTTCGTGAAGGTTAGAGAATTGCCAAAACATTCCGTCCTCCACGGGAGAATTGATTCACATCGACAAGATCTCGGCACTTGGCGAGAAGTATCGATGACCCGGCTATCACGATACAGCAAGTCGAGTCGTATTTGCCCAGGGATCCCTGGGCAAGCGTACTCTTAGCTGTTGTGTATTGATCGTGGATGTGTGGTCTTACGGGATCGCTGTCTAGTACACAGAAATCATGCCTGCTGCACAAAAGAAGGTCCATACCAGTTTGGGCTTGACGAGAACTACGGCTATCCTTTGCTTTATTACCAGATCGACACTCTTAGCCTCGGACGACTAACGTGTGTCACAGATGCTCTCGTGGAATCAAAATCATCCCAGACATCCCCTCGCCACACGAGATACCTGATCGTCTAGTCGATGGTGCAGACATCCTGATTCTGCCAGGAGGTGCACCTGGAGCCAAGACCTTCTGTCAGAGCGAGGAGGTCTTACGCTTGATCCGCGAGTTCCGCAACGAAGGAAAATGGGTCGCGGCGATCTGTGCTGGAACTACAGCGCTTGTCGAGAGTGTCAAGTCACCTCATGCTGAGGGCGAGGCTTCTAAGAAGTGCAAGGTCACGTCACACCCATCCGTGAAGCAGGAGATTATGGACGCTGGCTGGTCTTACGCAGACGACAGCGAAAGGGTTGTAGTCGACGGCAAGGTCATCACAAGTCGTGGTCCAGGTACTGCGTTGCTCTTCTCGCTTACAATCGTTGAGAAGTTGGCTGGAAAGGCGAAGAGGGACGAGATTCAAGGCCCAATGATCTGTGCTGAGACTCTGTGAACAAGGCAATAGGAAATAGAGTGGGGCCAGTAACTTTGATATGGACGTCAAAAGATAGTACAAGCCTGAGAAAGCTACATTCATGTCAAAAGAGGCCAATGTAGTGGTGACTAGAACTTGGACCATAGAGTGAACAGAAACGTGGAGTCATTTAATTTTCGAAATGCATTTCAGAGGCCTATCATGAACGCATTTGTGGGTGCGCCTCCAGACGTGTGCGGGGGCGGCTTTTTGATAATTTCCCTTTGGCATGAGAAGTGCGAAAAAGTCGGTATAAGTAACGAAGATGCATTTTCCCATGCCGTGCCCTCAGCCTGCGCCTAAACGACAATCAAACCATCAACCGCGAGAACCCAGCTGCTTAGCGGGACTTGGCGGCGACCTTGACGGGTGCACCCTTGGCGCCCTGCTTGCTGGCAATCTTGCCGGCCTGGCCCTTTGCGGCGGAGGCGGCGTTCTTTGCCTTGTTGGCCTTCTTTGCCGACTCGGACTCGGTCTTCTTGGCCTTGCCCTCCTTGATGGCGGCGGCGCGGGCGGCGGCGCGAGCCTCGGGGCGCTGCGAACGGCGCTCCTTGATCACATCGAGCGAGGCACCAACGATGGCACGCTGGCTCTTGACGGTGCGGCGAGTGCGCTTCTTGGCGACCTCCTGTATAACGAAAGTCCATCAGTCACTGTTCTTGTTCTTGTTCTGTATGTGTTTGCGCAATCCAAGCAGCGGCAGCCGTGGGCGTATATTGGTAGTTGTGGTTTTCGGAAGGAGGCGCGCGGGCCTGCTGGTTGGCGGAATGGGCGACGGGGCGAAAGGGCGACTGACCTCTGAGATACCCTTCTTGTGCTGTCTGCGGTAAAGGACGGTCCAGGAGATCTTGCGGGGGTTCTTGCGCTGGAGGAAGAGCGACTCGGACTTGCCGTTCTGGAAACGGAAGATCTTGCTGTCACCACGAACGTAGAGCTTGCCCTGTTGCACGTAACCCAATCAGCCTCGTGTTCTTGTCCATCTCTTGTTTTTTCCTCTTCATCGTCGTCGTCGTCGGCGGGGAGGGGCAGCGATTCGCACCTTGCCAGGGTAGATCTTCTGGCCGGAGAAACTGTCCTCGTAGACTCTCATTTTGGCGGTTGTGTATCGTTGGGTGAAATTGTCGTCTCGTCGATTCGTTCAACGCGTGTTGCGAAGCTGCTGCGTTTGAAAATGGCGAGTGCGTTTTGGACTAGCCGAGGATTTTCCAGCCTTGGCGCTCTGTGCCTTCCGCTTCCGTTCCAACTTCGTCCTTGCACCACCTCAGCCTCGGACAGCAATAATTGAATGCACGACTCATCGATCTTTCACTCTGCTCACAAGTATTCATCAAGATCTCTGGAGGCACATTGTTCATGTGATGCATCAACAAATCCGAAAATTTCATACATATATCTACTGATAATCATATCTCATCTTACCATTAATGCGTCCAACTCTCTTCACTTCCCTCTTGTGTTCAGATACACATCGAGCGCGCTCGACATGTTACTGCCAGAGCTAACTCTGCTGCGTACACTGCCTCGCGCCACCAGTGTCTCGCTCGTCGCTGCTTCCTGACATCCGAGTCCAGGTGCATGGGATACCTGGCAAGGGCAACCGTTGAGCATGCCTCCCGTTTTGAGCACCGCTGACAGTGCCGCTTCCAACAACTTGTTCCTGCGCTCGAGTGCCTCCATCCTTGCTTCAATCGTGACAGGGCTGCTTTCGCCTGGCTGCAACTTGAACCTGGCCGTCTTTGCACTTGATGGTGGTGATGGGAATACCATACTGCGTACACTCTCGTCGGCTGGTGGTGCAGGTAAGTCTTTGGCTGAGCTGGCCCTCGCTAATCCTGCATCTACCGTGTCCTCTGATCGCGAGGTGCCATTGCTTTTAGCGCGTGGAGTGGGTGGCAACTCCTTCTTTGGAGGTGGTGACGGCAATTCTGGCGTGGTCGGCTGTCGACTCTTCTTCGAAGCACTGCCTGCCCGTGAAGGTGTCGAAGCCACACTCTTTGACCCTCGACTACGCTTGCTTGTCTTGCCTCGTGGCACCGGACTGTTCCTGCCTCTTGCGCTTGGGGTCACGCGTACATGACTAATCCTAGGCGAGGGCGAAGCAGTCGTAGCGATGATTCGATAGTTTTCCGAAAAGTCGCCTATGCTCGTTGTGCGCTTAATGGAAAGTGGACTTGTACAATATCCATCTGGCTTCTGGTCGCGTTCAAGGGAGTGCTGTGAATGCGAACTGCTCAAGTCAAGCGGCCGCGGGCCCTCTGGTCTGGCTCTGCGGAGTCGGCGGCGTGATGTGTTTTGCTGCGATGCTTTGACCATGGCGTCGATGAGTTCGAGAGGCTTCGAAGAACTTGCCTTCGAATGGGTCGTGTTTGTGCAAAAGACATCACTGCTGGTTCCACTGCTGCCTGGCCGAAGGAAGGAAGGTAGGTCATCGTCCCTTTGCTCTCGAGCAGCGTAGATCACGGCCGCTTCTTTTGTCACACGGATTGCTTGCTCTTCGTTTACTGGTTTCTTGTCTTTCACGTATGTGTCGGGACTGCTTTCCGCAATTGACCTGCCCAACATCTCGCCTAGAGACTCCGACGGTATCGACAATCGCAATGGACTGCGGGGAGGTGGAGGTCCAGGGCTGTTTGAGACCGATCTTACACCTTGTCGTGAAGGATGCAGCAAACGATGACCAGTCACATCACTAGAGGTTCTCTGGAGCACTGATACATTGCCACTTAGTCTTCTGGGCCTTGGTTGGGCAAGAGCTGCTGATTTGACCGGGTCGATCGCAGGTGGGCTGCCTTCCTCCTCTGGCAAAGTTGGAGGTGGCATGCTTGGTACTGGCCCAGGAGTTACTGGATGGCTTCGGAGAGGTGCTGTTTTCCCGCGTATCACACGAACGTGTCTGTCACCTCCTGAAGTCATTGTACGGGCCTTTGTGCCAAGAAACAAGGGACGCACTGGAGCTGCTTTGCGGTCAAGGACGCTAACGATTTCCTCGTGTGGTAATGTTTGGGAGATACGTTTGATAGGCCATCCTCTGAGTGCTTCTGGTCCTTCGTGCACTTGAGAGGTGGTGTCCGATGCAGGGGCTTCGAAGCCCAAGACCCAATCGTGGAGGCTGTCTGTGCTGAGCTGATCTGTAACGAGAACGGAGACCCTAGACTCAGCTATCGCAGGACTGTTGACACGTCAGTCGAGTTTTGATGCGTTGCGTGTCATGAACGTACCTTTTGCTGGAGTGTCAACCTTCGCCTTCTGGTTGGCTGGTTCAATTTCAAAATACTTCTTGCCTGCAACACTGATAAGCTCAAGCTATGGCACACCCTCAATCTTTGACTCACCAGTTTTGGACACTTTCGGAACTACGACGTCTGGCAGTCTTTGCGCTGTTGGTAGCAAAGACTTCTTGGACGTCTGAGAGGTGTCATCTGCGGGCTGGGTTTGGAACTCAGGAACTTCTTTCTCCTCTGAGATGACTTGGTTAAGCCTNNAGAGACGATCAGTGCCGGCACCTTAGGTGTATAGAGCTCGCTTCACAAACCTCATATGAGCTGCGGTTGTTGAATTTGAGGGATGTCTACTACTGCTTTTGAAGATGCGCATGGCAGACGAGATCCGTTTAGACTTGGCTTCTTTCGGTGGAGGTTCCTTCACAGGCCCAGTGGTCTTGAGAAAGTAGGCCATCTGATAAGATGGATTCGATGGAGGCAAGACGAGAAGGTTGGTTTGGGTCATCATCCTGTCGACGAAGGGATTCCTGCTTTCTTCGTCAGGACCAATCTCAGAGGATGATGGACGAGTCGTATCCTGCGACTTTACGTCTGCTCGAGAGCTAGCATAGCTGACGCCATCTCCCGTACTGCTCCCCTCACTCGCAGGTACATCAGGATTCAAGGGTTTGGCTGAGGAAGCTGGCAGCATGACAGGGACCGCCATACCGGTTGGACCGAACATTGCTGAAGACTGATGTAAGTTGCCGACCTTTTGAAACTCGAATGCTCTGGGCGTGTGATTGGCAAATGGAGGTACAGGTCTGCGTCGTGAGATGGCGGAAAGGTGCATCTAAGATGAAGAAGGCCGAAATCGAGAAAAGAGCTCTGGGACTCTGTCCACAGTGGCCAGTCAGGTAACACAGATTGGAGAAAAGCACAATACAACAGATAAATTAGAGAGCAGAGGTCTAATGCAGTCGGTCGAGCCGGCAGAGTAAATAACAACAATCACGGTTAACACAAGTCGTCGTGCAAGGGAAGAGCACCAGGTCCTTACAGCAATGATGTGCGACAATCGATGCATGGAGTCGGGGATCTTACCAAGAGACAGGTCAGTGGATGCAGCAACCCTGGCTACTGAGCGTTATGCGTCTCTGAGTTGGCGCGGCGCTTGTCATGCAAGAACTCGCTTTGGGGCTGGTCGTGACAACAACGTCGGCACCTCGAACCGACCACTCGAATACTGTGCTAGCAGTTCCAACATATGGAACAATACGTATACATAATCCAAAAACGATGGTCCGTCTGAGCTAGGTGATCATTCGCAGAAAGCAAAACAGAATCGATTAACGAGAATGACTGTGCTGTATACCAGAGACCGTTGTCGCCCTGACAGATGTGGCTGGCGCACTCGTGATGCTCATGATGTTCGGGTTTCACTGGCGTGCATGTNNTGCATGTAGGATGCCGCGACAATGAACGCAAGGACCNAGAGGGACTGGCTCGGAAAAATCCCAGGGTATTACAACAGGAGTAGGCCATCGAATAATAAGGNNACGCACGGCTTTCAGTGCCTCGAACAAAGGTCACGGTCAAGTGTCACACGTGGAAGCAAGGGTGGAGTCTGAGGGTGGAGCCAATACACAATCTGCTCACTTACCNTTTCTCCAAGCCTTGTAAATCGAATCTCGTGTCATGCAAAAGNNAGTACATATCAAAAGAATAACGCCGCGCTAGCCTTGTCACGCCCCAAAATGCTCCGCGATGTTAGCCCAATCAATCCCTCCTCGGCTTTCTGGTAGGCTGAGGCATGAAGGGGTCCGCTGGCTTCTTCCTCTTACGAATAATCTGAGGTGTCGTCGTGGTCGGTAGTAGATATGTTTTTGGCTTGGCAGCAGCCGGTCCCGATGCGACGGATGCTGAAGCAGAAACAGGTTCACTGTTCACTGTTGGCGTGGAAGCGCCACTCCGGGCGGACTCTGCATCAGCCATTTCCACATCTTCGTCGCCTTTCTTCGTGCGCATACTGGCAAGTTTATCCTCCAACTTGACGCGCACCCCTTCCATGGCTTGAACATCGGTTTCTTTTTNGACCTTCTGACCATCGACTTCTTTTCTGGTGTTGGTACTGTTATCTTGCGCTTTACTGGCAGTGGCTCCAGTACTGCCATTCTGCTTGGCGGCTCCGTTGCCATTCGAGACTGCCACCTTCGAGTGCTTGATTTGAGAACTCTTCTTGGCAGGGAAGCTCGAAGAGTGTGCTTTGAGCATGCCATGAAGATTGCCTGTGATATAACAATTGCGATCCCGAGCGTCATCCAGAAGCGTCTTCCAGACCTCGCCCCTCATCAGACTGTCTGAATTACCAAGGATCCATAGACTGGACTTTGCACGAGTGATACCAACGTTCAAGCGACGAACATCAGACAAGAATCCGACACTGCCTGTGGCAGATGCACGAACGCAAGAGAAGATGATAATCTCACTCTCACGACCCTGGAACGCATCCGTCGTATTGAACTCGATGCTTTCCGTGATGTCAAGGCCATACCGAGCTGAGAAGCGTTGCTTCAGTTCTCTGAGTTGCGATTTGTAAGGCGTGATGATACCAATCTTGTTCTTGAAGTCATGATCACGATAGTCACTGATGAGCCTCTCGTAGAGAAGCATGGCGATCTCAATTTCCGCCAGATTGATGAGAGAGTGTCCCTTGGGCGCGGCTTGGTGCTGACCTTGAACGTCGAAGAACCGGTATGGCGCAAGCAAATCACTGGCGTGCCAAGGCTGTTTCCGAAGACCTGCCATGTTATCTCCATCCAACAAACGTCCTTCGTAGAAAGCTGCGCTAGGGAAGGCACTGATGTCGGGGTGCATACGGTACTGTGTATCCAGCAGGTGCACCGCTTCCGGATGGTTGTTCTGCATTCGGACGAACAAACTTTGCTCATATTTGTTGGCGGAGGCGGCTTTCGAGAAGACCGTCGGGGGCAGTTGCCTAGGATCTCCCACGAGAATGCACTTGGCACATCCGTACTTCAGAGGGATCAAGGCACTCATCTCAACGCATTGGGCGGCTTCATCAACCACGACAGTCTCGAACTCGATATTCAAACTCTGGAACATGTCGTGGCCACTACCGCTCAGTGTAGCGCAAATGATGTGAGCATCGTCCAGAATAGACTGTTGTACTCTTTTACGGTTGAGTTCTGCCGCTCGACCAGCTGAGTTTTCGTTGTCTTTGGCGTTGTCGATCTGAGTTCCCAATTTGGTTTTGCGATTTCGAAGAGCGTTGAACTGATCTTGAAGTTGCGAGAGCTCTTTGCCCTTGACTTCCCCGCTGTCCAGCTTCGCACGGGTCAAACGAACCTGCTCAGAAACGTTTTGATGCTCTTTCATCAGTTGCTGAGTCTGTTCCCTTGCCTGCTTATCATTGTTGGTAGAACCCAAGCGTTTGTTGACAAGCTCTTCCATCGTTACGTCGACGACAGAACTGTTGACAGCATCGCTACGACCGACACGAACGACATTCACCTTTCGGTGGACACCTTTGAGCGTCTTGATGCCTTCCTTGAATCTCATCACGAGTTCGTCTACAGCCGCGTTACTGGGCGCACACACCAGAAGCTTCTTTGATGCAGTCGTGTTGGTCGGGAAAGTACCACCTCCTCTGGGAACCTCAATCTTGCTACCCAGCTGCTTGTCGGAAAGACTATCACTGAGCAAGGCACCCACGATCGCCACGATTGTTTTGGTCTTGCCGGAACCCGGAGGGCCCTGAATCAGAGTGAAGGCATCATTTTGGACAGCAGACTGAACAGCCTTGGCTTGTGCTTTGTTGAGTGTGTAATTGTTGACGATAGGGGCCAATTGCTTGTCGGTATAGTCCAATAAAGGAGAGGGTCTAGCTTTAGTGATCTCATCACACAAGTCGTAGTACTGCAGACCGAGCAAGGCGCCGTATTCGCGTTCCAGAGGCGTAATAGACTGGACTTTAGTACCATGTATGACAATGCCGGGCACAAGGTGGGATATCAAGCTGTTGTTGCTTCCCGGCATGACACGATACGTGACCTCTATGTGTTGTTTTTGGCGGCGTGTACGGTAAACCTGAGCGAAACAATGGGCTGCATCCGCATCCGCAGTGGGATTGTTGGACATCGAGAACAGTATGATATCACTCTCCGAGATCTGTATCTCCTTGTTCTCAGCATGAGTGACAGAGCTGCTGATTTCGATGAAAGCGTCAACACTGGATCTGTTCACAACCTTGATCTCGTAGGGCTTGGAAGAACTCTCTTCCCTTGATTTAACAAAACCTTGCCAAGCTTCGAGAATGAGCAGTGGGCGGAATGTCTCCTGGTAATCAGCAACATGGCGGAAAGAGTTAGCAACCTTTTGGAATTGCCAGTCTTTTGAACTCGGTGGATAATCGCCTTCATAGAAGAAGTCCCAGCCCAGAATTGTCTTGTGTAGGGGCGTAAGGTCTGGCGCGAGTCGAGCTCGCATGTCCTTGGCAGAACGGACACGTCTCTCAATTCTGACAGGTTGATTACGCTGTTCGCGTTTCAAGCCAATGGCACCAGCAGCATCGCTCTTCACGGTATCAGCTCGCTTCTTGGTGGGCTTGACGCCGAAAAGTTCTGCATCCAACTGGTCGTCTTCATCATCGCTGCTCTCATCCGAGGAGACCATAACACCTTGACCCTTGGTCGAGTGATCTTTTCCTTCCAGACCAATGCCTTGTAAACCTGAGCCTCCCTCCCTTTTAGCAGCAGCAATAGCCGCAAGGTCTCTCTTGCGTTTAGCCTCCTGTTCTTGCTGGCGTTTAAGCCTGAAGTTGTTAGGGTCTTGCTGTGCGATTGGAGTTCTGGTCGGCAAAACAGACTTCTTAGCAAAGTCACCGCGTGCTTTGAGCATCTCAGCGGTTGGCGAAACGCTCGAGATAGCCCTCTTAAGAGCAGACTCGTCTGCGGCAGCTCTCCAAGTTTCCATATCCAACGTTCTCTTGGGCTTGCTTGCTGAAGGTGTGTCTGTCGTGCCTAGTCCAGATGTAACCCAGGATGCAAGGGAGCCTTGCCTCTGAGGCTTAGATATCTCAGTCGCGGTCTGCTCTTGGATTTCAGATCCAACACCAATGTGGGTTTCGAGTGCCCGACGCAATTCGGCTTTTTGAGACATGCTGAGTCTCGTCTTGACGGTCCCATTAAGAACGTCGTCGACATAGATTGTAGAGTCCTCGGGAAGTCGCAGGTCGACTGATTCAAGACGCTTCATGATCTCGCAGGTGATGCTCACGGCCTTGCTGATCAGATACTCGTCTCTCAGGCGTAGCCACTTTGTAACGTGACCGGATGCCTCTCTGGGCATCTGGAGTAGTCNCTGCTCGACCTCTTGGGAAGTTTTGTTGTCGCCGGATGCAATGTTGGCATCCCGCAACGCTCCTGCGATGACGCTGTACTGGTTGAAAGCGTAGTCTGCAAAGTCCATGGCGTCTCGGCAGAATTCGATCATTAAGTTCTTGTCATGTCCGGCAAGACTCCATTGCTCAGTATACCTGAACATGCACCCTATGACACTCCACAGAGCTTGCCATGTGTTTTCGGTGGCCTGAACTTCCTCTGTGTTGAGTTTGCGGGATCGCAGGATACCATCTTGAGTACTGCAGAGGCAGTCGAGAACGTCTCTACCTAGTTTAAGCAGGGTCCTACATGGTGAGAACATGTGGCTCCGAGCCACACCACGAAGAGTCGATGCGATGGATCGGAGTGTCACCACGAAGAAGTTCTCCATGAGGTATTTTACAGCTTCTCTACGAGAGTCCTGGGAGCCCATGCTCTTGATTACGGTTGCCGCCGATTGTTGGATCTCAGCATGGCCAGAGAACACTGCATAGAAGAGGCTTTGAGACGCTCCGGTGCTGATCATCAGGCTTTGAAGTTCTTTGGGCTCGAAGTCTTGTAACCTCTCAAAGAGTTCGGTGATGTAAGCCGAAGCGCGCTCAAATCCATTATTCCAGCTCTCGGCATGCTTCGGAGCGTTGGCAGATTGTTTGGGGGCAAGCGGTTCCAGAAGCATAAGACGGCTCGTGCCAATCAAGATAGCTGACGTAAGAGATATATCACCCAGCTTTACACTTCTCACTGCTGCCTTCCAAATGGCCAGTGACGAGACGTTCAGATCGAACCCAAGAGATTTCTGTTGCAAGATCGCGTCACGTATGGATGCCAGAGAATGGCAGTCGAGCGATAGAGCATTTCGAACAACATCAAGACCAAGCTCTGTCTCGCGCGAGTGCGCCGGGGAATCTTTGAAACTGTGCAAATTCTCGAGGATCGTCATGACATGCACACGAACGAGCTCAAGTAAGTCTGCCACAGTGGCGCTGCCTGCACTGGTCTGGTTCATGATCTCCATTGTAGTGTTCATAACCTGTAAACCTTTATGCCAACAAACTGTCTGCGCATATCGCGAGTACTTTTCTGATTGTAGTCTTGACATGAGTTGCTGTAGTACGGCACGACATGCAGGAGCCAGATTTGCAGGCTTGATGGATTGCACAAAAGGATCAATCCATTCTAGGAGGGCCTCGAGCTGTAACGGCTTGTTTTCCTCGGTTGTCATCATCGGGCTTTCAATGGAAGGGCTGTTCAGAATCTGTTCTACGACAGTCTGTGGGGGAACAGCAGCTAGAGCCTCCCAAACGTCTGTTGGTGATTTCTTCAATAGAGAAGTGAAACTGCTGACAATGTTTCCATAGCCATCGAACAGAAGTTGAAAATGATCGAGGGCTAGCTTGTAGATGTCCATGTCCAGGGCTCGGAGGTGATGGGTGATGAGGGGTTTGTCGAGTTTCTCAATAATGACTTTGGCGCCTTCCCAGAAAATGGGCAAGAAATCGCGATCGATGTTGACAGGGACGACACGGCCCATAGCAGCGTTCAAAGTATCTCGGACTGTCCAGTCGAATTCTGTTCCAGTAATGGGACGCTTGAACTTCGTCCAGCCCCTGAGAGCCCAGGCAGATCTTTCCTTGTTTTGACTGAACAGAAAAGATGTCAAGGCTGGTGTGTATTCCGGTAAGGTGATCTTCTTTCTTGTTTGGACAAGACGGAAGGGCTTATCGAAGTGTTGTTGAAGGAGAGATTCGTTCTGTAGAAACGCTGTGCAGTGCATCGACTCGAAGAGGGCATACATCTCTTCCTGGGGCAGACTGGCAATGGAGCGTTCCTGAGGAGCGAGATCGTGAAGAGTTTGAGTGGCACTATCTAGGCCGGTGGCAATGCGTTCGGTGTTCATCTGATCAAACACTTGCATGAAGGAAGCCACTATATCAGCATCATACTGGCCTTCGAGATCGTGTTTCAGCTCTTGTCGTCCGCGATGGTACTCGCGTACACAGACAGTGCAGCGTTGTAGCTGGAGTTTGAGCAAGCTCTTGAGAGCAGAGCCCAGCTGTACAGCGGCTTCTCCATCGAAAGCGAGGATCTGGCAAGCCTGCAAGACTTTCTTCTTCAATTGCCGCGCCTTGTCAACCTTTGCATGTCTGGCCTTCTTTTGTGTCTCTGTTTCCTGTGGGACTGGGTTGGGATTGTCTTCGTCGAAATACATGGATTGATCGTCATCGGATGTGCGAGGGCAGAACCAGTGTTGATTACTGGGGAGGGCTTTGAGATCCCTGAGCAGTCAGGTTAGCGCACGACCACAGCGTAGGGCAGTATTTTTATCTTACTCAATTTCCGCCACGACGTCGGCCATTGCAAAGTTTATGAGACGTCGTCCTGACTGCGCATCTGAGTTAAATACTTGAAGTGGAGGCTAGTCAGGATCTCATGACCGCGTGATGGGATGTCGTGGTCTTGGTTGTGCCTTCCTTTCTGAAGGTGCCAGTTGTAGAGAGCAATGGTCAAAGTATTGGCGATGTCAAAATCTCTAGGGCCGAAAGGTGCGATATCGACAGTTGTGGTGCGGAAAAGTGCGGTTTCGAAAGGTGTGGTGTGAAAATGTGTGTCGTCGGAAGTTGTAGTCGCACTGTCAACATTCACTTTGGTTGCTCGAGGGTCTTTGCTGCCACGACGATGATGGAAGAAGAAACACGCCGAACGCACGTTCACGCGCTCTTCGTGTTTGGTACTAATAATGCGTCCGCTTTGAGCAGCAATGCATGACACGAATTTGGGCCAGCGACACCTCGACTTGTTCACTTTCACTTCAACTATTGAGCAACAGATGACCGATCAATAGAATGCAAAGATTGTTGTCTGACTGTTGCATAGAAGCCTCCTGCCACTTTGGAAGATTTAGCTCCTACAGGTTCGACACGTTAACGATATCCTCCCTGGCACCTGCTTTCGAGATCTCGGACCCCGTACACGGTCAATATACAACTTCTGGACTGGGAGGCAGTATGTTGTAGACGGATCTACGGATACACGAGGTGGCTCTGGAGGAGATTGCAAAAGCCAACACAAATTTGTCTATCTCTTGCTCTGCGATCTGCCCAAAGGAACACTAACAGGCACACAAGTGAATTCGGCATTCAGCATCTATGGGCTGTGTTTTGACGGTGCGTGCAGTAACGCAGTCATGTACCGGCTTCCGTTTATGGCTTGCCAATGGCGTCTCAATTGTTGCACTAGGTTGGTTGATTTGCCACAGTCAGCTTTCAAGAGAGAATATGGATGGTTCCTCAGTCATAATAACTACAAGGTCACAGCCTTCAAGTTGAGGTTGAACCTTTATGAGAAGAAGAAGAAGATCCAGGGTGATGTGGATAGTGGACGGCATGTCCGTATTTAAGGTGGCTGCATGAGCCGAGTCAATATTGTAGAGTGGTTTGGCGGGGGCGCGGGTGGTGGTCCAAGGCAATTCCCGCGAGTGACTGTGGAGCGAGTGTCCAGCGTGGTTCCTGCCCTTCGGTCTAAACCCTTTCTGCTTCTCATCCTCTGCTTTGAGTATCTCAGGGCTATCACCCATCCCCACGTTACCTCTTTCTGTCGTTAGCATAAACCAAGCTCACAATTATTGCGATGGAGAACCAAGTCACCGACCCACAAGAAGGCAACTCTCCCTCTGCCCACGACGACAGCATTGCGCCCGAACAGAGAGGCATCAAGCGACAGCGCACCTCCAACGCCGCGCCCGCCGACGACGATGACGACGACGACGACAAGCCCGGCCGCGAGAGAAGAAAGATTGAAATCAAGTTCATCCAGGATAAGTCGCGTCGTCACATCACTTTCTCCAAGAGAAAGGCTGGTATCATGAAGAAGGTGCGTCGTTGCCCAATCCTCGCACGCGACGCGACGTGTCGCATCTTCCGTCCCAACTTGGTATTAACTGATGAGCTCCAAATCAGNGCCTACGAATTGTCCGTCCTCACTGGTACTCAAGTCCTTCTGCTCGTCGTGTCTGAGACTGGTCTCGTCTACACCTTCACCACCCCCAAGCTCCAGCCCCTGGTGACCAAAGCCGAGGGCAAGAACTTGATCCAGGTACGTCCCTGCCAACATCAGCTCGTCGGGTGCTGTCTTTACTAATGCTTCCATTAGGCATGTCTCAACGCACCCGAACCTGCCGACTCGAATGGCGTCGATGGCGAATCGACTGTCGAGTCTCCCGAGGACACACACGCCAATGTCCCTGCCCCAGCCGCTGGAATGCAACCTCGCGCCGCTGGCATGCCTCCAAACCAATACGCTATGACACCCGATCAGCAACAAGCTCTGCACTACCAAGCATATCTCCAGCAACAACAGACTGGCGCCTACCCCATGTCTGGTGCACCAATCCCTGGTCGTCACCCCGGACACCAATAGAGGGAACGGTCGCGAAAGACCATACACAAAATCGTCAGCTCTCTTAACATTGCTCCGACATAATGACATGTGCGACGCGGAAACCGAAGAGTGATTTTATTGGTGCCATGGGTTGATGAAAGAACCACCATGCTCGGAGAGCTGGTTGGGCGAGGCGAACTGCGGCGTAGCATCGGGATGGTTTTCTTTTGATTTCTGTTTTATCCCCTTTTCCTTTTCCTTCGCTTCATGCCTTGTTTCCAAGGCTCCATCTTAGTCTTTGCAAGAAAAGGGCACCGATGGTGTCGTTTTCCCATCTACACGGCTGACCCATGGTTTTCTTTGCTTTTCATTTACCAAAAATCAAGAGACAGGTCAGGTCGCCCTTTCAGTCAGTTTATGGGTCGTGTATTATATCCAAAATCAAGATCAAGGACTTGAGCGTTGCTAACAAGATTCATTCGGGCATTTTGCGCAAGATGTGAGAGTCGATGGTTCCATGAGCCACGAAGTCTTAACTGCACCCTCAGGCGCTAAGACATCCAATGCACATAGAACTCGGACTCAATGGCCTTTCAAAACATGTAGTATTCGAACATAGATCATTTTTGTGTCTTGGCAATTTACAGGTCATGTAATAACGTCACATGGAGAGACAAGAAGTAGAGTTTCCGTGAGTTCTTTTCTAGATCTTCCTCTTGTGAAGAGCTACATATATTCACATACGTCTGTAGAGAATCACAACGATCAAGAGAGTCAAAAATCAACACGATTGCGTAGTACGTCAATTCCTTCGTAAAGAACACTATTGAGATCATCTATGTAGCATGCCGGCTTTCTTCATGATTATCTTCGTCTCGCTCCTGGCCTCTCCATCGTGAACGCCACCAATCCACAAGCTGCTTGGATATGCTTTCGTGTCTGTACGCCGCTACGTCGAGTTTGAGCGGTTCTGAGCGACTTCTGAAGTGCGCATGATTCGGAGGGTCGGTTATGGACCTCGACATTTTAGGAGGCCCCGGCCGTCGATTGTCGAGTAACGGGGCAGTCTCGGGCTCAGAGCCTAGAGATTCACGGCGAGGCACAGTGCCATAATAATGTTCCTCGTCGCCCAATTCATCCCAAATGTCTTCCACTTCACGGGCATTACTGCCTCGTCTGCGTCTCTGGCCAATCAGCAAAGCAGAGTCACGTAATGTATGCCTTCGCATCAACGGTGCAGTCTCTGAAGAGCGTCGGCCGTCGTCTTCGTGTTCATGTTCGTCCACGAAGCCCATACCAGGTGCCAAAGCAGAGTGAGGAATCTCGGCTCCTACGGGTACAGCGGCAGCGTCTTCTTCGCTAAGTCGCCAGCTGAGCGCCAGCACACCTGCCAACAACACAACCGTCCCCAGAGCTATGAGACCAGCATACAAAGCTGATAGTTGATCGGCTTGGCGGAAGTATATAAGACCGTCGAGTATTGCGATAATGTTGTAGACGCAAAAGACGAAAGGATACAGAATGCTCGTGCTGACCAGTTTGAGACCCAAGTGGAGGTAATAGAGCTGGGTGAGGGCAAATAGAAGGAAAAGCAGCAACAGGACCCAAGACTGATATCGATCGAACTGGTTCTTGTGGTCGACAATGGTACGCACGAGAAGCTCTACAGCGCTTTTGGCCAAGAGCAAAGCGTGGGCAGACAAGACGCCGGATACAAGGCCGTATGCCATACCACGCAGTAACCTGAAGCGTGGTCTTTGTATTTGCTGGGCAGTCATGAAGAAGGAGGTAGTGGAATCGGCAAGCAAGATTGCAACGACCAGAAATAGGGTCAGGGTCATCCAGACAACGAAGTTCGGATAGACCAGCAGTTTCAAGAGTTGATCGAGGGAGTGTGAGGGTTCGGGGAGAGCGGAGAAACGCGATATTAAAACAGCACCAGCGGCGACAAGAAGGGTACCCAGAGCAGTACGACGAGTAAAAGGCTCATGGAGGAGTAGTGTAGCCATTAGGGCGTTGAAGACGAGACCCGAGGCTTGTAGGGTACTAAGCAATGGTAGAGGCAGAGTTGTGATCTGAATCGAGGAGCCGACGATATTACTGAGGAGGAAGAGCAACATGCCGAGTTGCCATCGTCGGCGGCGGTATGGGGCGCGGCGGGGGAGGTGCTGGTCCTTTTCATCCTCGAGCATGTGTGACTTGCGCTGCAAGGTAAGGCCGACAGACTGGACGCATGTCGATATGAGGCCGACGACGATTCCCAGCTAGATAATCAGGTCAGGCAAGTGGTCGGAGTGGCAGAGGTGTAGACGCGACTTACGCCAAGAGTGGCACCGGGCGACAGCGAGGCCATGGTTGTTGACGGGAGAGATGGAGTCCGGGGAAGGGAAAGCGGTGTGTTTATCAGGACGACGGTCGCAGCGACATGGTTGTGCGAGGGAGTTGGTAGCAGGGAGACTAGACCGAGGGCCTTGCAGTTGTTGTTGTCTGGCGGTTAGGGAGACTAGTCGGAGTAGAGTGATGCGACGTGAACGAACATGGGCCGCGTTTGGGTGGTCAGGCACTTGCAGGCGTTCCACTTGCTGGCACATTGTGGAGAGACGGCGCTCGGCTTCAACGTCACTCCAAGATCGCGAGACAGCCAATTCCCATCTACATACTCCCGTATCCCTGGTGTCCACCAAGTCCCCTCTATACACCACCCACACACACCCCCGCCGCCGCCATGTCGCAGATCCACGCCATGTCCGACGACCAGGTATCATGTCCCGTCTAATTGTCAAGCTGCGACGCCCTTCTGATGAGCTCGTCGTCCNNACAGGTCGCCTCGGAGCTGCGCAAGATGACTGCCTTCATCCGTCAAGAAGCCCTGGAGAAGGCCCGCGAGATCCACCTCAAGGCCGACGAGGAGTTTGCCATTGAAAAGTCCCAGCTCGTGCGCAACGAGACCCAGTCCATCGACTCGCAGTACGAGAAGAAGTTCAAGCAGGCCGCCATGTCCCAACAAATCACAAAGTCCACCCTGTCCAACAAGACGAGACTGCGCCTGCTGAGCGCTCGCCAGGAGTTGCTCGACGACCTCTTTGAGCAGGCCAACAACAAGCTCGCCGACATCACCACCATTGGTGACAAGTACCAGGACATTCTCAAGAACCTTATCCTCGAGGGCCTCTACGCCTTGAATGAGTCCAAGATCACCCTCCGCTGCAGGTCAAAGGATGATGATGTTGTTCGCAAGGCTGCCGACGCTGCCCAGGCAGAGTACAAGGACAAGATGAACGGCCGCGAGACCGAAATCACCATCGACGACAAGGACAAGCTGCCTGAGGAGACGTACGTCCTGCCTCATCTCTACATCAAGACTGCTCGCTAATCATTTCCAGANTCCGGCGGTGTCACCATTGTTAACTCGACCGGCAGAATCGACATCAACAACACTTTCGAGGAGCGTCTTCGTCTGCTCCAGTCCGAGGCTCTTCCCAGCGTGCGAGCCACTCTTTTCGGCGAGAACAAGAACAGAAAGTTCAAGGATTAAATGAATCTCCTCGTCTCGCCTCCCACTAATCTCTGTCCAACCTCCTCTTTTGCATACTTAGGTATCCGGAGCCAGCGCAATCTGTAGATATCGCTTTTCTTTTGCTTTCTGTCTTGTACGCAATATACCTCATTACGTCTACTTGTGCTGTCTCTTGTTCGTTTTCCATCAAAACTTGCGCCAGTATAACCGTCTAGACAGCATCGCTGCTGCTATCGATTCCGTTTCCCACAGCCATGTCCTGTTCACGTCTTGCGACAAAGCTTCTAATCATATCGCTTGTGCCCTCAGCCGCTCCGAAGATTCCTTTCTTCGGCTTCGGCCTCGTCCTTGCCGCAAACTCGAGTCTGTACGACAGCTTCTCTATCGCCGTCTTGCACTCAGTTCTTCGCATGTGCGTGGCTCCCGAGTCTCGAATGTTGAAGGCTATCGTCCGCAACTCTGCCACCAACCCATCTAACGCCGAGTTGAAGTTGCTTTCTTCCTCCGAAATCGGTAACGTCGATGTCGTCCTATCTGCGTTGACCAGACTATCGGTTTTGTTGGTTGCTTCGGTGCGGAACTCGAATCTTGAGAAGCCGGCCCCAATCGCTACGTTCAGTGTTTCGAACCGAGCTGCCAATTTCTGGAAGTCGGTGTTGTCCCTAATCTTGAATGCCTTGTTCTCGTGAAGGTATAGCGTCAAAGTTTTCATGGTCGCCAGGTCATCAAGATTGTCATTGAGATACGTGTTGGACTTTAGGAATGATGCCAAACCTAGTCGCCGCTTGAAACTATGCGATGAGGCCATGTACGATGGAAGAGAGCCGATCAGATGTTGTATCAGAATTGGATTCGGGATATGTGCACGAATGCGTTGTCCAACGTGTTCCATCTAGGAGTACAAGTTAGCCTGAGTGTGTATGCGAACAAGGATAAGTAGACAAACTGTTGTGATTTGGACAGAAGGTGCAGGATCGGCTTCGAGCAAGTTTGCGATGCAATCTTGGAGAGCTAGTCGGATCTCCAGCCTCTGTTCTAGCTGTGGGTCCACAAGTAGGAGCATCAAAGGTGTTAGCCAGTTCCTTCTTTCGGCAACATGCAGTCNTATCACGACAGTCAGCCAATATTGGGACAGGGAAGCCATGATCTTTTACCTGGTCGCAAGCCTCGTCAAAAGCACACATGTCCAATGAGGGTTTAGAGGTATTGCCTCTACGTAGGGTCTTTGATGAGCAGGAGGAGGCTTTGATGGCATGTCGGAGAACAAATCCGGTTCAAGATCCTCTCTACCTGCTCGCAGAAGAAACTGTCTGCGCAGATGGTCGGTTGAAANAGAAGTGTTAGAGAATGAGTTTTCCAAAATGCTCACGTAGGCACTAGCCAGACTACCCTCTGTGTCCTGAAGCAGCTCGAATTGCATCCATTGAACAATTTCGTCAGGTAGGGCAGATACTCGAGCCATATCTGCCACAAATCCGCTCTTGAACAATTCTTCCCTGGCATCTCTATCCTGCAACGAGCTTGTCCAGTCCTTCGATAGAGTCGTATTGAGGAATGGCTTGGACAGGTGTGTTCTTGGATCGGCATGTCTGAAGAAAGGATATTGAACATTCTTTTCTAGGACGTCGTTGCGCTCGATGGCTCGCACGACACGTTCTCTTGTCTCGTCATCACCGTCATCTACCTGCAGATGGGCAGCAAACTCTTCGGCATTCATGTCAGACGTCTGTCTAAGCTCGTGTTCCTGACGTGCCGTCAAATCCATCTCTTGCCTGTATTCTTCCTCGTACTCCTGGATCTTTTGGATGGACTTGGCATCCTTGTTGTGAGAAGCAACCAGGGAAGCCATGCTGAACTTGTATTTCTTCCGAGAAGGTTGGACCATCTTGGATTTGGAGATTGACGTCCTGTCGCGACGAGTGGAGCTCCTCAGCTCACGGGTAGGGTTTGGAGGACGTTGCGGAGTCTCTGAAGATGTAGTGGGTGGGGTCATCTTCAAGCGCTTTCGTCGAATAAGCTCGTCAATATCATCCAAGGGATCTGAATCGGCATCGATGCTATCGGAATCCGAATTTGTCACAGCCAGCATGCCGTCTCGAATGATGCGTTTGCTCGAAGATTGCGAGCTGATGGGCAGACTCGAGAGAGATGAAGAAGACACAGAGGGATCCATAGTCGGCTGTTTCTTAAGGACAGTTGGTGGAGGTGACGGAGGGCTGGGGCTGGACTCGGGCGAAGTAAGAGGGCTCAACTCTCGTGGGATACGTGAGATAGGTGCATGGTATAGAGGTGGACTAGAAGGTATTGGCGTAGGAATGGGATCGTCTATTTTTGTCTCTGTAAAGGGCAGGACTTGGATGTTGCGGACATTCGAAGAAACAGATCTTTCGGGCGGCATGGAGAGACGAGACTTTTCACTCTGCTGTTGCTGCTGCGGTTGTTGTTGATGTACCTTGGTGGCTGCGGCAGGCGCGTTTTGAGGCTCTGACGCGCTCCTTCCCTCTCCAGCAACTATGCGTCTGACCTTCGGCTGGGCGAATGGTTTAAAGAAGTCGGTGATGATGCGTTCCGGCTTTGGGGCCATTGGGAAATAACACTGCGAGATGGCCGCACCGGGTAATGCTACATATGATATGCTCGAATAAGAAAGTTGAGGCTACAATCAAGAGCCGCGTCGCGACTGCCAAATTGATTTGTGACGCGCGCCGAGCCGACGTGCGGGCACGATTCTTTACAGAACACAACGAGTTGCTCATGCGACACCCTCGGTCTGCAGACGATGGCAGTAATTGACCATGGCATATGTTGATAAAAAGCTATACGGGATAGCATTCATGGGTTAGAGTTAGCCATAGATACACGCTTCAAGCTGCTACTGCCTCGCATATCCCGGTTGGTGCTAAGGACTTGGCTGGTGCTGTTTAAGAGAAGCTTGAACGTTTTCTTCCAACTCTTGGTTGGTGTTTGTTGGATCAATCAAGTCAATTCACTTCCACGTTGACTCGATTTTGTCGTCAATAAATTCGACGGCCGCCTTGTGACTGGACCAGACCATCTCGCCTCTATGGATTATGGATGCACCCAGTCGCAAATCTGGCCGCAGAAGGCAGCCTAATAAGAGGTACACAGTCGATGCTTTCGAAGGGCTTGATATAGGCGATGGGATCCCCCTGTCTGTCGAGACGCCGGACGATGACGAAGACGACGATTTTCATGTGGATAACAATGCTTCCCCTGAACCACCGGACGATGACCTTTCCGCTGATGGCGCTGCCGAAGAAGATGAAGAAGAGTACCAGTCCCCTCACGACCTCGTTTCTGACGAAGAGTCGCTCGTTGGTGGCTCGGAGGCCGGTGCTCCAACTATTACTCGTGGCTTCAAGAAGGTCAAGTTCGACGAAATCGCAAAGATGAAGGGCGACCCTAGGTACAATCCTCGTGGTTTGCTCGAACCTGCTGCTCGTGGCTCAAAAGAGCTTCAGAGATTGTTCTTCTTCGGCCCTGCAAAAGACGACCAGATGCCTGCTCTCAAGTCTCACTACAGATGGGGTGCAGAGCTAACTATCCCGAGTCATGAAGCGAACGCTGGTGGTTTTGGTGGTTTCAAGACGAGCTACTACCATGAAGATGCGGCCATGAAGGCTGAATCGGAAGACGGCTGGAAGTGGTATGAGAAGGAAGGCGGCAGGGAAAGTTTGAGATCTCGCCAACGGTCCACTTGCCTATCTCCTCGGGAGGCTCGAGTCTACATATCGTCAGCTGCACGCCAGAGCTGTGAGCTGCTTATGGGCCCATACAAACGCCAATCTCTCTTCAAGCTCAAACTGCATGAAAGTCTCAATCTGAATGACCCCTGGATACCACAGGCATCATCTGTCGATACACCGGCGCCCGCGCAAGATGCGAAGTCGCAAAGAAATGGATGGATGCTCAACTTAGGCGAGAAGATACAACACTTAGAATGGGCACCAAACCTGCCCGGTTCTAGGCAATTTCTGGCTGTCACAACTTCACCCCTGATAGGCTCCGACCCAGAAGAACAGAATTTCAGCGCTCCTTATGCACCAGCCTTCACTCCACGGCCACCATCAAAGTCGTCCATACAGATCTGGGAATTTTGTGCCACTTCTCAAGGACGAATTGACGCTACATGTGCTCCAGTCCTGCGAAAAGTTCTTTGTTTTGAATGGGGAGATGTCAAGACGTTCAAATGGTGCCCCATGCCTCGACAGTCTTTGGCAGAACAGGCATCAGAACGATTGAATCTGGGTATGCTGGCTGGAATCTGGGCAGATGGTGCCCTGAGAGTACTGGACGTCTTTGTTCCGGCAAAGGACTTTGGAGAAACAGAGCACGAGTTGGTTAAATCTGCGGCATTTACTGCTCAACCACCCAACACGATCTGTACATGCGTAACATGGCTAAGCTCGACCAGCGTGATCGCCGGCTGTGCCAATGGATGCATTGGTGTCTGGAATCTTCCATCATCCCTCCAGACCGCATCATCGGAGGCCCAGCGTGATTCGAACGCAGAGCCTGTCATGTTCTGTCCGGTATCATCGACCTATATTCTCAATGTGACAACATGCTACCCGTCACGCCCTAACGTCATGATCTCGTCTTCTATGTCAGGTCACATTCAGATGACAGATCTGATGGAGATGACCTCGAAAGCCACCATCACTCCCGCAGCGACGGTGAGAGCTAGTCGCTCCCGAGTTGGAAGATCTGTTCTCTTGTGGCACGAATTCGCTCAAGTAGTTCTTACAGTCGACGACAACTTCACTCTCGTCGCGTTTCCCATCCGACGATTCTTCCGTCAAATCTCGTTCACTCGCTACAAAAGCTCGGTGGCCTGTCTTGCTCATAGCCCTGTGCATCCATTCGTAATGGCTGGATGCATTGGTGGTGAGGCTATCAGTAACAACCCGTTGCGTCGCGCCTATGAGAACAAAGTGCCCATCTGGAATCAGACTTGGTTCACTCACGAATGGAGACAACGCAGCACCGAAGAGGTCGCAAACGAGAGCGCCTCCAACGGCGACGAAGTCATGACGGACGCGTTAAATGAGCCTGAAGGTCATGTCACAGGCTCAAAGAGCAAAGAAGATCCTACGCCGCAAGAGATCAGTCGAGTGCTGGAAGGGTTCAAGTGTAAAGAAATCAAACTGTTCAACACTGAAGATGCATTCACTCATCGGGAGAACGGAGCAGTGTACTCGACCGTCTACGATTTGAAGACATCAATCAAGTCGATGTCGTGGAATCCAAATCTCCATGTTGGCGGGTGGATTGCTGCAGGCATTGCCAATGGTCTCGTCAGAGTAGAGGACATTGCATCGTGAGGACACTGCAAGGTGAAAGGCGTTCTAGTTTCCTTCAATGATACCCCTGTATACTAAAGTTATTGCATTGCTGACTAAGGTACATTTTTCACTACATTCATCCATTAAGACAGACAGCCCCCCTCTCCATGTATATTCCTTCTACATGTTTTCGATCGTAATTTCTCCGGAGGCAGAGCTGGTTCCAGATAGGTGCGAAATCAAGCAGTCTGCACAGGGAGTGCTAGTCTCGGCCCCAATTCATCCGAACCTTCTTCTATCTTACCCCATCTTTCTCAATGGCCACTGAAGATCACACATCACCAGGAGGGACCTGAAAAGAGGGGCTGCTACTGCAATTTCCCCGAACACCGAGCACTTGCAATTGTATGTTGCAATGTTCGACCTTAGAAGCCCTTCTTCAATACTGCTAGGATACAATGGCACCACGACTGAACAGATATGTCTATGTCCTTGTGTTTTTGGTTGCACTTTGTGCTTGTGCACCCACCTTGGAAGCTGAGTTAGACTATGGAACTTTTGCAGGATCATACTCTGCAAGATATAACCTGAGCTATTGGCAGAAGATACCATTTGCTGCCCCTCCCGTTGGACAGAATCGTTTCAGAAGACCGCAACCACCAGTTGCCGTTACCAATGGCACGTACAATTCAACACAGTCCTTCGATATGTGCCCTCAACGAACAGTCAATGGATCTGAAGATTGCTTATATCTTGGACTGTACTCGAGACCTTGGACACATGGACAGCCACTTCGCCCAGTTGTTGTGGTCTTTTATGGTGGCGGTTTCATCCAAGGCAGTGCTTACTTCTCTGTTCCCCCGTCAGGTACGTCAATGACCCTCAGTAAGACTTTCCATGCTCAAGTCTACACAATAATGTATGACTTGGGATCATTTTTGTAGAGCACGACCCTGGTGGAAGTAGGAGGTTTTCTTTGTAGCTTCGTTTATCCAAGCAAAGATTGCTAACCTTTCNNTCAAGGCTACCCGGTGCTTAACGTTTCTAGCTCTAACGACCTCATCTTCGTCTACCCCAACTACAGAGTCAATGCTTTTGGTCTTCTCCCTGGCAGAGAGATTGCCGCGGATCCACTATCTGATCTCAATCCAGGACTCTTGGACCAGCATGCTGCTCTAGAATGGACCCACAAGTATATCTCAGCCTTCGGAGGCGACCCCAAGAACGTAACCATCTGGGGTCAATCGGCTGGCGGTGGTAGTGTGGTAGCCCAGGTCATAGCGCAGAAGGGAAGGACCAGCCCACCTCTGTTTTCGAAAGCGTTGGCATCATCGCCTTTCTGGCCGAAGACCTACAAGTACGATGCACCTCAGGCCCAGGCTCTCTATGACTCTCTTGCCAATCTAACTGGCTGCTCTGGACCTGGTTCACTGCAGTGCCTGAAAACAGTAGACGTGCAGACCATCCGAGAAGCTTCACTGGCCATATCCGGATACCATACCTACAATACTTCCTCTTATACATGGTCGCCTGTGATTGATCGAACATTCTTAAATCAACCACTCTCTTCTGCGACAGCAAACCGTCATGTAAATATTGACTATGGGTTTGGCATGTACAATCTGCATGAAGGCGAGAACTTCATACCTCCAGGCCTTCAACACGCAGTGGACTCTGGCTCACCACCGTTCAATTCATCTGTTCAATCTCTCACCGCGTGGTTGAAGGGCTATTTACCGGGTCTATCTGATCGTGATAGATCAAGAGTACTCTCTCTGTATCCTGCACAGGGCTCGGCTGAAGGATTGCCTACCTACAATTCTACCTATGTTCGGGCAGGGCTCATCTTCCGAGACACAGTTCTGGCTTGCCCTGCATATTGGATGGCAGGTGCGGCCCAAAAGAAGTCATACCTTGGAGAGTACACTATTTTACCAGCAAAACATGCTTCTGATACGATTTACGTGAGTTGGCACTTGTGTGTTGACGGACATCTTCTGACACGATACGCANNGTGGAACCAAGTCAACTCGATTCAGCAGACTGATTCTGTTACATATCGAGGTTATACTGGAGCGTTCGCTTCGTTTTTTGAAACGGGTGATCCAAACGCTCACAAGTTGACAAACAAGAGTGTAGATGGTGTGCCAGAGCTGCAGTCAGAACAGCAGTTTTTGGTCTCGCAGGATGGATTNTTTGACGTCTCAATTGAACAACTGATCTCACGGTGTGATCATTGGAGGAGCGTGGCACATAAAATTCCCATATGAATACTGAAGCCTGTTTGGACCTATCTTGAAGATTACACGTTGTAGCTAAGAAGATGAAGTGGACTCAGATCCCGACTTTAAGGTGTCCCGCAACATGAGTCCAGAGCTCCTCGATGAAGGCATTTTGGCGCTCGCCTTTTCTCACTGCCAGATATCGTCTTTCGTCGACTCTTGGTTGCCAGTTGCCTTTGTTTGCATCAACGATTTGGCCGCCAGCCTCTTCTAGAATGACCCAGCCAGCACACACATCCCAAGCCCAGCATCCTGCTTCCCAGTAGGCATCCAGATGACCAGCAGCAACGCCACACAGATTGAGGGCAGCCGAACCAAACGAGCGAATGCCATGTACCATAGCACCGCCTTCCTCTGGGCTAGCGCACAGATTGCGGAAAGTCTTTACTTTGACATCGTAATCGTGGCCTGCTCGATCGCTTCCCCATTCCACAGCTACCAGAGCTTTGTCAAGGGCAAGAGGTTCCGGCTCTTTTAACGGCAACTGTACGTGCTCGTGAAAAGGGTCAGAAAGGAACGAGCCCTTGCCTTTGACGGCAGAGAACAAAGTCTGGGTGAATGGATTATAGACGACGCCGACAACAGGCTTACGATCAATGGCGAGTCCCAGACTAATGCTGACATATGGATACCTGTGAACGAGATTGGTGGTCCCATCCACGGGGTCGCATATCAGGGTTGGGCGATCGGTCAGAAGGTCACCAGGTTTGTATGTCTCCTCTCCCATGAANNACTGAGACGAGAGTGTCAGAAACTGTACATTGCATCATGGTGTCATCGGTGCGCACTCGAAGTGAGGATATCTCTCGTGGACAAGTCTGGTGATGAGGCTTTCGGTATTCTGATCGATCTCGGTGACCAGATCAACAGAATTCTTCTTCTCCCCTGCGGCTGCGGTAGAAGGGCGCGCAGTAGTGATGATCTGGCCTGCTTGCTTGGCAACATCGACCAGATAGTCGTGCACTTCTTGGAGGTTGATGTCTGACATGGTTGTATCTAGGTTGATGGAGGAGAACTATACATGAAAGGAAGCATTCAGACAGAACAGCTGGAGAAGAACGAGTACTGTATGTGTATGGCTTGCATAGACATGACGAAGGGTCGAGCAAGAGCAAGGGTCTAGGTGGATATATCGGGGTTAAAGAGGAGGTCGCGCACGGACGCATCGCTGTCGCCAAACGCGCCGACCAAACACGTCCACTCGGGCAGCTTCCTGAACTTTCAGTCACTGTCAACCGTACCAATGGCGCCTTTCAAAGATGAGCAGATCCTGGTAAGTGTCGCTTGTGTCGGTTCAACGTTGATTCGTTCACTCACGCCTTGTGCGCTTGCCAGNATCATCGCGCCTGGCTCGCGAACAACTCTTGCGCAGCTTGGCCTTCCCGAATCCCTGACCCCGGCGCGTTTTCGAGTGCGCACATGCATGTTTCCCGCCGAAAAGCCTGGTGAATTCGAACCAAACAAGGTCCGCCGAAAAGATGTCCCTCCAGCAGATGGCGATAGCGAACCCGAGTACGAGGAGGACATTCTCTCCGAGCAGGGTGCCATCTGGCCCATTCAACAAGGCCGAATTGTCGATTGGGACTGCTTCTTCGCCTTGATCGACAATGTCTATCGCAACATCAATCCTCCCTTCCACACTGCCATCCTGCTCATTGCTCAGCCGATATGGACCCCCAAGGAACACGAGAAGATTGCTCAATTCATCTTTGAAAAGTTGAAGCCGCCGGCCTTTGGCTTGATGGACGCTGCTTCGGCCACACTGTACGCCTACGGTGTACCCACTGCCACTATCGTAGATGTTGGCTATGAAAAGGCCGACGTTACCGCCATCTACGATTACCTGGTCCACGACACGGGGCGTGCCTTGAGTGTGCCTGATTGTGGTGGAGAAGCCCTGACAGAGCGCCTCTTCCAACTTCTTTCTTCAAGAGGCTTTTCCAAAGAAGTCTGTGAGCAGTTGAAGAAGAGCTCCATCTGCGAGATTCTTGACGGCGATCTACCCACCGAGACTGCTGCAGCACCTTCTGATCAACCATCTAACCCTGCCGCGGCTGCCAGTACTGGTGCAGAAGGCTCAGGTCCTGACCAGCGAACGACGACTGCTGCTCTTGGTGAGACTCCTCTAGGTCCAGGTCCTGGTACTCAAGTTGGCAGCGAGCAGAAGGACGGCGAGGACAACGAAGGCGTGCTTGATATAGCCAGCATTGTCACTGGCGGAAACATGAACGAGTTCTTGGAACGTAAAGAGAAGGAGAAGGCTGAAAGGCTAGCGGCAAAGAAGAAAGGCACAGAAGCTGGTCCGGTTGGCGCAAAGCCTGTCAGGCTCCCCAACTCAAAGAGAGTCAAAAACACCTTTATATACGAGGATCACGTATTGCGTGATGCCATGAAGCAACAAAACTTCAGCGACAAGCAAATCGCAGACATGCAGGCTGCTGTTGACGTTGGCCCTGCAAAGAAGAACGACGTGGAGGCCGGTGACGCAGATCGCCCTACGACCGACGGTACCCAGGACGAGCAACAGTCACACGGTGGAGCAATTCGTCGGGAAGCAGAGGTTGGCATCGAGCGATTCCAAGCTGCTAGCGGAGGCGTACTCGATAGACTGGCCGATGTCATATATCGCACTGTTTCCTCGGTAGAGGAAGTGGGCAAGAGAAGCGAGCTGTGGGATTCTCTTATCATTGTCGGTAATGGATCAAAGGTTCGCGGATTCAAGGAAGCTCTCTTGAACACGCTACAGACCAAGTACTTGATCTCCCCGTCATCAGCCACTATCTTCACATCAGAGCTCCCATCCAACCTCTCGACGCCAATGGCAACCGGTGCCAACACTCCCCAGCCATCAATACCCCCACACTTGAGCTCTGGAGTCAACCCACTTTTGTATGCTGCAACTACGGCACAAAATCCCCAGCTGAATCCCATGAATGGTGGCATGCCCGGTGCACACATGCCTCACAGCTTGCACACCTCACATGCGCAATCGCCTACGAGTGTGAAACTCGCCAAGATGCCAGAGTACTTCCCCGAATGGAAAGATGCGGGTTACGAAGAAGCAGTGTTCCTCGGTGCTCAAGTGGCTGCTAAGGTGCTTTTCATGGTAGATCAAGGGTTGAGCAAGGGATATATGACGAGGACAGATTACAACGAACAGGGACCTCAGGGAATTCATGATTGTAGCATGTAACGAAGTCAGAAAGAGCTTCGGATGGCGGATAGGCGTTAGCGGGCGAAACAAGTCTAGCACAATCCAGGATTGATGAGAACGAGACGTCTCTCGCTTCGTAGAATTATGACCCGATTTAATAAATGCTTCAATATTCGTAAGAAGGAGTGTCGATGATCAAGACTAGGCTTGTGCATTTCATCTACCATACACCAAGAAGCCAGAGACTCTGATCAATCGTGACCTACCTACTACTAATTTCATTAAACGAAACCCCCTTCGGTGTTTCTGACTGAGGGTGGGTAGATAGCGAGTATATGGAGAAGCGTGTTCAAGGAGGAGCAAACATCTTTCCCGACATCAGTAGACTTCCACTGTTATTCAGATTCTCGTGACTGCGGAGTGGTCACGATGAATTGAGGGTCCAGGATCCAATGCGTTGAATAGCAATCCCCTACGATTGGTATCAAGTCACATTTCCCGTATTACGCCGAGAAGCATTACCCCACTGGCAAACTCATGTGCTGTGGGTTTTGTCTGGGAATGACTCGAGCAGATGCATGCGCTATGGTTGATCCATCAACGGAGCCAGGTGTAGGCGCAATAATGCTGCTAGCTAGACGGAGACAATCTGAGCTGTGGTCAAGGCATAGGCATGTGGCGGAAGAATGGTATATCCGTCCGTCGGATGGTGTGTGTTGGGCTTTGTGGCTCTTGTTCAACAAGCTGGTGGGACTATTATTTCCACGATCTGCGGGTGGATCGTGCACAGGTTTTAACCATCCTGCGGCGGGAAGGCACAGGGGGGACGGACCCGAGACGAGCTTTTGAATAGCAGCTAACCATTCATCGTTTTGGCGTGTTCAAGTTTGCGGCTTTTCCTTTCAATTCCTTCTTCTCTTCCCTCTTCTTTCCTTTTCCACCTCGCTGCCGAGGTTATCATAGCAGCTTAGCCGACTGAAACCAACAGGACATCGCATCCCGCTGGCAGGTGCGCGTTCATTCTCTCGTTCATCACGAACCGGATACAGGCAGGAGACTCGGGGTACCTCGAGGCTGTACTCGGACGCGTAACCTAGAGCAGCTCGATCGCCTTTTGAAGGGATTGCGTTTGCCGCCATCGAACCTTTAGACTCGTTGTCGATCTATTGTAAGACGGCAAAAGCGAGCTAGGGAGGAACTATCGTGCTGCAGCGTGTGAACCCCACGCCCACCCTCTCGACTTCGAGCTTTGTTCTAGAACAGAAGTCGGCTCGCCGAGGAACCGTCGAAAAACGTTTCGACGTTGGCATCTTCTCGCTCCAAGGTCTCTCATCATCTCAGGCCTCCCTGCACTGGTGGTCCCTTTACGTTTCATCGCGCCAACTGTCGCAACACCCTGACATCTTCGTTCCGACGCCGCTACTCATTGCTGCATCAAAGAGACGGATTGAGACCAGGAATAACACGCCTTCCTGGACCGACGCACATCCATCCCCTTTACGCGAAGCCTGCGACCGGCCACACGAGTTGTGATCGTCAATCAAACGTCCCTCTGCTGCCGCGCATCTTGACATGACGACTGTTGAGCAGCCAGCTCGCCATATTCATTTCAGCTCAAACTACTCGACTCAATCCTCAACCTTGCCGGTTCCCGTCCTCACGACCAGCGCTCCGGACGCTGACGCTTCTCCTGACCTAATGGATACAAGTTCCGACAACGCCGCCAGGGATTCTCAGAATGCTAGTCCCAGAGGCGACAAGCAGGCCATGCAATCTGATCAAGACAATCAATCTAACCTGCGGAATGGAGCTATCGGTCAACACGCAGTCGGCGCTGCTGCTGCGGCACAGCAGCCTAAGGCCATCAGCGCAGCTTTCATCCACAAACTATACAGGTAGTGCTCGTTTTTGTTACTGCAGCCCCACATTGGCTGACTCTCATGCAGCATGCTCGAAGACCAGAGTATACAACATTTGATTTCGTGGTCCAGCACCAACGAAAGCTTTGTCATGTCACCTTCAACCGAGTTCTCTAAAGTGCTAGCGTAAGCAACATTCCCTCAGAGCATCAAGCTTCTGACGGTAAACTAAATGTTGGCTAGGTCATACTTCAAGCACACAAATATTTCATCTTTCGTCCGTCAATTAAATATGTACGGCTTTCACNNAAAGGTAACAATTCTGACTTGTATTGGCGAGCACGAGCTAATGCCGGACCAAATAGTCAGCGACGTTTTCCATACAGGATCTCCCGATTCACCTTTATGGGAATTCAAACACGGCGCCAACAATTTCAGAAGAGGCGACCTGAACGGATTGAGGGATATCAAACGCCGGGCTTCGAGGCACACTTTGATACATCGTGATTCCTTCTCAAACGCGACACCCAAGATGACGCTTCAACCACCGCCGCCACCTCCTCCTGGCGCACCAATGGAGCCACCAATGCCGGATCCTGTCGAAGCTCGGCTTAGCATGCTAGAATTCAACCTCCAGGACGTGTACGCAAGGTTGGCAAGATCAGAAGATGCATACGCCAATCTCAGTGCCAAATGTCAGATGTTGTCCGAAGGATTGGCAAGGTGTCACTACGTGAGTTTCGTGCAAGCGATATGTATATCAGTTACTGACGACAAGCTANNGTGGAGTGGAGAGCTGTCTTCTCAGCTGCTGGGAATGGTCCCTGACCCGGAGAACGCCATTCACAGAGATATATCCGCATTGCGCGCCGAGATCAACAGGAATGCGGATATCCTGAGGTCGCACGAAGTGCCGCATGAAAACTTGCAGCCATCTCGTCCTCCGTACATGACTGCGCCTTCTTACGACCATGGCGGTCCTGTCTCTCCCCGTCAGCAAGCAATGGATGCTTCTCGCAGACCCTCGTTGCAACCGACTTCTCGCGCTTCTTCCTTCAGGGCACCCATGCCTCCCCATATGACAGCATCACCTCATAGATTTGGTTCTCTTAGCGGTCCCTCTGGTCCACCATCGCCTTCCTCTAGACAGCCTGCACCTCCGCCACCACCGCCGCCAACTTACACAACAACGCTTCCACCTCCACCGCCACCACCGCCTGCAGGCCAGGCATCCTTGCAACATCGCCCAGCATCTCCTCCCATGAACCTTTCCCGACGTCACACTTCTGCGGACATTAGACTACAAGGATGGAACGGTCCGCCTCACGCAATTCCTCCACCACCCCCACCTGCGCATGGAACCTCTCCCTTCACGACAGGAGGGCAGAGCTCTGCACCGTGGCCTACGTCTNNCCCCTTCCGCCAGGGCAACAATGAAGGGCAGCAAATCAGGGATACTCTGGCGCAATACGAGCTACCACGTGCGACTTCCAGACTTGGCTCCCGACAGACGACGCCGCCTGACTCGGGTCCTCCATCGTACGCCAACAACAGTAGTGAAGCCGGATGGCAGCTTCCTGGGCCGAAGTTCTCGTTCAAAGGTGTTGAAGCTTCAGCACCCGGGACTCGTCGAAGTAGTATGGCTAGCAATGTGCACTCCCTGCTCAACCCTACAGCAGATTCGAATCACGAGCGGGACGGAGAAGACGGGCCCGAAGACAGGAAGCGTAAGAGACTAGGATAGAATCTTCATCTGGAGCGATCCAGCAATATTATGCATAGCGTGCTAGAACAGTTTGAGAATAGAATTGAACATCTTCTAAGCGACGTATAACGAAGAAGCTTAACGAGACGAGCGTGTGTAAGAAAATAGGACCGAGTCAGTGAATGGTTTGCGTTCGGGCCCGGCCGCAGTGTCCCTGAGTTTGCGGGTCTGGCCTCGGCGAGCAGCAATGGTCTTGGGCGCGGAAAAATAAAAATTATTGTTGGAGCAACCGACGCATCTTCGTATCTTGCTGGTTGTCGCATATTCCTACATTTCCTTGCATCTTAATCGCATACGCCCAGTCAACAATCAAGATGGTGCAAAAGTCTATGTCACGTACAACGATGTATGAAACCTCGAGTCGCGCCAGACGGGCTGGCAGCTGGAGCATGTGGACGCTGTACTGACCAGTAGGCAGGTACACAAGCTCTGCCAGAACTCGGCTGAGCGCATNCTTGAAGACTGCAAGCCCAACCTCATCATCGCCATCGGTGGTGGTGGCTACGTGCCTGCCCGTATCCTGCGTTCCTTCCTCAAGAAGCCCGGCAACCCCAACATCCCCATCCAGGCCATCGGTCTCTCCCTGTACGAGACACTAGGCACCGAGACTCCCGAGGAGGTTCCCGGCACAAAGGTTACCCGCACACAATGGCTGGATCTGTCCTCGCTCGAGATGGCCAACCTGATCGGCAAGAACATTCTTATCGTTGACGAGGTCGACGACACACGCACAACCCTCGAGTACGCCGTGCGCGAGCTGCAGAAGGATGTCGACATTGCTACCGAGAAGCTCGGCCGTACCGCTGAGAAGACCAACTTCTCCATCTTCGTCCTGCACAACAAGGACAAGCCCAAGAGAGGCACCCTTCCCGAGGCAGTGATCAAGGACCATTACGTCGCTGCCGTTACTCTTCCCGACTACTGGATCTGCTATCCTTGGGAAGCTCAGTACGTCTCTTGCTTATGCTTTGCTCTCTGTTTCATAACTAACCACTCTTGTCACAGGGACATTGACGAGCACGACCGCAACGCTGCCGAGCAGGCCAAGCAACAATAGACCTTCACGAACAATCCGGCGGATGTGGGAAAAATAATACGGCGTTTTAGGGTAGAGCCTGTCGAGTTCATGAATCCAAAATATACAATCTCGAAATCTCCAAAGATTTGCATCAGTCCATGTTATCTTGCTGCTGTCATGACCCTGACCCTAAATACATACTCAATCAAGTCCCTTCTTGATAGCAATACCATTGATTCTGATCCATAAGAATGACGATGGGCATCTTTATACTTGGTAATGTACGTGTTGATAGCTATAATTCGCGTGTTGTGCCTTCTCGAATGATAGCAAAGGTCTGCGACCACAGAGGCAAGACTTGCTTGAGAAACGTAGAGCGATCAGTCCATCCGAGACGATCTCTAGTCTTAATTAAACACATCGTTATTTTGATTTACTCGGTCACGATAGGTAGGTCAAGTAACACTACTGAGCGCTATACACATATTGAATAAGTTCAAATCTTTCCCTTCGTGGAACAACCATATGAGGACAAGGCGGTCTCTGACCAGAGTGGAATCCAACCATTCACTTCCTAACATTAGATGGCCATCAAGACAATGTCTCTCTGTGGACAGCTCTTCATTTTCTGATGACATTGTGCATTCGTTAAAACATAGCTGGGAGGCAGGCAAAGGATTTCATTATTTCGTGATATCAGGGCCGTAAATAAAATAGCCAAGTTGCAGACTCCAGATCAGCATGTCTGACTAGATAGTATCTCGCGGTGGAGTAACTTCCACCATACTCCGACTTTAGCTGAGAGCAAAACGTAGACTATAGAAAGGCACAATCGTTATCAGAGACAGAGGCGTATCCATAGAGAGTCGACAACTTCTTGCCTCTCAGTGGATACCATCTGATTTCTGTTACTATTGTGCCTTTCCATAGCTATGTATTATGCTTTAGTACACGGGGAGGTAGATGCCTCCACCATAAAGGCATTCTCTGGGTTGGGGACCATTTTCAGCAGAGCCGTTTTCAGAGCCACTTTCTAGTTGACTTGAGCGCCAGTCGCGGGAGCTGGCATGGTGCCATAGCCGCGACCACCAGTCTGAACATTGTCGCTGTAGACTCCAGCTGCTCTATTATTGTCGTAGACGCCCAGGTTGGCCTGCTCTTGTCTGTGGTAATAGACGTATTCGAGGTAGAAGGCATGGATGTGACCAGGGAAGTATCCAAGGATGGTCAAACAGATGTTGANTCTTCGACAATTGTTAGTCATGTCATAGAGTAAGCAATGAATGTGTTCGCCTACGAGAAGGTCAGCGCCGCAACCAGCGATCATGAAGACGCCGACAGGAGGTAAAAAGATGGTGATGATGATCAGAAGGATTTGCGAAATCATATTGGCTGTTCGTTGTGTTTAATGATTCGGATCTGTGTTGTTTGTTGCAGAAGAAGGATGGATTGTGAGCGCTTGATTGAGCAAGTGGTAAGCGCTTCATGAGGGAGTCAGCAAAACAGGGCAATCCAAGTCAAACATTCACTTGCGTCATGGTCAACATTGGACGGCTGATCGGCGGTGAATTGTGTGGCTTGCACGTTTATTGCTTGCTCGACCATTCTTCACTTCAGGCCAGGCTTGGTTTTTGACTCGCTGTGCATGCATGTTTTGGCTCCTGACAATCTCCTGGTTTGCAGCATCGGATCTCGGATTGGACCCTTGTTTAGAAGTGACTCCAACAAGGTTTGTGAGCCGTCCATAGTAGATCGTTCTAGGCAATATTATATCACCAAAGCAACTGAGCATAATATGTCGGTAGATATGGTCAGATTCTGTCTGAACAAGCACAATATCCTAGCAGTACATGACCATTCCTTGAACAGGTCATCACCTCATGTATTTGAGAAGCCATGTCGCTGCTCCTTCTGCCACATATTGGTCACCACGCGACTCGACTCACTCATGTCCTTCACGACCCGTACAGCAATGCTCCTTGGTGCCTCGACGTCCAACGTCTTGCCTAGCGACTGCCAGAGGCAGAACAATGCTTCACACTCCACAGATCAAGCTGTGATAGGCTTATACAAGTAGCGAGACAGAATTTCTCCCATCATGGCTAACCTTGCTTCCCACTTACATCTGTCTGCATCACGGCCACTGCCGTCACCACATGCTGGGCTATAGACCTTGGAGGCAATGGCAATTATGGCCTGAGGTATGTCAGTACAGCCTTCAAAGGCATGTCTGTGTGTCCTCCTGTAACGTTCATCAAGGAAGCCTAGGCTCGAAGGCATCATGTCGATAGATTGAGATAGTGATAGCCTTCCCTCGTGCATGCCATGAGAAGGCCAGGCCATGTTGAGGTCGGTCACAGTCTGCCATATGGAGAGTTGTCTACACATTGAGGACCGGTCCTGCTATGTCGTATACCGTTCGTATACTGGAATGTGCTACCTTCAGCACGTGACATTTTACATACTAGCCTGTTTCGTCCTGAGCCCTCGGGCGAGACAGTGATGACGACTGGTGTTTGGCGAGATGCATTGCCTGATCTGGATCATGCACGTGACAATTGTCTGATATGCAATTTAGATCTTTGCGTTACTTGCTAGAGCTCAAGGCGGGTGCGATGACACTGGCAGAGCATGACCACTTTCATATATGGGCGCAGGACGACAGAACGGCTTGGATTTCTTTATCAACGAGTGCACTTGAGCCTGGCTCGAGTCACTATCCAGTAAATTGTCGAGAAGTTGGCTTTGCACGATTATTACGTCGACACTTGTCTATCTGGCTCATTGTTGATTGAACGAGACCTTGAACAGCCGTGTCAGGGATGGCGCAATAGACGAGCCTCGCAAGGGAGTCGAGTCGCTGGACTGGTGTATATATATATATTGTTCAAGCCCGACGCTCAGAAGCAGCGCTGGACCTCAACCGAGTGTGCAGCCAACTGATCGGATGACTGGTCACCGCTTGAATCGTGAGTATCTACGAGGCAGCAACGATCGACTTGGTAGCGCACGTGCCGACGCGCGGAGCTCGAGATCCCGAATATAAGCCGAGGCGTACTTCGCCTGCACCAATAACTCACCACTATTCAACCATCCGCTACTCTGTATACACATGCAATCAAGAAGTGCGTTGTAGGTTAATCGATGTATCATTGAGACGTGAGTCGTCATTGCTATGCTTGTTCGGCTTATGTTGTTGGTGTATCTCGATTTCGACTTTCACCAACCTCTATACCACTTTTACGAACACTTCACCCTTTTGAGTCCCCCAGCTCGAGAGTACTACTTTCTTAGCTTGAGCTGGACAAAGGGGATTTCAACATCTTCCTCCGTAGTGTCCTCAGCAGTGATCTCAAAGATGACATTCTTCTGATGCTCGGGAATGGGCTTCTTGCTGATGGTTTCGACAAGTTCACTCAGCCTGGAAACGAGTTAGTAAGCGTGATAATGAGACGAGTGTAGACAGTAGACTTACTTGAGAGGTAGCCTGTCCTTGTTCTTGGCAGCAGGGTAGAAGCTGGCATACAGCAAGCTGACTCCGGAACTGATCATAGTAATTTCCAAGCCCTTATCGGCAAAGTCCTTCAAAAACTGTTCCAGAGTAACGTCCTCAGTGTCGAAACGGTCCCAGAGCTTGTCGATGACGACTTCGCCATTCTTGCCCTGGTACTTGCCCTTGGGCGAAGCGATGGGTTCTGAGAAGCCGAAGAACGGCAAAGCCAAGTTGATGAAGCCATTCTTGTACTGCTCAATATCGTCCTTGCCGTCGATGATCTTGAACAGCTCAAGAACCACAAGTCCAGTCACCAGAGCGGTGGTAGTTGCGATGGCAGGAATGATCTTGCCTGCAATGAACTTGGTCTTGTGACGGTCAGCAGTAACGATCTTGTAGTTCTCAGCGCGCAAGTTGCTGGCAGCGGTAATGAAGTCGATGTGGAAGTTCGAGTCATCATCCTTCTCGAATTCGACAGGGGTCAACTTGAAATCACCAAGAGTCTTCGGCGAAGGCAACGACTTGGCAATCTTGTCGAGCTCGTCGTTGTCATCCATTGATGCTGCAGGACCGTTCGGGTCGGGCTCGTTCTCGTTAGCTTGGATCTTGACACCGGGGTCGGGTTTGAAATCCTCAATGATCATGTTGTCGACGAGCTGGTCAATCTCGGCCTTGTCCTTGGTACCCTTCTGGGGGATACCATAGTTGAAGGCGTGAAGGTTGGCAGCTGAGAGAATGAAAGTGAAGTGAGTGTCGTTGTTAGGGTCGTACTTCAACGGGTCAGGAGCGCGCTTGGGACCTGACCAGAAAGGCTGACCGCTAGATGTCTTTGCGTCCTTGGGGAAGTTGTATAAAAGCTGCTGGATAGCGTTGTTGTACTGCTTCTCGAACTGGGTTCTGGCCCACTTGATACAGTCCTCGTAGGTCTCAGGCTTATCAGTAACCAGGAACTCCTTCAAGGTCTCGAGTGTCTGCTTTTCATTGCCAGACTGCTTGAGTGCTGCACCCAGGTAATCAGGCTGAGTGATGTATGCGTTAACAATCTCAGCAGGTCCGGCAAAGTATGTGTGGAAGAGATCCTTGGCCCAAGCAATGGTGTGCTCAATGCGGTTGGGGAAGCTGCGCAAGGTACACATGGGGAAGGACTGCTCAGGAGGATCTTGCGAGCTAGAGTAGGACTCCGTGATTCTAGGTAGGACGACCTNGGTGTTGCCCTTGGTACCAAGAGTACCACTGTCCAAGAGAGGCTTTTGGAAGAAGACGCATCTGCGGTCAACGTAGGTACGAGCATCGACGTTGTCCAGAGCATTAGTCACACCATCGAGACTGTTCCAGAAGTCCTCGTTGAAGAGGTGCTCAGTATCCTGACCAACACGGTCCTTCATAGACTCAATCTTGCCCTGGAGGTCGGGGTTCATTGCTTGCACGGCTCTGGTAGCAGACTCACTCTTGAGCTGACCGACATCCTTTGATCTGAAGAGGAATTGTCTGTTCAAGTTACTGCGCTCGATCTGATCCATGTCCGTGACGGTGATCTTGCCCTTGGGACCAGTTGCAAGACCGACCATAGCCCAGTTCTTCAACATCTCGCAACCAATGGCTCCAGCACCGACCAAGAACTGTTGGTTGTTGGCAAGCTTTTCCTGGAACTCCTTACCGAAGACAGCGATTTGACCATCATAACGAGTACCAGTAGGCTTGCAAAGCTCTTCGGAACGCTTAACAGATGTAGGAACGGCTTCCAGAGCATCAAAGTAGAGCCACTGAACAATAGGGTGGAACTTTCCAGAGACAGATTTGAGGACTTCTTGAGCAGCGAGACCACCGAAGAAAGCGGCCATAGGACTGAGATCTCCCTGAGCCTGGTATGATAACTCGCGGATGACCTTCTCATCCAACTCGACCTTCTCATCGCCTGAACCTGCCAACTCTTGTGCGAGCTTCAGCAGCTCAGCAGCATCCTGTTCGTTGTGGGGTTTGGGGAAATGGCCGTGCTTGTCGTTGAAAGCATGAAGAGCCTGGAAACCAACGTGAAGCTGAGCGGGACGATCGAACTTGGCAAAGTCAGACATCATCAACTCAGGCTTCTTCAGTTGCTGGCTCAAAGGCTCAAAGTCGAGGAACTTGGGCATCTTGACCTGAGTGTAGAGACCTCCACGCTTGTAGTCACCAAGGCCGGAGACGTCTCCGATGGAGAAGGTGTAAGGACCCTTCACAGTAATCTTGCGAGGGGCAGAGTCGTTCAAAGCGTCCATACCCTCCACCTCAGTGAAGGTAACAAAGTCGCCGTCTTCCAGACCATGTCTTGTCTCGTCCAGAGCTGAAACGATGCCGTCTGAGTCGATATCTGCAATGATGCCACTGACAGGGTTCTCGCCATTGTAGTCGCCGATTGTGAAGTTCTTGCCAAAGTCGGTGAAGATGGTACCGAACAAACCGAAAGTATCGGCAACAACAAGGTAAATGCCATTCTTGTGGCAGTAATCTGAGATGAGGAGCTGGTCTTTGAGGGGAGTGTCGGTGAGGACAACACATTGGAAGTCCTTAAGCTGGCTGAGATCGTCGGTGATGGAGGTCGACTTGAGGAGGTTTACGGNGGTGTAGGGGTTGAGTTCGGAAACACGAGGAACGGTGACTTGGGCACGCGGCTTGCCGACATCTTCGGGGTGAAGGAAGAACTGTGATGACAGGTCCTGGATCTGAGCAGGCTTGGGGTCGTAGAGGGTCAAGCTCTTGACACCTGCGAGAGCAATGTTCTTTGCAATTTCGACACCCAGACCGCGCAGGCCAACAACCAGGATGTTGGACGAGCCCATGCGCTTCATGGCCTCATGACCCAAGACGTAGAGCTGTCTGCTGTATAGCGATTCATCGATTTCTCCGTTTGCCTCCTTCAGCTGCTCGACCGCAGCGGCGGNGCTGTCGACATCCATCTTGATGTCCTGTAACTATGTCAGCATGCTGGCTCTCACACTACAGCTGTATATGTGGTTCTCTCTTACAGTCATAGCTTTCTTGGACGGACTGGCCTCGGCCTCGCCGGACAAGCGCCTTTACCCAGTTTGACTGTGGACGAAGGAATCTTGAGAGCGGAACTAGCGTTCGAATGGGGTAGTGCGCGTAATAGAAAGGACAGTCGATGGCCGAGATCGATGATGAGAGAGGATGGAGCGATAGGCGTGTGGCATGTACTGGTAGAGGCGAGAGTTTGTTTGTCCCTTGTCTGAGTTGGCTGCGTGCCAAGTCTCACACGTCACATGCATGCCCCGCCATTTGAAGCTGTCTCTTCAGTCCGCCATCGAACTCCATCGAAACCACCCGTGTGGTCAGCCAGCCAAGACATGGTTTATCACAAAACACAAACTGGTACGAAAGCAGAGTAGAAACATGTAGATTCTTTGGCATAGCGTGGTAGCAGAATAGCTCCGGGTATAGTGCCAATAAAACAGAAAAAACAGAATAAAGAGGAACAGCAGCTTCTCCCGCCTTCAAACCCCCTGCTCAGACAGCCTAGAAACAGTTCAACATTCCCTTCTTCTTCTTCTGTCCCGCGTTCAATTCTCGCATACGTTCTTCGAGCGCCTGTCTCGCGCGCTCCGCACGATGCCTCATCTCCCTCTCTTCCTCTACTTGCTGCATGCTTGCTCTTGAGTTTGTGCGCTCCTTTCGTAATCCCACTAGCTCGTCTTCCAAGTTTGAACACTTCTTCCTCCATGATTCAAGATCTTGTCTGGTTTTATTCTGTGACGTCTCGAGATCGACAAGAGCCTCTTCCAGCGTAGCTGTAAGCTGCTTTTCGGCAAACAAATGCTTCTCGATAGTACGAATGCGAGACTCCTGCTCCTCAATCACTTGCGCATAGCCGGGATCAGGCTGTACAGTCGAAGGTGCAGTCGATGGTGGTAGTGGGAAGGAGCTGTGGTGGGGCGTCCCAGGAGGAGACGAAGCGGTGAAGGTAGTGGTAGGTGCAGGGCTCGAAGTACGAGCATCAATACCCAAGCCCATGGGTACGCTGCTACTCTGGCTTAGGAAGGGGCTCAGACCATTGAGACCTGGAGTTGGGATAGGTGGCAGAGGAATTGCAGGCGGTGGAGAGGGAAGTCCTGAAGCTGGGTTGGTGGCATTGGACTTTGGACGCATCAAAGAGGTTTGCGAACTTGTACGAGCAAGTGCAAATGCTGCAGCTTCAGGAGATAGTGACTCGCGAGCATAGTTCATCGAATCACGAGAAGTAGAAGCCATCGAACGGCGTTGCAGCTCGGCAAGCTGAGACTCAAGTAACGAGACCTTCAGTCTGGCATCCTCAAGTTCTTTCTTCATCTCGTTCTTTGCACTTGTCGCCTCCTCGAGTTGTGTGTGCCGCTCGCTTTGTATGGCAGACAGTCTGTTGCTTGTATCTTGGTGTAGATCGTATGTGGAGTTGAGCTGATCCTCCAACTCTTGCACTAAAGCAGCGCTCTTACGTTCGTTCTCCACTGCACGCTCCATGTTAGACGTGATCTCCTGGTTGCTTGTCTTCAGTTGTGCAATTTCGGCCTCAAGAGCAGCAACCTTGGTTTGAGCGGCCTCAAGATCTTGCTCGTTGTTCTTGCCAGTACTGATGTCTCTGTTTTGTCCAACAAAGTCAGTCAGATGGGAGTGGAATCGTCCAACATCGGTTTCATGGCCCAGAATGGCTGATGCTTCGCCAAGCAACTCTTCCAGATCGACCTGAGATCGCTGAAGGTCTTGCTGGACGGACTTGTGCTGTGCTTCCAAGGCTGCGTGTCTCTCGTGGAAGTCTCGCTCAGCTGTCGCCATAGCAGTGTTGAGGCTCTCAAGCTCTTCCGTATGTGATGCTTTGAGAGTTTCTAGGTTCTGCTCATGTATTCCAATCGCGGACTTATGAGCTTCGATCTGACTTTCCAGATTTGTTACCAGATTGCGGTGAGTTTGCAGCTCCTTCTCTGTAAGTTCTCTGCCCTTGCTGTCTTCATCGACTTGCTGCCTAATGCTTGCGTAGGACTGCTCGAGCAGCGAAAGCTTCTGAGTGTGTTCCTTGCTAGCAGCTTGGTAGTCACCAATCTGCTTCTGTAGCGAGTCAACAAGCTCTTGGTGCTGAGCTCGCTCCTGGTCAAGATTGGCAATTGCTGCATCGTACTCGGCGTCGCGACTGGCGACTGACTTGTGTGCCTCAGAAAGAGAATGCTCCAGAGTTGCGATAGTAGCCAGCAGCCTAGTTTCAGACTCCTTCATGGAAGTCGTGGTTTGGGCATGGTTAGACTCCCAAATAGACAGTTGCTTCTGCAGATGAGCGACGCGATCGTCGCTATCGTCATGCGAGCGTTCACTACCTGCGACTACATCTCTTTCGACGTGTTGCTGTAATTGCGATTTGAGTTCATCGACCTGGGACTGAAGCTCCTTCTCCCTGCTTTCGTGAGTTTCGCGGAGGAAGGTCACCTGCTGCTCGCTCCGTGTGAGTTGATCGCGCATATGGCCGACAACAGTAAAGTCAACAGTGTTGGCAGCCGAAACACTAGCCCTCTCGCGTGTCAAGCCCGTGATTATAGCAGTCTTAGCGTCGAGGTCTCTTCGAGCAGCTGTGACTTCTGCGTCGAGTGCCTGCATTTTCTCAGTCCGGTCATGGAGATCACCCATGATGGTGTTGAGATGAATTTCGAAGTTCTGGCGGACATCAATGTTCGACTCGAAATTGTCGAGCGCAATATTGCGCAGTGATGCGAATGAACGCATTGCTCGATCGTTGTTGGTTGTGGTATTGGCCATGAGATCCTGACTGGGCTTGCGACGGATGATGGGTTTAACTAGCGAAGGTGATGATTGTCTGTTGGTCGCCAGTTGAGCTCGTTGTATTTCACGCTTCAGATCTTCAACCTGACCTAGAGCGTTCTTGTGTTCTCCGGACAGTCTCATGTAGTTGTCCGAGATCTCCTTCAAGCTGGATTCACGCTGGATGTGCAGCTGCCTCAGCATTTCCATTTCATGGGCAAGTGCCCGTTCTTCTGGACGAAGCGGTGCCTCGTCCTCATCAACGATCGTGCTTGCATCGTCACTCTCAATATCTTTCTGGACTCTGCCTTGAGCCCCATTTGTTTCGTCCGACTCCTCGTTCGTTGTAGTGAAAGAGTGTCGCGATAACGACCCCGATGACAACTCCGCTGCCAAGGAACGCGAGGATGCGGCCGGTTGTCCATCCCCCTTCATGCCATTCACCCCCGCGCCCTCTAAAAAAGACTCTGGCTTGTCTGAGTTTCTCGAATCCGGTCTGGTTTCCTCTTCGTGTGTTTCATGCATCTTGGCGAGTGCTTGCAGTGCAGTTTCATACTTGCGTTGAAGATTGTCATAATCATTGATCGTTGTCTCGTGTTCGCTACGAAGGTCGAAGAGTTCTTGCGTCATGGTTTCGAGTTTGTCGGCCATGAATTTGGACTGGGCCACTTGCTGCTCATCTTTTCTGCGTAAATCTTCCACATCCTGACTCTGTTGAGTGGTAGACGTGGTCGGTCTGTTAGTTTCTGAGACGGGCATTGCTGGTTCTTCAGGCCGTCCTAGTGCTTGTTCATCAGAAGCCACTGGACTGCGAACAACCGACTCCTCGTCGAGTGTACTGTAATCCTTGACATCGACTGAGTGACCGTTAAGCTGCTGAGGCCGTCCAGTCTGTTCACTATGACGGATGTTGTCAAGTTCTGCAAGAAGGTTGTCCAGTCTACCGATACTTCTTTGGCGTTCAATAACATTCTCAAGACGATCGAGCTCGCGCTGCATGATCTCNNTCGGTCTTGCTCTGCTTCTGCCAGTTTCTCCTCGATTGTTGCGATATACTGCTCGGCATTGTTTTCCGTGTCTTTTACTCGGCTCAACTCTTTTCGTAAACTGGCAACAAGGGCGGAACTTTTCTCTTCGCTGGTTGTTGCACCCTCTATCTGGGTTTCTAANGTCTCGAAGGTAGGCATCATTGTTAGCTTCACGCTCGCTAGCTTTCTGCAGCCGGACTTGTAGCTGTTGGGCTTGCGACTCCATGTAAGCGATTCTAGCTTCACGCTCCATGAGTGAGCTCTCGCTTGCAGAAAGCGTGGAGCGCGTGTTGGACAAGGAGGCCTCCAGCGATTGAATGGTCTTCTCGTATTCCATGACAACTTGTTCAACAGCTTCAGCAAACGAGTTAGAGCGCTTGAGTCTCTCCATAGCCGACTCTCCAACAGCGTCTCTGAGAGTCGGAGTGTCCTCCTGATTGTTTTCCTTGGCTTTTGAAATCTCGGATATGAGTTTAGCATGGCGTCCACTGAGGGCATTGTAACTCTCCTGCATGTCCATGAGCTGATCCTGTAACTCGCTTTCGCGACGCTCTTTGTGATCTCCAGCAGCCAGGATGCGCTGTTCGCCTTNTTCGTTATTTTTGTTGACCTGTTCTCGAAGGAACGCGACCTCCGCTTGCAAACGAGCAATGATAGATGCTTTGTCAGCCTCCTCAGTCGTCTGTTGAATTTCAGGCTTGCTTTGAATCGCGCGAGCACGTTGAGCATAGGTGACAGTGTTGAGTGTTTCGCTAAGATGGAACTCGGCGGGATTAACGCAAGCGACCATGTAGGTGATAGCATTCCCGCCTAGAGAGTCTTGCAAGAGACGAGTCAATCGAGAATCGCGGTAGGATATGTAGCCACCCTGCTTTGCAGTGGACAGCTGCGAAATGACCTTCCCAANGCTAGCGAGACCGGCATTGATTGATATACCCTCCTTTGCTCTATCGCCCTGAGCACCTGTATTTTTCAGTCGTTCACTACCTGCTAGATCGACGAAGTGGAGCTTGCTTTCGGTAGTCACAATGACGTCGCTGGAAGTAGAATTGTCGACTTGAACGGAAGCGCGTCTGTTGGCTGAGGGCCCTTTCTTCAGAGTAAGATTCAAACTAAGGATGGCGTGAGAGCGCGAAGACTTGGCGTTGATAGCGGTCGAGTCGGTTTGGCGGATATTGGAACCAAAGCTCAAGGCCTCCAGAAGGTCGTCTGCCGAGTTGATAGGTTTCTGAGTTAGGCCAGTAAGCAGAATGCGTCCCTTCGTGTCTTCGCGAATAGAGACCTGGGGCCGGTCGGCTTCAGGCACAGTACTGGGAACGAGCAAGTCGCGGAGCTGTTCATTGTAAATCTCAGCGTAAGTGGCCGTCAATGCCCACGATTTGTCGCTATTCGTTTGGCGGTGCAGATTCGAGAGGCTAGGGACTGCCGAGACTGAATAGCGTGAAGGAGAACGAAGGCCTGATTTGCTCGGAGTCAGGGGAGCCGATGTGGTTGAAGAAACATTGAGCTTCTCGAAAAGAGCGGCGGCAGCGCGAGGAACAATGCNCTATTCCCTAGTCAGTCTCTCAACCTATGTGGAGGGCAAGCAACGCGACTCACCAGCATGGACAGGGTCGAAAGCGCCTTCGGAACCAGCCGTACCCATAGTATACGACTTTCCAGCGCCCGATTGACCATATGCAAGGATGGAGACATTGTAGCCCTGGATGAAGGAATCGACGCTGTCGCTGACATATTCCCAAACGCCTTGTTGTGTTGTTTCCTCACCGAAGACACGATCGAAGACGAACAGCTTCTTTCCCTGGGTCGATTGGATGGCGAGATTGGTGGCAGAAGAGACGTCGCAGGTAGAAGTGCGGAAACGCTGGGGAATCAAGTCGTAGCCTGGGTCGGCTGGTTGGAGGGGAGGACGCACTCGAACGGNCTGTACGCCAGTCAGCGAAGAAGGAGGATAGGGGTTGACGGCAGGGTACGCACCCACTTTCACCGCAGTCTTGGAGTCTTCATCGGATGCGCGACTGCTTCCTCCGCGACCTCCAAGACTCAGGCGGCTGGAGCTCCTCGGGGTGCGCAAGGCACTTGCTATTGAAACGCGATGTTGGTGGCCGCTCATGGGCGAGGTCGGTGGAGTGGACGTCGAGTCCATGTTGGAGGTGCCAGAGGATTGGAGCACCTTGTGGCACTGGCGGCCAGGTGAAGTGGGCTTCGAGTGAGATTCACGTCGTACAAAGGTCACGAGAGAGAGTAGAGAGCGACTGCAATGTTCTTTGATGCTTTGCGACTTCAAACGCTCGCTCTTGTCCAACCGTTAGAACGCGCAAGGGCCACTCAATTCCACAAGCTGCTGCCGATCACTCACTCGCTCATTCACCTAAGCCCCAAAGTGTCAGATGTCTCCTGCCCTGAACGTGACGACAAAGTGACAGAGTAAGACGATTGTCTGCAGGGCCAGAGGGAAGCAAGACGGTCGACCAGTTACCAGAGGACGTGTTGGAAATATTGATTCAGTCCGAAACGGTGCCCTCGGTACCTGAGCGGTCCGCCAAGCGGCGGCACGTTAGACTCTCACCATGTTTATTTTATATTGTATTGTAGCGGAGAATTTGGCCTAATGATTTGACTTTCGGATCTATCTTCCAGTGCCAGATCAACGTATACACACAATCGCTCTTGTGCAAGTGTTTGCTTCTGTGTCAGCTTTCTTTCCATGCAGCTGAAGGTTAGCGCTCCCGTTTCAACACCTGCACATCCGGGTTGACGGATCTTCGTGCCTGCACTTGCGCCGCGCCGTCAGAGCACCAGCGGGGAACTAGTGCCGGAGTAGTTTTCAGGAAACATATCAGAGGATCATGGAGATCAACTATCGAAGTCTTTTTTTTCTGGCTGATCCAAAGCCTTATGATACGGGAAAAGGGATAGCACAGCAGTGTCACTAACAAATGCGTTGATCAAACGCATGCTACTAACTTACATGGACCAAAAGCCAGATAGACGGTGTGTACTGTATTACGGATGATGGCGCATGTGAGATACATGACAACGAGACTTGCGTTGGCGCAGAACCCAGTCTCTTCTAATGTTTCAGCCCAAAACTGGACCATTGTAGACATTCAACAAGCGAGATAGGGGAGATTGCCGAATGACCTGCGATAAGAAGAAAAGAACAACACGTCAGATGCAAGTCGATTGGCCATCGCACTTGCACAGTTATCGGACCATCGGCTCCTGCCTACTTTGATGGGAAAAGGACGAGGCCAAAGGCATACTATACTCTTGACAGAGCAAATAGGCTTGTAGTAAAGAGAGTAGTCGTGGAAGCGCAAGCAATATAAAATCAAGGAAATGGATCTCAATGCAGTGATTGTCAGGATTGTCAGGGGTGCGCGATCGGAGAGATTTATTGTTCAGGAAAAGACGCAGGCATGGCGGATCGTGATGGGCGACTGACGTGCGGCTTCAAGATTGGAAGACTTCGCTCAGCCAGACTGGCAACCCACGTTTTTCCAAAGCGGCCTATCACCGTCAAACACCCGCACACACGCTGCCTTGTCCGACGAGTACTGGCAACCCAGCTGCTTCCCTCAATCCGATAACGACATCAACGGCAACGCGGCAGCCGTCCGACCAATGTCTTGGGCCTCCTCATGCAGACGACTCGTACAAATCTGGCGCGTTCAAAGACCAGCGATCCAGTTCTTACGCGCAGCGATACCATTTCCTCCCACCATGCCTTCCACTCTACCACTGTCCCGCTGTCTGAGCGCGACAGCATCTTTGCCACGAGCTACCAGGGCGACACTCCCGTAACTTCCCCCCAGCAGCCACGCAAGGATCCGCCGACCGAGAGGGCCGGCTTGATATCGCAGGCTCTGCAACGCCATCAATTGCAAAGAGAACAGTATACCGAGGACGTTAGCCATCTCAACGAGCAACCGCTCCAATCCCGGGGCGACTTAGCAACACCGACACACCACCAAGAACAAAGCTTGGATCCCGATCAGAGCTCGCTCGACCGCGACGCTGCCATGTCGGCTTCGTCGCTCTCACCCATGCGGACGAGCATGACCGATCTGTCCATGCTTTTCCATACACTTCCGCACACCGACCTGAACCGTCTTCCTTACCCGCTCACGTCCAAATCCAATCGACACTCGCTCTACGATCCCCAGCTTTCATCAGCCCTCGAACGACCCATCACACCAACTAGCTCCCACAAACCCGATTTGCCTACGGGAACGGCAGTCGAAGACCTCCAATCTAGTGCTCACCGTTCATCCTACAGAGCCTGGCGTCAAGGCAAAGGCCGCATGGCTGGAAAATCCATCGCCGAATCACAGGGCAGGAACCTCAATTCGGAAGATAACGATGTAGACCGCAAGATTGATGCCAAAATGCCCAAGATTGATCAAGGCCTCAACGTGCGCAGCAGGAAGACCAGTCACTACCTCGGTCTCTTCAAGGACCACGACTCTGAACACGAAAAGCGCCGCGACAAGAAAGACAAGGAAAAGCATACGGAGGAGCCACAGGAGAAGGACCAACAAGTGCTATCCGCCATTAACGAATATAATGACCATACCGCCAAAGGTATGCCCGTACTACCTTCCGCTCTTGTGTGCTGTACATCTAACCGTGTACTAGAAATGCCTCCATCCATTGCTGTGGATGACGGCCTATCCGCGGAGCCAGCAGCCGACGCTGATAGCCAAGATGTTGCCAGCATGCCTGTGCTTACACCAAGCACTTTTGAAGCAGAAGCTGAGCAGAAGCCCTTGACTACCAACAATGCCGAAGGCCGTATTGCACATCAAATCCCGCCTAGCCTGCTTGAAGAAATCCGCAATCACCACATCATTCTAGATCCTTCGAACAGCAAAGCCTTGCCTGAGAACACACCCGTCTCCGAGTCATCCGAGAAGGTTAGTTAACCAATTTCCTCAAATTTACTCCTTTCGCGGTTCAAGCTCCGGAAACCTCCAACATCTCGTCTTAATGCTGACTTATGTGTANNGGAGCTGCCCCATGAAGAAATACCTCATACATCACTGTTGACACGGCAGGCACGGCTGCTCCAACAAGAAGTAACAAAGGAGGTTGAGGATGAAGAGTCAGATCAGGAACAGATTTCTTCAGCGCAGTACATCCCCCATCGTGGCAAGTCTACACGTACTGCGGCTGCGCTGCCCTTATCCACATCTTTCACTCAAGATGAGGAGAAGGAGGTTGTGATCTCACCGCCTCAGCTTGAGCACCGTATTCACCCTCCTTTAAAGGAATCTCTTGAGAGTGGCGTCGATGTTCCGCAGAGTAACGTTGAGATTGCGTTGCTGTCAGAAGACGAGAGTCAAGTATTGCATGGTGAAATTCCATTCTCCGACTACCGTCATTCCAACGTGATTCCTGCCATCCAACCTTCAGAGTCCGATTATGACACAGAATCCTCGGTTTACTCCCTCGATCGAGATGACGAAGAAGACGTCACTCCAACTCCTACTCCCACTAACAAGAGCGCCTTCCCCAAGCGTCCTTCGGCAAACAGACAGCCATCCGATGCCCAACCACAACCTCCGCCACTCGGTGCTGTCGAACTAAAGCCCTACAACCATCAAGTAGGAGGCCACAGCACTGTGTACAGTTTCTCCCGTCAGGCTGTTTGCAAGCAGCTGAACAGTAAAGAGAATGAATTCTACGAAACCGTCGAACAATACCATCCGGATTTACTTGACTTTCTCCCCAGGTACATTGGCGTCCTCAATGTTACTTACAAAAAGCCAAACAAGAAGAAGAAGGACAACCTTGATAAATCAAAATCTCCCGACATGCAGCCTCAGGATTTGCAATCTCCCAAGAAAAGCTCTACGGTGCCCGAGGAGAAGAAGGAGGACGCGCCTCGTATTGTCAGCCATTCCCAGTCGCAATCCAATGCTGTGCCGGAGGTCAGTCTGATCAACAATCAGCATATCCTGCCAGACTTCTTGAAGCGCACCTTACCTCAAAGACCTGCCACAGCCATTCCTGCTCATATCAGCCAGCCCAGTCGACAGACTCGTCCTCACTCTATTAGCGAGATGATGAGCGACCGCCGCCCCTCTTACTCTCCTGAAACAAGCCACAGTCACCAAGATCGTCCACCTTTGCGTCAGCAGGCCAGCTGGGGCGCGACTAGTGTTAACCAAGATCTGAAGCTCCAGGTCTTCCGTGATGTGTTCTCGCCTCCTGTCATTCATCGCCACGATCGACGAACTAGAAGTCATCATGGTCGGAACATTAGAAGGATCCAACAGCGTGAATCGATGCCTTCATTACCAGATGCCGGCATGGCGAGCAACCCTCAGACTATGAGCTTACACGAACGTCGCAACAGTGCCGACGTGTCAGCCATACAACCACCTTCTTCGCCTGCCGACGCCACACGCAGACTAGCGATCAAAAACCATCGGGAGCTCAAGTCTCCGCATAATAGCGTGCAATCTCTTGAGAATTACATGATCAGTCCCCGTAAAGAGCAACCCACCAGCTGCGAAAGCAGGAGCATGGAAAACACAGAAGCAGATAACCCTCTACTGCAGGCCTATAAGACTCCTAGACGTCGTCACTCTGGAAGTGGTCTGCGTAGAAAGAAGGCCGATATAGATGGATCTCGCGGAGACCTTGAGTACCACGAGGATGAGGGATATCGTGGTGATGGCGAGGATGTCTTTGCGATGGATGACCTTGAAGGATCTCCGACCAAGGCAAGCGAGCACACCGCCGCACCTGATGTTCTCCAAAGCGCTCCCGACTTCAAGGTCAACCCAGCCTCGAATGTTCCAGTCCTAGGCAATTCGATTGACTTGAATGATGTACCTCGCACCCCTGACCAAGGCGTCGAGGACCCCGGACGTATCGCGCATTTCATCCTCTTGGAAGACCTCACAGCTGGCATGGTACATCCATGCGTACTCGATCTCAAAATGGGCACTCGTCAATACGGTATTTTTGCCAACGAAAAGAAGCAAAAGTCTCAAGGACGCAAGTGCAAAATGACTACTTCCCGCGAGCTAGGCGTCCGTGTGTGTGGTATGCAAGTTTGGAACGTCAAGACCCAATCCAACATCTTCGAAGACAAATACTTCGGCCGAGATCTCAAGGCAGGTAGTGAGTTCCAAGCTGCGCTGACACGGTTTTTCTTCGATGGAGTCAGCCATGGCAGAGCACTCAAACACATCCCTGTTGTTCTGGAAAAAATCACTCAGCTCGAACGCATTGTGCGGAAGTTGCCTGGATATCGTCTGTATGCAAGCTCACTTCTCATGATCTATGACCGCGGTGATGTGGACGAACAGGGCAAACCCCGTCAACCTCCATCGCATCAGAACGATGGTGAGAATGGGACAAATTCACCCACCTCAAACAGCCAAATCTTGCTCAAGATTGTCGACTTTGCCAACTGTGTAACAGCCGAGGATGTTGAGACCAAGGCATCAGCCAGTTGCCCACCACGAGATCCTGACGGTGTTGACAGGGGATATCTTCGTGGATTGCGCTCCTTGCGACTGTACTTCCAGCGCATCTACGAAGAGTTGAGTGCAGAGAAGGGTGGTTATGTTGAAAGAGGTGAAGGTGAGGGCATGGCTACTCAATCTAATGGTGGTGCTGGGATTGGTGGAGGCGCTGGCTTGGATGCCCAGAGCAGCTGGGCATGGAGCGATGCATTAGTTGAAGAGGATCCAGGTGAGGTCAGTGTATGATCTATAGCTCTCTCATCTTAGAGGCTGAGGCAAGGACAAGAGTAAATGGTCAACAAGAGCTGAAGTCACTCTGTTTACCTGTATAGGGAAGTGGGTTCGTCAGGCATACCTACAGGACGGCGCGCTTCTTCTCCTGATATCCAGGAGTCGTCGATATTCTTTGGTCTTCTCGTTCTTAGCATGGCGTTTGGTTGTGTTCTTTTCAGCTTTTGACTTTTCCATAATCAACATGACATTGTTTGTGCACACCCAAGTCGCTCATGCTCTTCATCCTTCCGCCGTGTTTCTTTTGTTGGTTGAAATAATCATTTTCTTGATTTCTTGTATCAAGCTAACTTGCCTGGTACGAATGGCAGGCCAGCACTCAAACCTCCATCAACAGCCCAGGCTTGTCCATTGACATAACTACTTTCGTCGGTAGCCAAAAACAAGGCGACTCTTGCGACCTCGTCTGCCACTGCACCTCTCATCAGCGGGTTCAACTGCCCAATCTTGCTCTCACTGCCTCTCGCCCTTGCTGCTTTGTACATTGCTGCCGTCATGCCAGTTTCAATGATGCCTGGACAAATGGCGTTGCAACGAATGCTAGTGCCGGCGAGTTGATAGGCAGATGTTTGAGTTATGCTGATGACAGCAGCTTTGGAGGCGGAGTAATCTGTAGGGCCAGCGTTGGACCGTAGACCAGCTACTGAGGCTGTGTTGATGATGGAGCCGCTGGGACTAGGTTTGTTCTGCAACATTGCGTTGGCGGCATGCTTTGTTGCTAGGAAGACACTGGTTGAAGATGGTCAGCCCGGATGTTTTCAGAACAGAGCAGCGAGGGAGAACAAGGGCACTAACCTCAATGCGTTCACTTTCATAGTTCTCATAAACTCTTCCTCGGACTTTCCTTCCTTCTTGCCAACCTCGTAGACTCTTTCCATGGTTCCTCCAATACCAGCATTGGCGAAGAAGACATCCAGCCTTCNCCACTTGTCCACGGCCAACTTCACTACCGCTTTAACATCCTCCTCGTTTCCCGCATCCACCTTTTGTACCACGACCTGTGTTCCCGGATACAGTTTCTCAATGTCTTGTTTCCAATTGTCCAGGTTGGAAGGGTCAAAGTCGGATAGGATCAGTGCCTTGGCTCCTGCAGAGGCAAACTCGTACGCTGAAGCTCTGCCAATGCCGAGAGCACTGTTGCAACCGGTTATGATGCAGACTTTGTCTTTCAGGCGAGGCGAGCTGGGAGGAGATGCTATGGTGGGTACGCCTGGAAAAGACGAACCACCGCCGATGGTTTGAGGAGTTGGAGGCGGTGACAGGGCGAGGGATTTCTTAGGTGCGGCCGTCATTGCGTGACTGAGTGTAGATCACTGAGGTATAGCAGTATAGTTGTTGTAAGAAGAGAGCTTGTCATCCTGGTAGTGATTCTAGCTGATGGATAATCCCCGCATAACATGACCACCGAGGTGGTCGTTCCTTCGACGAGCCGAGGTTCCCCACGTCAATGGTGCAGATCAGGATGATGGACACAGCTTGGCTCACGAGAGTCATGAATGATGAGGCGAAGAGACTACATGGCATTAAAGCTCTGGTCTAGTCTAGATTTGAAAAGAGTCAAAGAGCAATGAGCCCGGGTAAAATTGAAAAGACATGAGAAAACGCCTCGCTATGCTGTCTTGATAGCCATAAGATACCTGTTGAACGCCACCTCTTTTTGTTAGTCGTTAAACATCTGTACAGCTCAAACTCGAAGAACCGAGGCCTTGCTTTCGATGCCGTCGAAGATGCATGTGTTGTCGATGGGCACGTATTGCTTTGTGATGACCTTGATGACTTCTTGGGCTACCATGCCACCAGTCAAAGAGCCGATGTTGTGGAGCTCAGATGCCCCAGCACGAACNNACTGATCGTTGGTCAGTAATACTCAAAGCCACAGCGAGAAAGAAACTTACAGCTCGCGCACGATGTTGGCACACTTTGTCTTCAGATCATCATATCCAGGATTCTCAATGAAAGTGCCGGCTTCCTTGATCAGAGAGTCGATGATGTTCAAGGCAATGCTGATCATCTTCTCAGTATCGACTTCAAGGTCAGCATCATTCGAGCCAGGAACTTTAGGCTCCCCGCCAAGTGCGTCAGCGTCGTGGCTACCGACGAATGCATCCCACGCGACAAAGGCAATGTAGTGCAAGATGCCACTGTCCAACCCGAATGTCAAGTTGTTGAGATGCTCAACAGCAGATTTGGCGACTTCTTCGCCCCAGTGGAGAGGGGCGTCACCACGTGCAATGCGAAGAGGCATTCCGCGGACCAACTTGATGTGAGCCGCACCCTTGCAGAAAGCGTCGACTTCCTTCTCGTCAATGGGATCTCTGCGACCGACACTAGCCTCGAGCGAGCGGACAGTTTGTAGCACCTCGGCAGCATCCTTGCGAGCTTTTGACTTGTAGATGTTTTGCAAGTGGATGTAGTCGGCACTTCTAGCCTTCATGTCGGGTACCGCACCTGGGAGGGGGAGCTGGTCGTGGGCAGAGTAGAAGGTGCGAACAGCATTGGCAATGAACCAGAATGCAGATGATGTAGGCTCGAGAGACTTTGTTTCGGGAGCGTCGAGCACAGCGAGGACAGAGCCAGGGGCAGTCGGAGGATTGAGTGACTTGATGATGGCAGCAGTGGCCTCGGCGAAGTTCTCTTCGTCAGGTGGGGAGGCTTNTGCGACCATGTTGCGGAAGTCAGTCTTTTCCTGGTATGACTGAGGTGGTTGGCCATTGTGAGAGGCACGCCACTCGTCAAGGAAGTGTAGCAGAAGTAGAAGGTAGGGAACGTGGCCAATGTCCTCAGGCGATAATGCTTGAAGGTTGTTTGTCTTCTCTTTCTGGAATTGGACGAGTTCTGGCCATGGAGCGAGCAGGCGCAAGTCGGTTGTTGAAGCGGGATCGGGATGAGTATCGACGATGGGGAAGGCTGGAGGTAGCGAGAGGGAGAAGTGCGAGTAGAAGCCTGAGCAATGGATGTAGAACAGAGGTACGGCGTGGGTGTGGCAATGAGCTGAGATGACTTCAAGCACGTCGGGGGTGATGGGAGCGGTGACGAGGATGAGAGTGAATGGATTGAGAGCGCCCTCTCTAGCGACGAAAGCAGAGAGTGGCTCGGTGATAGCGTAGCCTTGGACATCGGGGTTCAGCTCTTGCAGCAGACGACGGGTCGATTCGGCGCGGAAGGTTCCCAAAGTGCTCTCATCGAGGAAGAAGTTGAGGCCGAGATCTTGTTCTGACACGAGGGTAGAGTCTAGGATAGTGAAGTGACCAATGCCAGGGAGAATCAGGTTCTTGAGAGTCTCGACGCCGACGACACCAGGACCGTTGTTGATGAGCAGGATGTGAGCTTCTTCCAGGGCGGCTTGTCCGCTGGCTGCCCAAAGACGAAGCTGTCTGTCATATCTCTTTTCTTTAGATGTAGGCACTCCTTGGAGAGGAGGCGGCGTGACCTCTGCGTTGGCTGCCATGGCGAGATTGTGTGGATTGAACAGATGGATCGACTTGGAGACAAGGTCTAGATGATGAAGCTACGGCGTGTGTCGGCGTTTGTTCCATGACGTTGGCGGGGCAGTCGCGACAAGCGATGCCGGACGGTGGGTTTGCAGGCGCCGGCAGGCTCCCAAAAGACCCCGCGACCAACATTTGCTCTGCGGCTAATATCACATTTTTGGTTATCAGCATCTAAAGCTATTTATCCAACCCATCCGCTGTGTATGTTTGGTGGTAAGTTGTTCTTCGCTTTATGTCACTGTGACCGAGGCCTCGATTGCTCATACCGTCCTAGCTTCGTCCCAACAAACATTTATTCGTGTGCTGTCATCCTCTTCTTCGACTCTGTCCCTCCGCTCCCTCCGCCCTCTGTCTCGCCCATACCAATTCTCCCGCAACATGTCTGTTACTACTGGTGCTCCCGGCTCAGCAGTAGCTGCTGCTGTCGACATGATCGAGCAGGCCAAGCGCAAGGCCGCATACCGCGCCGTCGCCGACCACTTCGACCCTGAGATGCAATTCGTCGGAATAGGCTCTGGAAGCACAATCATCTACGGTGTTGAGGCCATCAAGGACTGCTTGGCCAAGAACCCTCCCAAGAACGGTCGCTACATCTTCTTTGTCCCTACTGGTTTCCAATCGAGAAAGGTCATTGAGCAGGCTGGCCTCATGCCCATGGGCTTCGACAGCTTGCCCGAGAACGTCATGTTGGATGTTGCCTTTGACGGCGCTGACGAGGTTGATGACGACTTGAACTGCATCAAGGGTGGTGGTGCTTGCTTGTTCCAGGAGAAGCTGGTCGCAACCCGCGCAAAGAAGTTTGTCTGCATTGCTGGTAGGACTCCCCTTCTGACATCCTCTCGCCATCACCTTGTGCTGACCCCTCGTTCTAGATTACCGCAAAACCAGACTCGCCTGGTCACAAAGTGGCCCTCAATACCCATCGAGGTCGCTCCTATCGCCCATGCTACTGTTATGCGTCAGCTCAAGCTCATTGGTTCCGTCGAACCTGTGTTGCGTGAGCACACCCTTGCAAAGACTGGTCCCGTCCAGACCGACCAAGGTTTCTACATCATCGACGCTCCCTTCAAGCCCCTTCTTACCCAGGACGACATCAAGAACGGCAAGGACGGCTCAGGCAAGGATGGTCAGTGGGAGGTCACTGCCCTCGCTCACAAGATCAAGTCCATCTCCGGTGTTCTCGAGGTCGGTCTCTTCTTCGGTCCCAACGGTTACGAGGTCCAGGCTGCTGGCGGCCAGGGCGGTCAGAAGCCCGTTGCTGCCTACTTCGGTAACGAGGATGGCTCTGTCAGCGTCAAGGAGGCACAACCTCCCAAATAAGTTGGTGCTGTTTTCTCGTCTGTTGTAAACCCTCATGTCATACGTGCCATCTGCTCATCATCTTCATTCCCAAAAGATACCAAAGTACATCAGTAGTATCCCTTCTTGGATACTGCATTTTTAATCTCCTCCTAAGTTTCCATTTTCCTGCTTCAGACAGAATTCAAAGTGCTTGAAATGTTGTCAGTCTATCGATGAAATGCCTTTGGCTCTCGTACCCGCCTTGATCCCTGAATCATCTGCGCATATCCTCGAAATCACACGTGGCTGAGTGGTGCTGAGGTGAGCCTCCATAAGGTTTGATATCGAAGGTGTTGAGGGATCTAAAGGTGCTGACAGTGAGCATATTCACATCCTCATCTTGCATGGCCTTATATTCCATTAAACCTGCAACAGCCACAATCACATCCTCAATGGTCTGGTGGCTAGCACCACCTCACTGTCGCTTTACCAAGCTAACCTAATTCGGCAGTCACTTTGCTAACAACAACTATTCACCAATCAACACCTGCGACAACAACTTGCTCGAGTTCGAGCCTCTGCATCAGCTAATACTTTCTCTCCAGCAACAATAATGGTCTCTTGATAGACGCGCCCCTGTGGAAAGACGGTCTGGTCACTATCAGAGGCTGGAGGAGAAATGAGGGAGCGGAGGAAGAAGAAGAAGCAAATGAGGGAGAGAAAGAGGAAGTGAGTGAATCCCTGAGCCACCAGACCTGTGATTTCCTTTTTTTTAGTTTTTGTGGTATAAAGTGTTATCTTTCCTCCGCTATCAACTGCTTTCGTATACACTATGAGAAGACACGAGTATTTTTGGAAGTAGAGGCATGTCCATAAGGAGCCGAGAGGTTTCTATTGTGCTGTTCATCAACACGCTATTTGATCTCCAAAACTCCTCTCTCACTTCAATACGCGTCTGATTGCACAACAACACGTCCCCAACACGCTCTGAGCATCACGTTTCTTTCTTTGTAAGAACTTCCATTCTTCACTCCTCAAAGTTTTGTCTTTACACACCATCCTAATCACATCGCGGATCCTTTCAGCTTTTCGTCTGTCTTAACAGACAGCAAAGATGGCACCCAAACGCCTCCAAGACGATGCTCTCTTCGACCTATCTCCTCCTAGAGAAGTCCGCGATGGTAGAGTCTTAGAGCGCCCTCAGATCGAGCCACCTATTCAAACAACACGCAAGACAAAGGTCCAGAAGCACGGTCAGGCCGACACTCCAATTGGAACATTCCAGACTGAGCCCTCTCACGTCGAATCTTTTCAGACCGAGCCTGTTCAGATTGCGCCATCTCCCACCATGGCTAACGGAAACGCTCGCCTCAATCCGGAAGAACAAATCAAGCGCGCTAGCGCTCTTGCTGCACAGGTTTATCATCGCCTTGATGGCCGTGCTGATCCCAAGACTGCTGATGCCGATCGGTGCGCCATCCAGGACCTCATGACGATCTTTGACAATATGCAAAGATTATCTAGTGAGTCTTCAAGCAACTTGCACTTCTATCTGTATTTTGACCACGAACAAAGCACTTCCAAAGCTGTCGAAGATCTCATTGCAGCCCAAGTGGTCAGCGAAGTCAAGAGCGCACTCGACTTTCTGAGACAACGTATCAAGACTAACCCAAACAACTACTTCTTCATGGGACTTGAGGCGTTCTTGAAACCTGGCGATCCTACTTACGGTGAAACTGTCATCAAGACGGTGCAGAAGAAGATGGAAGGCGTTACTTCAAAAGATTATGTTGCGGAGATCAAGACGATTGTCAAGGAGGTTATTATCGATGACTACAAGAAAGTCTCCGGCACTACTCTGGAGAATGTGCTGGGAACACATAAGTAACAGATGGAGCACCAGCATCGGATGAGGCAGGACAACAAAGATGGAAAAGGTTTCATCTTCAGCATCGATTCTATGGTTGGTCAGAACATGGTGACTACATCAAACCCCATCAACAGGATGAATCAGTCTCGACTTGTCGTGTCAAATATCAAAACTGATCGAACGAAGACAAACATATTTCGCTTCTTTCACATTCTAGTCAGACCCAAAGTTGTCTCGAAATGTGAAAGTTGTCTTTCTTTTGCTCATCTCTTTGTGTCATCAAACAACACCTCCTCCATCCCTATATAAATTCTTCCGCTCTGGACCTTGCCCATTGATGCAACTAACCAACCACGCTCAAACCCCTCGACCTTGGTACACAACATGTCCAAGCCTCCCCAAGACAACACACCCACCAAACTCTCTTCCACTGAAACCACCAAGCAACCACGCCTAGATCTTCAAGAGCAGATCCAACGTGCTATCACCCTAGCCACCCAGTTGTGTCAAGCAGCTAGCAAGGAGCATCTTGACTTCAAAGAGTGGACTGTCAATCAAGCTGCTGCCAACGAGCTCTTGCGTACTTTTGAAACCATGCAGGAGAAGACGAACAAGTAGGTTTTTGGTTTATTTGACACGAATTTCATCTTCTGATATTGTTCANNTAGCACTGCAGAGGCCATCGAAGGACTTATTGCCACTCAGATCAAGGTTGAAGTCAAACTTAGGATGAGTGCTCTCTACGCCAAAACTACAAGCGCCCTCAACTGTTCTCTCACCAATGAAATCAAGCAGTACCTCGCACCAGGTCAGACTGATTCGAGAGACCACATTGCCAGGATCGCTCTCGAGAAGGTGGAAAGAGTTGCATCCATCGACCTCGCTGCCAGAGTCACCGAGGCAGTCGAGTCAGCCATTCTCGAGGAGTTCCATAAGGGTATCGATAAGAAACTGCGCAGCTATATGCAGTAGAGGCCTTGTGACCAAGTCCGAAGTTCGAAGAGAAGTGAGACCACGACAGAAACAACGGGAACGGGTGGTTGGACAGCGATGATAAGTAAGAAATAGCGATCAAAGAGACCGACAAGGAGAAAGGAATGGAAATTGATGAACGATGAGCAAGAAACTCTAAAATTGAGGAAGTGGTGCACAAGATGCGGGAACAGCAAAGGGAGGTTGACAAGAGGAGGAACCCTATGCAAAAAAAAAAAGGATTAAAAACACACCCTTCTCGTGCGCCAAAGACTGTCGTAGCATAGCTGATGAAATGCACAATACTATCCACCCTAGCAACTTGGCCACGAGGATACCTCGAGAGATTGATCTGAGTGGCTGTTCACACTTTCTAGAATAGTACTGTGCATTGTGATAGACGAGAATTGAACGTCAACGTGGGGGAGCATCAATCACAACGAGCAAGTCATGGACCCGGGAATATAATTTCAAAGACCCGTCAGCCCACACGCAGTTCCTCAAAGCATGTACGTGGTCAACATACTGTTGGAACAAGACACATGCCACGCAAGTCGATCTTGAGACCCAAGAAGAAACGTATCTCGTGTTTGGCGTTGAGATAAAGGAAAGAGGTTGGAAAGAAGAGATCTGATCAAGAAGAGGAAGGTGGAGACAACAGAAAATGATGACAAGGCAGGAGATCAACCAAAGAGGAAGGAATCAACGAGGCCAATGACCAGATTCAAAAGTAGCAAAGTAGAAGCAACAGAAGTACATTGAGAAAGAAATTCAAGCGAGAGAAAGAGCAAAGGACGGTAAAATCAAATTGAAATAACTTCTCTATATACAAGAAATAAACAAAAATATATACATAATTCGTAAAAGACGTAAACGACGTAAACGCATAACACGTAACCACACGCAGAGCAATCCAGGCTCGAATACGTGATGAACGGGACGGCGTGGCGAACAGATTTGTAATACTGAACGCAAATGCATGTCGAACCCGATTTAAAGGGGGTGAGGTATAGTATGTTTGTATACAAAAAAAGAAAACAGCAAAAAAGATCCTCCGAATCGCTTCACGATAGTCTACAAGAAAACGCCATTCCCAATTTTTATTCTTTGGTTCCGATACGCGTTCCTGGTTTATGGTGCCATGACCAAGGCCAAAAGAGCCATGCGGACGAACATGCCATACTTCATCTGTGATGGTTGTCAGTAAACACGTCAGAAACCATATAGGTGCAAAACTTACCTGTCTGAAGTAAGCAGCCCTGGGGTCGTTGTCAACTTCAGGGCTGAGCTCCAAGTTGCGAGGAAGAGGGTGCATGACAATCATGTTCTTCTTGGCGTGCTTGAGAGTGGCAGCGCTGACAACAAGACCGTCCTTGACCTTCTCGTACAGAGACAGGTCCTCGAAACGCTCCTTCTGCACGCGAGTGCAGTAGATAACGTCGGACTTTGCAACAATCTCAGGAGTCAGCTCGTGGGACTCGGCGCCGAGTTGGCCACGGCTTTGAAGCGCGCTGCGGACCTTCTCAGGAAGGCCAATCTCCTTGGGTGCGACCAGGTTGATTGTGCAGTCGTAGTGCTTCAGAAGTTCGCAAAGAGAGTGCACGGTGCGGCCATACTTGAGGTCACCAACGAAAGTGATGGTGAGACCGTTGGCGGTACCAACCTCCTCACGGATGGTGAAGAGATCCAAGAAGGCCTGGGTGGGGTGCTCGCGGGAGCCGTTACCAGCGTTGATGATGGGGTGGTCGGCAGCATCGGCAGCAATATCAGCACTGTCATCATCGGGGTGACGGAGGACAATAGCATCGCCATATTGGTCAAGAGTGCGAATGGTGTCCGACAGAGTCTCGCCCTTCTTAGTGCTTGAGTGCGATTCGTTGATCATGATGCACTGACCACCAAGACGCTTCATGGCAGCATCGAAGGAAGATGAAGTACGAGTCGAAGGCTCGTAGAACATCAAGCAGAGAAGCTTGTTCTTGAGAATATCGAGAACACCATCACGCTCAACACCCAGACGCATCTCCGAAGCGACGGTCATGAGAAGGTGGAGCTCCTTTCTTGTGAATTGATTGACCGAGGTGATATCTCTGCCCTTGAAGGGAGAGTTGTGAAGGAGTTCTTGAAGAGAGGGGGTCTGCTTGGCAACAGGCTCTTCAAGAGAGGTCGAGGGGAGCTCGGCGAAGGTCTGGTAATCCTGGCTGCTGATGGCCATGTCGTAGTTGCGAGCGATAGCCTCAATCAGAATCTTGGCGTTCTTGACGTTGGTGACCAGAGGGGTCTGGTAGTCAACAGCCATTCTGCGAGTACGGTAACCCTTAGACATGTAGTTGGCAGGACGACGGAAGCGGTTGCTTGAGGGCAAGTTGATGTACAAGTCGATTAAGTTGTTGGCAAGAGCGTGAGTCAATGAGTACTCGGTTCTCTGCTCGTCATCCTGAAGAGCCTCCAAGAACTTGCAAGGAACACCGTGCTCCTCGAGGAAGTCAGCGGTACCAGCGGTAGCGTACAGGCTGTAGCCGAGCTTGTGGAGCTTCTCAATTGAAGGCAACAACTCTTGCTTGTCCTTGTAAGCACCAATGGACAGAAGAATGTTCTTCTTGGGAAGGCGGAAGCCGGTGGCGACGAGAGCCTTCATGTAAGCCTCGTACTTAGTGCGACCGAAACATGCGACCTCACCAGTGGAAGCCATCTCGACACCAGTGACGGGGTCTGCTCCAGAAAGACGCGAGAACGAGAACTGAGGAACCTTGACACCAATGTAGTCTGCGGGCATGGTGACAGGAGGGTACTCCTGAAGAGGAAGACCAGCCATAGCCTTGGTGGCCAGCTCGATCAAGTCAACACCAGTAACCTTGGAGACGAAGGGGAAAGATCTCGAGGCTCTGACGTTGCACTCAATGACCTTGATGTCGTTGTCCTTGGCGATAAACTGAATGTTGTAAGGACCGGTGATGTTGAGAGCCTCACCAATCTTCTTGGTAGCTTCCTCAATACGTCTGACGGTCTCGGCATCCAAGTCCTGAGGAGGCTGGATGAGGGTAGCGTCACCAGAGTGAACACCAGCGTTCTCGACGTGCTCAGAGATGAAGTGGCCAATCATGGTACCGTTGCGGGCAACAGCATCCATCTCAATTTCCTTAGCACCCTCAATGTACTTGGTAATGACAACGGGGTGGTCCTTGGAAACTTCGGCAGCCTGGTTAAGGTAGTTGGCGAGGTCGTGCTCCGAGTAGACAGTGTTCATGGCAGCTCCAGAAAGAACGTATGAAGGGCGGACAAGCACAGGGTAAGAGACAGCATCACAGAACTTCTTAGCCTCGTCAATGCTGGTCAGCTCCTTCCACTGAGGCTGATCGACACCAATTCTATCGAGCATACGCGAGAACTTGTATCTGTTCTCGGCAGAGTCGATCATCTCAGGCGAGGTACCAAGAATCTTGACATTGAGACGGTGGAGAGGCAGAGAGATGTTGTTGGGGGTCTGGCCACCCATGGAGAGGATGACACCGCTGGAGTTCTCGAGCTGGTAAATATCAAGAACGGTCTCAAGGGTGATGTTCTCGAAGTAGAGGCGATCGGCCTCGTCGTAATCAGTCTGAAAAGAGTTAGCATGTTAACCATCTTGGGGGAACATACCACAGTCAAAATAGAGCTTTTGAACTGTAATTTCCATAGGGTTTTGCACGTACGCTTACTGTCTCAGGATTGTACGATAGGGAAGTTAGCACAAGTCATATGTATAAGAGTCATAAAAAAACTGTAAAGAGCAGGTGAGGGTGAATGAGGGGTGTGGGTGAGATGTAAATTAGCTATGTGAGAAGTCTTGTGAAAGTCAACATGAGATGCCGGAGCCAGTAAGATATGCCATCAGAGCCAGTAGAGAATGCCATCAGAGTAAATACCAAGTTGGGAGTCACTCCCAAGAGACCATCAGCAACACCAGCCAGTAATGAATGCCATCAGAGTAGATATGAAGCCGAGAGTCACTCTCGAGAGGCCATCGAGTGACACGTTGAACGAAGCCTTCGTTGGACACTGTCCAGAAGAGTTGATCAAAAGTCAGCGCCGTCGAACTGGGCATCGAAGTCGGCGTCGAACATGGCGGAGTCGGCGGCGGCGGCAGCGACAGCCTTTGTGTGACGCTCGTTCTTGAAGTGCTTGTTGTAGCTGGCCGTGGTCTTGTACGCTCTGTTGCACGGCTGGCAGAAGTGCTTGAAGCTTCCATTGAGCATCATCAAATGATCTCTGGTACCCTCGTGCTTTTTCAACCAGTTGCTACTGGTGAAGGCCCGTTTGCAGATGCTGCAATAGTGGGTCTGGTTCTCAATGTACCGCTGAACACGAGCACGTTCGACTTCTCTCTCGCGCTCAGGGTTGGCAGCACGAGACTTGAGCTTGCGTTCGATGGCGGCGGTGATGTATTCGTCATAGTTGGTTGCCATCTGCTCGTAGTGCCAGTTGGAGTTGCCGCGTGCGTGAACTTCCTTGCGCTTGATCTCGGTCAAGCGTGCGTGCTCGATAAGTTCTTCTTCGGTCAGGTCGAAGTTGCCACGAATGCCTTCATCGAATGCAGAATGGGTTGAGAGACTATCCCATGCCAGATCCTGCCAACCCCAAAGGCAGGTGAAGCCCATGCCGTAGTCCGAACGATAAGCTCTCATGCTCCAGAAGAGGTAGGCGAAAGTGCCTTCGAAAGCGTAAAAAAGAAGGCGCGTAAGAGGGACTTCAGCTGGACCGGGAAGAGGGCAGGAGATGAGAACACCGACATGAGTGATGACATAGCCCTCATCAAGGGACCGTTTCACTTCGCTCGGCAACAGAGTCTCGGCGGGGTAATGATCGAGACGAGATTGTCCACCAGTTGTTGCAGCGGTGGCAGAGCCGATCTGAAGTCTGGGCTTGCAACCGCGTTTCTCCATGCAGACGGCGTAGATGCACCAATCTGTTCCACATTCTGTAGGAAGAGTTTTGAAGTACTCGAGGTCATCTGGACGTTCACCCTGCATGTACTCTGGGAGTGAAGTTGGGGTGACAACTTGGGCGCTGTCTGCACGGTCTTTGACTTCGGAGGGTGTGGGAAGGAAACGGTCGAAGTAAGCGTTCTTGGCGTAGCCAGGCTGGTTCGACAGGCACAGCCAAGTCTTCTCGAGGATCAAGTCTTGGACGGGCTCAAACGAAGGCTTCGTTGAGTGGACACTGTCCATGTCGATGTCATCGAGTGACTCGTTGGTGACAGAGTCGACGCGTGGCATGTTGAAAGTAGGCTTGAGATTGGCGGACACTGTCCAGATGATGGAGAAGAGAAGGCAGAAAAGACAGAGACAAGCAGACTTGATCGTGTTGATGAAGGAGAGAAGAAGTCTTGAGGCGAGATGCGTCTCAATGAGCCCACTTTGCGTGTGGAAGTGGGCAGGTGGCAGGCAGCAGGCAGCAGCGAGTAGACGCGCATGATCGCGTGTCATGTGAAGATGCTGTTCATGGCAGGTGGGGTGGTGGTCGCTCCTTCCTCAAGTGGTGGTGGAAGGCGCAAAAAAAAATCGCACCACCGGGAAAATCCCCGCCGGCCCCCGCGCCCCAATTGGAGTGAGATGTAGAGGAGAGGGTTGGTTTAGAAGAAAAGGCGGCTTTTATAGTGGCATTTTTCGGACACTCTCCAAGAGTTCATGACAGGCTCAGATGTCTGATGTGCAGCAGAATGTCTGAAGCAAAAGCAGAAGTCGATGAGATTGGTGACGACGACGATGTGGTCATGAGAACTTGGGGGTCACCCTCAAGTCGAGAGCTGCTCTCAGGAACACTTCGAGAGGACTTCGTGATGATGGTCAAGTAGAGTCACTCTCGAGTGCTTTGAGGAGAGTTCTCTAAATTTTCTTAGTCCAGGACCAAGAAATTTTTGCCCTTTTCTCCCTTAGTCCAGGACTAAGAAAATTTTCTCGTGCGGCACAAGAAAATTGTTAGAGCCTCTTCTTCTTCGTGCGGTACGAGAAAACTTGTTCGTTCGGTACAAGAAAATAGTTGCCCATTCCTTAGTACAGTACCGAACAATGGCTCTCAGGACCTTGAGACTTGACGGTAAGGGTCAAGTTGAGAGTCACTCTCAAAGACCACCATGTAAAGACTTGATGGTAATGGTCAAGTAGAGGCCCTCTATCAAGGTGTGGGTGGTGGCAGATCAATTCTGCGACCAAAAAGATCCAGGAAATCCAGAAGTCCATGCAAATCACGTGACTTTCACAAGACAACTTCGCAGGAAAATCAAAAACAAAAAGAAAAATTCACTTACATTAACCATCACGGTCTTGAATCCTTGCTCGCGAAGAGTACGGACGGTGCGGACTGAGCACCAATCGAACTCGACGGAAGATCCAACTAAAGAAACATGTCAGTTCGTCTCTTCACGTTGTTGGTTTTGGAGGGACTCACTTCGATAAACGCCTGATCCCAATACCATGACACCGTTGTCGTTGAAGTCCACATCTGACTCAACGCCATTATACGTCGTATAGAGGTAGTTCTGCGAGAAGCAAGTCAGTAATCATCCATAAACGTAGAGAGCAAGCTGGGATATGTCTCACTGTGTAAGCTGGGAACTCGCCGGCGACTGTGTCGATTTGCTTGACAACAGGCATGATCTCGTATTCGAGTCTGTGCTTACGGACAGTCTGCTCGTTGGTAGACCAGAAGATACTCAGCTGCTTGTCTGAGAAACCGAGCTCCTTGGCCTGTCTGAAAAGCGATGAAGGGACGTCGGTAACCTTCTTGGTGCTCATGAGCTTGCCAAAGTCGCTCAAGCCCTTGAGCTTGCTGAGGAACCATTTGTCAATCTTGGTCAACTCCCAGATCTTCTCGACACTGTAACCAGAGTGCATGGCGTTGGCAATTGCAAACATTCTCTGGTCAGAGGGTGTCTGCAGCTCCTGGTCGATGGACATGAGAGCACTGGTCTCCTGGAAGCCGAGGTTGCTAACATCGACAGCACGGATAGCCTTCTGAATTGCTTCTTCGAATGTTCTACCAATGCTCATGACTTCACCGACACTCTTCATGGCGGAACCGAGAAGGGTGGAGACACGAGTGAACTTCTTCAGATCCCAACGGGGGATCTTGACGACAACGTAGTCGAGGGAAGGCTCGAAACAGGCGCAGGTGACCTTGGTGACAGTGTTCTTGATCTCGTTCAATGGGATACCGAGACCAAGCTTGGCAGCGACGAAGGCCAAGGGGTAACCAGTAGCCTTGGAGGCAAGAGCTGAGGAACGCGACAGACGAGCGTTGACCTCGATGATGCAGTATTCTCTTGAATCAGGGTTGAGAGCGTACTGAATGTTACACTCACCGACAACGCCGAGGTGACGGATGACGTTGACAGCAGTGCGTCTCAGCATCATGAAGTCCTTGTCAGACAGAGTCTGCGAAGGAGCAACGACGATGGAGTCACCAGTGTGGATACCCAAAGGGTCGAAGTTCTCCATGTTACAGACAGTGATGCAGTTGTCCTGGCAATCACGGACGACTTCGTACTCAATCTCCTTCCAGCCCTTCATACTACGCTCGATGAGGACTTGAGGACTGGCAGCAAAAGCCTTGTTGCAGAGATCGACAAGCTGTTCCTCGTTGTCGGCGAAACCACTGCCCAAACCACCGAGAGCGTAGGCGGCACGAATAATCAGAGGGAAACCAATCTGCTTACCGGCAGCGACAGCCTCCTCCATGTTGTTGGCAGAGGCGGACATGGCGCACTTCTCGCCAATTGATTCCATGGCACGGGCAAAGAGCTCACGGTCCTCAGTGGTGATGACGGTGTCGATCTGGGTACCGAGAACCTTGACACCAAGGCTCTCGAACTCGTCCTTGAGCTGAATACCGACCGACAGAGCAGTCTGACCACCGAAGGTACAGTAGATACCGTCGGGCTTCTCCTGCTTGATGACCTTGCGAACAAAGTCGGCGTTGACAGGGAGGAAGTAGACCTTGTCGGCCAGACCCTTGGAAGTCTGGATGGTAGCAATGTTGGGGTTGATCAAGATTGTGTAGATACCCTCCTCCTTCAGAGCCTTGATGGCTTGCGAACCAGAGTAATCGAACTCACCGGCTTGACCGATGGAGAGACCACCACTGCCAAGAACCAGGACCTTCTTGACGTGGACTCTGGGGTTGGCCTTCTGGTTCTCAGCAAGATCACCACCGGGGAACTTGATGGGCTGGTGCATCATGCTGGGGTCAACGATGACCTTCTGGACAGCATCCAGGAAGACATCGAAGAGGTTTTCGGTGTCCTGAGGACCAGGGGCACTCTCGGGGTGGAATTGAACACTGAAGTAAGGACGGCTGATGTGTCTGATACCCTCGTTGGAGCCGTCGTTTGCGTTAACAAACAGCTCAGACCAGTCCTGAGTCAGGGTGCGCGAGTCGACGGCGTAACCGTGGTTCTGCGATGTGATGTAGCACTTGCCGGAAATCAAGTTTGTGCAAGGAATGTTGTGGCCTCTGTTACCGTACTTCATCTTGACGGTCTCGGCACCCGAAGCACGGGCAAGAAGCTGGTGTCCCAAACAAATACCGAAGATGGGAACTCTGGCCTCACGGATGTTGGCCTGGATGTTCTTGACAGTCTTCTCCATCAATGCAGGGTCACCAGGACCGTTGGAAATGAAGAGACCGTCATACTCCTTGCCAGCCAACGAGGGGAAATCGTAGTCCCATGGAACGACCTGGACCTCGACACCACGCTTGACGAGGCATCTAAGCTGGTTGTACTTGAGACCAACATCAACGCAGACAATGCGAATGGGTCTGCCTGAGGGGTGCTTCAGGGCGTTTGAAGGGTCGGGTGAGTAGATCTTGGGCTCCTTGATCGAGACTATATCATGTCAGAAGCAGCTTCACAATTGATGCTTTCAAGTAGCCTCACCATCTGCAACCAAGTTCTTGTTGTTGGGGTTGGACCATTCGACCTCCTCGAACTCGGGCTTCTCCTCAGTCTCGCCGTTGCTGAGAGTGATGCCGTTGGTGATAGGAGCAGCAGCTCCGGAGCCAGACTTTGCAGTCTCATGCGGCCGAGCATGCTACCCTTCTCGCGGATGATCTTGGTGAGGGCGCGGGTGTCGACGCCGCAGAGGGCAGGCACGCCTTGCTCCTTCAGCCATTTGCCCAATGAAGAGGTGGCCAGGTAATGTGAGTAGTCCTCGCCGCAGTAAGAAGCAACGATCAGACCAGCAACGTGGATCTGCGAGGCCTCGAAGTGAGCAGGGAGGTCCTTGAGGAGAGGATCCATCTCGGTTCTGTCGGGCACACCATAGTTGCCGATCAGAGGGTAGGTGAGGACCAGGATCTGGCCTTTGTATGAAGGGTCGGTGATGGACTCCTCGTAGCCGACCATGCCAGTCGAGAAGACCAGCTCGCCGGCTACGCTCTTCTCAGCACCGAAAGATTTGCCTTGGGCGAGACGGACACACTCGGTGCCTTCTCTGGCCTCAAGGGCGATGAGCTTGTCTCCAGTGTGGCCAGCCATTGTGCAAGACGAGGCCAGTTTGAACTGATGACACAAGGAGGGAGGAAAAGACAAGTTGGATATGAAAAATGTCTCCAGGGTCTTGGCGCTAAAGCTGTGTCCCCGCGCTGAGGAACGTGCTCGCCGGCCAAACGTCACTTTAATGGTCAATGTTTCTCCTGGAGATCGCAGAAAGACGGGGAAGACGGTGTCCAACTGTGAACTTGAAGACCTGGATGCTCCGAAGAAGCTCGAGGACGATGATTGAAAAGATATATCTAGTGTTGTGTTGCTTCTGCAGGTACATAAATGGTCATTCAAGGCTCGAGTGACCCTTCGATCTGCATACAGCGTGCAAAACTTTTTACACCCAAGTGGCCGCCGAGTCAGGCCGTTGGAACAAACAAATCATTTTGTTGAGTGCGGTATCGCTGAGCTTCCACACCTCATAGTGCCCATACAACAGCAGAAGTGCTGTGTCTGTCTACTCGGGTACTAGAACTCGCTTGTTAAGTAGATCGAACAACAGCCCCTGTTTCGAATATTTTTTTTCCCAGCCCGCGAAGTCGGTTCCTGCGGCGATGCGGGAGTGCGGGAAGATCAAGCTGTGGTGCAGCCAGCTGCAGCTGCAGCTCCGGCCGATGGGTGCCGTTGAGGAAGAATTGGCCGCTAATTAATGACACTTATGCCAACTTAGCCAGGATTAAGGACAATTAACGAAATTATTCGGTCATGACTTTGCTCGCAGCTTCCGATGAGGTCAGCAGCTTACAAGCTACACTCGACCTCTCTTTGCATCAGACAGAAATACATATAACAGCTCATTGCTTGTTATTCTTGTCTGGAACGCATGTTCTCCTTGCTTAGACGCACACAACTGATCAATAAACACTTAACGCCCACACGCATTTGCATTCGCAAGATGGCTGTCAGTCAACTTTACCTCGCCAATTGCGGCATACTGATGAAATGGTAGACTGAAGACAAGAAGAAGGACATCCTCAACTGGGTAGATCCCAAGGACAAGTCCGGAGAGTTCAAGAGACAACAATCCACCTTCCGTGACTTCATCAAGAGTGACCCTGGTGCAGAGTTCCCTGCCGAAAAAGGCAGATATCATCTCTATGTATCATACGCATGTCCTTGGGCACACCGCGCTCTGATCGTCCGCAAGCTCAAAGGTCTTGAGGATATCATCTCTTACACTTCTGTCCACTGGGAGATGCTCGAGAAGGGTTGGCGATTCGCGAAGCCCGATGAAAACATTCCTGGTGATAACACCACACCGGATCCGCTGCATGAAGGCTACACTCATCTCCGTGACATCTACTTTGAGAACAACAAGGACTATGAGGGTCGTTTCACCGTACCTACCCTCTACGACAAGAAGCAAAATCGCATTGTCAACAATGAGAGCAGCGAAATCATTAGAATGATGTACCACGCATTTGACGATCTGCTTCCCGAAAAGTTCAAGAACGTAGACCTTCTTCCTTCGGATCTCGAGAAGCGTATCGAAGAGACTAACGAGTGGACTTACAACGACATCAACAACGGTGTTTACAAGTCAGGCTTTGCCACGTACGTGTCTAAGCTTCCCCGAACACGACCTGGTTTCTGACTGACCCTACTTAGTACACAAGAAGCCTATGAGAAGAACGTTACGACTTTGTTCACGTCGCTCGATCGCGCGGAAGAGGAGCTTGCCAATTCCGGCGGTCCCTTCTACCTGGGTGACAAGCTAACCGAGCTCGATGTGCGCCTCTACACGACCATCATCCGATTTGATGCCGTCTACGTTCAGCACTTCAAGTGCAACATCCGCGACATTCGCAGTGGCTACCCTAACCTGCACAAGTATGTTCCAATCTCCCGTTGAGAGAAATCGTGCTGACAGATCTCTCCTAGATGGATGCGTAACTTGTACTGGAACCACGATGCCTTCAAGAGTACCACCGAGTTTACTCACATCAAGTGCCATTACACGAAGTCGCACAAGCAGATCAATCCATTCTCGATCACTCCCGTCGGTCCGGTACCTGATATTCTGCCTCTCGATCAGGATGTGCCTGCTGCTGCTGCTGCCATTCGTACGACGAATCAGTAGAGGATTTATTGATTAGGGCTTCGATATTATTGTACGCTAGCAATGTCTACAGACTCTCATACTCCAAACATGGCAGAGTGCTCATCTTACGACTTCATCATGTTGCGATCTCTATCCCGATGCTGGCAGCCAATGCGCCGTTATGTTCCTCAAATCGATCCCAGCCTTATGCAACGTTGTGACCGACTCGAAACCAAGGCAGACAAGCGGTCCAGCCAGATCTATCATGAGTCGCAGAGCCTCTCACTCAGTGACCCGTGCTGGGCCGCAACAACTGTCACGGTAGGTGACAGATGCTGTAATGTCGTTTCTTTGGCTGTCTGCATCTGACCTTAATACTCATTGGCGTAGAGCTTGTCCGCCATACCACGCAAGCGAAGCCGAAAATCTGGGAAGTGAATGATGATCCCAGATTGATCAATAATGCCGTTTTTCGATGCGAACATACCGTCAAGCGGTTCCAGGGCAAACCCAGAGTCTCGGCTATGATTGTGTCTCGGATGGTAAAAGCAATCTCATGGTTCATCTCGGAGCGCGCTGCGAGATTTCTCAGAAGCCCTGTATCTATTCTGGAAGAAAACATGGTCATAGCCAAGATGTCCTGGAAAAGGTTAATAATTTCATGCTTCGCGAATAAACTATGCGCGCTCTAGACCTTTGTGCTTCTGCCAAGACAAATGACTTTGACCAACTCGGAGTGTTTCTCACTCCGATCACCTCGCCGACGACAGCATCGGAAGGTCGCTTCGACATTGAAGCAAATATCGGCCGAACGCACGCCGTCGCTGCCAATGCTCTTTGCAAAAGACTTCAGGTACTCAGCTGAGCGTGGTGGTTGAGCGCCTATGACCCACTTGGGCTACGCAGGTTCTTTCAAAGGGGTTGGTGATGTTCTTCGCGCGGCTGCAGGTTACTCACATGGTACTGGACATCACTGCGTCTTGGTATTCTACAGATCTGAAGACCTAGATGTCAATACTGATTCGGTACGCAAGACATCTGCCACCATCTACGGCAGCGGGCCGTAGAGTAGACATGAAGATCGGCGGGTTATAGATTGTGGATTCGGCTTCCGTGAGCGCTCATCCAGTGTGTTCCATCAACGTTGTTCATGAAAAATGCCTCTGCATCAAAAACTTCTTGGTAGATCGGCGATGGTATCCCTGAAATACGCTTGCGCTGAGGACTCGTGTGCAAGCTTTACCGAACTAAGAAATTCCTCTGCAAGCCACCGGGCTTTCCGATAAAGTCAGAGATGGGAATTTGACCTCAAAGTTGTCGCGGTTGCGAGAAACCGTTTCGGCTGTCCTTCCGAGACGCGATGTGATTGGAAGAAAGAACTTCGTTCTTCCAACGTCGCGTCCAAACATGCCTCCGGTTCACCAGGACTTCACGTGGCTTCGTCAATCTGTCAGCGTAGTCTAGACCTGTGGCTTGCGCAAAAGACGATATTGTGACAAAGTGCTCTGAAGCTCAAGCCTCTTGCACAGCACGAACCAGAGATTTCGACCCAGAGGGCGTCTCGTCTGATTATGGCTTGTACCATTGACCGCATCTGTACCAAGCAGGTGGGTTCAGGTGTATCTTGTTCGCATTGTGGCAGTGGCTTGTCCATGCTCTGCTGAAATCATGCCGCTCGCCTTGTCATGTTGCGCGATACATTGCGGCTGTCAGTAGACCCCGTAAATGCAGGGGCTCAAGATACAATTCATCTGTTGCGGTGATCATCAAAGATCAGCTCAGTCGAATGTCGTCCATCCTCGATCGCACCTCAGTCCAGGTCCTTGAATGTCTCAAAGTCCCGGCCGAACTCAAGTCCACCGACGTCTTACCGTTCGCGTCAGCACCCGAACAGTCACAACGACTAAACATTGACGCTCTTTCCAAAAGGGTTTAAAGTTTACTAGGCCCTGTTCTCTACCCCTGAAAGGGCTCTGGAGAAGCTTATTGTTGACATTTGCAGATCACTGCTCATTGTGGTCAATCCTTTGGACCTCGAATACATATACTTCACATCATCTTCATACCTTCACCTTCGGATTTCATTCATCAACACACCAATACAGACCCAGCACCTCACACTCAAAAGTCACATCTCACTATGAACTTTGTGTACACCAACACTATGGATGCTTTCCCTCAGCAAGCCTTCTACAACACATCAGCCATGGCCAACAGCCAATGGCTCCTTCAACAACCGAAGGACTCGGGCTATGCCAGTGACGATCACAACCTCTTTGAGAAGGCTTTCGAGTCGCAACTTCCCAGCATTCCTCAAGTCACATCAAACCACATGAGCCAACAAACACCCATGTCCGCCTTCTCCGACTCATCATGCTCTGAATCATCGAGCAACGGTAGCCACAGCAGCCCTTTCGAGTATGCAGACTCTCTTTGCACACCTTCAAATTATGACTCTCACTGGAATCCTTATGAGAGCCTCGACTTGAGCGTCAAGAAGCTCTCCATCGATGCTGGCATCACATCCATGACTGGTTACTGCGATATCGATTCCATGCTCACAGCCGCCTACCACAACACAAGTGCTTCGCAACCTAAGCGCTTCAGTGCCTTCTCTCAATCACCTCCTCGCTCCACTACGTCAGACCATCAAACTCGTCCCCAACAACAAGACAGCTCGGTGGAAGTACCATCATCGCCAGTGCTTGGCCGCCCAAGGGGCAGCAGAGTGGACCACCAGAAAGTTGAGCAAAGGTACCGAGCCAATCTTTCTGATAACTTCGAACGCTTGCGCAACTCTGTGCCTGAGATCGCCACTATGCAACCTGCACGAAGCGGGCAACCTCCTAAGCCTTCGAAGGCCGAGGTGCTTGCAGCAGCCGCTGAGTACATCAGGCAACTCGAAGAAGAGAACGACATGCTCCGAGAAAGTATGATGAACGCTGCTGCTGGCGAACTTAGAAGAAAGAGAGCCAAGACTGGCTGAAAGCCTCTTACGATCGAATCATGGATACGGAAGTGTAATGTACATATTAATCAAAGTGGGCGTTTTGGAAATGGTGTTTTTACCCTACCGGTGCTGGGCAAATTGGTTAGGATGGTCTTGGTCTTGGATTTCTTTTTCTCTCTCACAATATACCCGCTTGGATGCTTCCAGAATTCGATTGTTTCTTGGTCTGATACGAAAGTTCCTTTCATGCTTCCTGTTCCCTCGTCTCCCATTCGTCCCAGCCAGCTTCAGACGTTGGAAGCATGTTCCATCCAACAGATCGGAAAGACGAAGTTTTTTCTCCATCTGTCCGAAGTCAAAATTGGCGTTGCTGTCCCAGCACGTTGGCTCGGTTGCAGGATTCCGGCCGAGTTGCCAAAATGTTCCACCTTTACGAGTCGATGAAACAGTTTGAAGGATCGTGGCATGATATACGTACGTATGTTCGATTGTTCCTTCCTTCTCGTATCGCGCTTCATCTTTCCCTTGGTCTTTCTTCTCCAGTGCACCGCGATTTTGTTCGCTCCATCTGTCTCCGGATGTGGCATTTGCAAGCACAAAGTTTACTCTCTAGGTTCATGCATGTATGTCGAAGCACCGCAGACCCTCGCGCCTGAGCCTTTGTGGACTCGAGTTCAGTCTTCTTCGTATAGGCACGCATCTCTCATTCTGCATCAGTAATCTGTTCTCGGTCCGGGATAGACTATTCTCGTCTTGTGATTGAACCCAAGTGATTCTCTGTCTGTTGTTGATTCATGGTCGTACTTACCATGCTGTGGGTTCCCATCCTCCAATCCTGAGGGAGCAGGTAAGGGAGATCTGCATGACCTACATGTATACCAATGACTTCCTCAACATGTTTTCTGATCACCAGCTACACGATAACTCGTAACCTATAGCTCGCACGGCTGACCAATATGGACAACCGCCCACCGTAGCTTTCGTATCATCGTGCCTGTTCGTTTATGATAAAGGAAGTCCTGGACTCTAAATAGAGACGGTTATAAACATTCGTATTTCTATATCAAAGTCTGGCAACCGAAATTGATAAAGTCAATATGACGGTGCCATGATAGTCGTTGTTGCCGGTCTGTTCAAAGCATTTTCCCGCAACGAGACGGCAACCTGAAAACTTCACAGATTCTGTAAGACCCGACGGAGAAACTACTGGGTTCAAAGCAAATAAACTTCGTGCAGCGTAGATTGTTTCCGTCCATCTCTTCGATGCTTCAGCTTGACTGAGACCCACCTGCTTTCCGACTCCTCCTACCTTCTTCTATGCACGTCAAGGGGTTTTAGTTGTGCATTCAGTTGGGGGTTCTCCTGATGGCACTCCTCTTCCTCGACCCATCGTATTCGTGAGAGAGTGGTATATCCTTAGCACGATCTACTGTATGTATCCTGCGGTTATGGTGGCACATTTCAGCATTTGCAACTATAGGGAGGTCGTCATGTCTCTCTGCCCTTGGAGAAGTGCCTCACTCTCTCGAGGTGCCGCCACATGCTTGAAACGAGAGAGAGACATATAGCAATCGATCGCATAGGCTCGTCTACTTGTACTCGTCATCCTTCTTCTCTACCTAGAACTATATATCTTGCGTACCTTGTGAGAAGCTGCCCTTTGAGACATTCTTCCCTTGACCAAAAGCGCTCAAATCGACCAGCCTCCATGAAGGGCCGTCCTGTTTTCACAAGTACGAAAGCGTCTGTGTAAGCATCGAAATCTACAGTTCTTGGACCACAGCAGTTTCTCCTGCAGTGGCGCACATTTGGCTTTGTGAGCAACTCCTGTCCTCCCCGAGAGCTAAAGTCTGTCACAATCTTGCAGTAGATCCCTTCTCCATCGCGGTAAAGGGTCATGATACGCTCCTCTAAGCGCACAGTTACATATCAAATGTGACTCTGGCCATCTAGATAGCCTTGGATGAGGCTCTTTCTATGGAAACCGCATTCTTTGCGAAAGTTTTGTGCATTTCTGCAGCTACGCTGTGACAGTTTTTAGCACACTGAGAGTGTTCAACAAAACATTTTGTGCATATCCATAGCTGAACCTGTGCTAAAATCATCTTGATGGACGTAAATATCACAGAAAAGAATGTTAGCCCAAATTCATATCCAGCTCTGGTAATCCTGGTGCACCAGCAGCCAACATGTCATCTACTGTCCAAGTGAATTGGTCGATTTGCTGTTGTGCTTGTTGCGTCGAGAATCCTTGATCCCACATTTCCTGTTATCATATGTTAATCACATGCTCAGCACAGCTCTGATATTGTTTCACGTACCCAGTCGATGTCGTTAGACACGTCTATCATGTTACCCAGGTTCGAAAAGTCATCTTGAACGCCCCATTGATCTGTTGCTGGCCAGTCACTGTTCGCAGGTAGGACGAACAACGTTGTCTTCAACTCTTCGGGAACCTGTGTCTGTGTAAAATCTGTTGCTTGCAGAACCGGAACTGCAATATCTGTGCCCTTGTCCATCCGTATCTTCTCCAGCATGATCGTCATTGCTTTGCATGCCTTTCTGATCTCTGCCACGGCGGCATTTTCGATCGTCTGGCCTGGTCTGTCTGATCCGAGATCGTCCTCCCCGCTTCCTCCCAAACTTTTTCGATGCCTCAAGCGCTGTTATCATGTCCTCGCGTGTAGCGATCTTGTCGGTTTCCGGGTCGGGTTGTTCGTTGAGTTGGCGGGCGAGCTCGAGGCAAATTATTATACTTGCCAACAAAAAGTCGTATGTACCCATGAAGCACATGTACCACGAGACACTCTCGAGTTGTCCGCCAGGTCGGGATGCCCGATAGACTGTTCGGTGATGCTCGAGTGTTCTCATCGCTGAGGAAATACAAGAGTTTCGAGAATAAGTCACCGCAGCTTGAGATGCTGATGCCACCATGAAACGACGGTGGAGAACTGTTTTGGCCTTGAGATAGGTCAAATCAAGACCAAAACGACACATCAAAGACTCCGGGTCTTCTGTCAGACACAGCTCCAGATCTCTGAATCGTAGTCCTGGTGGTATGGACGCTTTTGTGGCCTCTAACTTTGCATCCAGTTCCATGACTTCAGCATAAGACGGTGGTATTGTTGCGTGTGACATATCCGCTGCCAAAGCGAAAACCTGGACCAATCTTGTCTTGCTGGCGCCATATGCAGACGGAGTGAGTTGTTCGATCGGCCTTTGTGGTGGCAAAGTCTCGCTGTGTATGGAGAAGTCTTGGTCGAAGAGATTGTACGGAGGTTTCGTGTCACTCTGCACCGCACGCAGCATAGCAGGTAGACCGAGCTGGAAAGAACCAAGGGTGTCGAACATGTATAGCAAATACCAAACCCTTCGTCGCATCTCTCCTGCGAGTACTGATATGTTGCTGTAGTGACTGGGATCTCGGTGATAACCCATACGCAGAGCTAATCTAAAGATGATGCCCATTAGGAGCCAGCCGTCATTATGACTGTTATTCATGCTACCTCCAGCATGGAGTATTAAGCATTCCAACGTATACGTTTTTGGCTTCATATAGTTTCCCAATACAGCCGCCGATGCCGCTAGTTCTTGGTAGAGATCTGCGTTCCTAATCGTGGCACGTACTTCTGGAGTGTTAGGATTTCTCAGAGCACGAATCTTGAACAGACTTGCCATGCCGAACATTCCATACAGAACGCCCAACCACATCACTGGTGCGCTGGTTGGTGACCGCCAGAACTGTCGGTATTCGTGCTGAAATTGAGGGGCATGGATTATTGCCTTGTAAGGATGTGGTGTTCTGAACCAGAGCGAGATGAGTGCATCTGCTTCAATTTTGGGTGGCATGAATGACAGTAATTCGGCTTTTGTGACTCGGCGAGGCGAGCGTAAGAGGCCAGGCAATTCTTCATCATAGACGTTCAATGGTTCCTCGTTGTGCCATGCATCAAAATCGTCGTCTGAAGCCTCGTCGCCGGAGTCTTCTAAATCGCGTTTCAATTCACAGATACTGTTCAGTATTGTAGCCCAGTGTGACGACCCGAAGTAGCTATAAAATGGAAGGTATGATTAGCATTGTTTTGAGAGAGGGGGAGTGATTCGTCGCCATATTTGCCACAGCATCCAGTCCGCACGAAGCAAGAAACTTGTCGTCTCTAGGCTTTGCGTGTGGCAGCAGACTCTCGATATGCATTGGATCGACGAATGACGCTGCAACGATATAAAAAAGTTGCAGTTGCAGGATCGGAATGGCACTCGGAGTCTGTTGATCTATGCCCTCCACGCCATTTTATACGTACCTAGTACCATCTTTACTGATTTTGAGATGCCCGAAAGATTCTAGTTCGTGCGGTGCTTCATGCTGATGTTGTTTCATTGGTGAATTGCCATCCTCACTGTAAGGCGGAGTCACCTGAGGTTGAGCCTTGTCCACCTCGAACAAGCCTTGAGTAGCGGATCGTGAAGACTGTGAGGTGGGTGGGGATTCTCTGATACTGGTAGCAGTACTATCCGATCTTCCACTGGTTGTTGTGGTATCGTTACCATTTGATGACTTCGAATTCATCAAATCGACTACTAGCTGTTCGAGATGGTGAATACGACTTTTGACATCTTGTGGGCCCCTGGACTTCGTCTTTGGAGGTAAATAGGAGCATGCTGATTCTTTGCTTCGTTTGGTACATTGGTCGCATGGGGTCCTACGGTTACATCGGAGTTTGCCCTGTCGGCACGCTGTACAGCTGAGCTGGGACCTTGCACGCTTTTGCTTCGTATGCGCTTCATTCGAACCTCTGTTGGACATAACGGCTGTATCGAAGTGTGTTGTCTGATGTTTGGTGAGCGTGTCAAACCAGAGAAGGACAGGGATGGAGGTTGCTGCCTTGCCAAGCCTGCGCAACCGCTCCTTCCTCCAATCCTGGTATAGGACGGCGTCTGACGGTGCTAACTCCGAGTGTAGCTATACAGCCGCTCTCTCACCGGTGTTATCTGGCCTAATTGCTGCTGAAAACCCGCATCCAAGCAAACGCTTGAGCTGTTGTCATTAAACTTTGGAATGATGATTTTTGCAAGTTTTAAATGTTGGTAGGATGACCCTGTCTAGATGTGGGAATGCTCGTCATTAACACAGATTGGACTCTTGTGATAGAATGATATGTGTGTCTCTCTAGTAAGCATAGATGACTCGCAGAAAGTTTCAAAGCAATGGTGAATGCATGATTCTATCTCATATCCCAAAAGTGTCTTTTAACCCCTGTATTCTGTTGGGTTTATCATTCAGCACCACATTTCTCTGTGGCATTGTCGCCGTCTTTAAGTGCTGGATCACGATAGTAATCGATTGTAAGAATGCATGGCGGCTTCATTGCCATAAAAGTATGACTATCTGCTACTATCCATAAGGCGTATACGACTTGACAAGTCCATGCCACCGTCACAACTACTGCTTGTCTGTTCATCGTGCAATCAGCATTTCTCTTCATTTGTCTCATTCTGTGAGAAAGAGCGAGCAGACTTACTGTTGTCACTGGAGAAAGTGTTGCTGACAGCATCCTTGGTTTGCTCGTACATGCTGGAGCTCTTGTCACTCGCCTTCTGAGAGCCCGACTTCATGCTATCAGGCTGCATGGAACCGGCTGCATTGTCCATGCCACCAGATGCCTTATCTTTGGTCTTGTCCATGCTAGACTTTTGGCTGTCGGGCATGACGGTCTTGGAGACCTTGTCAGTGAGCGATTCGCGTCTGTGTAGACGAGAGCATTGTTAGACCAGGTCCATGTCCATCGAAGCCTTTATGAGGAACGTACCCCTGGTCAGACATGATAGTAGTATTCGTGTATTTGAGGGTGGGTTGTTTGGACGAACGGAAAATATGGAATGGGAGGTTTGTTTCTCGAAGTTGACCTACAAAAGCTTGCCTTATATATCGCCAGACGAAGGGTCATGTTGGCGTGAAGTGTGACAACAGAGAGAGCTCACCTCAACCCCTCTATCTTCCCTGCTGCTTAGCCTTGAAGAGATGTCCTACATTGTGGTCAGGTTTGATTGGCCTTGGATGACATGGGCCTCCATAGAGTTACAGCATGAGGTGAAGAGATGCCAGGTAGCCCAGGTCTCCATATGAAGAGTCCACAGCGTCAGTGTCTGCGTGACGGCAAACGTCACACTGGGTGGAGTATGAGTACTTTTCACATGAGAGATACAATTTCTCATCTGAAATTATCTCGCGTCAAGGACCAGTGTCCGACGCATATCTCAGAAATTGGGGTCATGAACGTGGTGTGCATGCAAAGAATCTGACCTAGATGACATGACGTGCGACGAAGTTGCAGCGAGAGCAGGCTTATGGTGGTCTGTCCCACTCTCTCCGCTTTTGCCTTATTGCTATGCCATCACAATTCGCAGATTCAACTCATCTCTTTTACCATTTCGGCCCTCTCTCCGCCAGAATGACTGCCGGCCACTGCCATGATGCGCCCTTCTTCTGTCGCTATTACTCTCCATCGTGTTGTTGATGCTTTGGCCCAGCCTACTGCGGGTCTCGCTCTCGCTTGTACTCTTAATAGTTCTCATTGCGCATTCATGCAATCGCCGATTCCATCCACAAGATATAGGTAGTATTAAGCACAAGCCTGCCTTACGTCGTGCCCAGTGCCCGCCGAACATAGCCGTCCAGCAGGCACTTACTTGGAAAGCCTATGGCATCACATCCGACTCGCGACACTTTTTGCCCTAGTTTACTCGGTGTTATTTGGTCGTTGTGTTTCAAGTCCTGACTTGTGTCCTGGAGCCAGTCGTTAAAGGCAAGAAAGACCATCGAGGGCCCCACCTCACAAAACGTAGGCAGTTAAGAGGAAATCAGAGACGACGGTCAGCAAGATGCAGCATCAAGAGCTTGCGCACACCACATAACGGTCGCGCGCCCCGATGGCGCTGATCTGCGGTTTCGCTCTCGCGTTACCTGTTATGGCAGTAGTGTCACTACCCCGTAATTGAGCACGCTCTGGCACGAATCGCTCATGGCGTTGGCAAGAGTGGCTGTGCCAAACGTAAAACTGGAAGGGAAGAGGAGAGGCTTTTCCGGGCTGAATCTTATTGGACGAAGGGATCCACCACCGATTGGCACTTGTCGTGCCTTTCACATTATTCTTGAAACATTTTCCCTGGCATTGACCGTGGGCAGCACATTTTCCTGCACTTGCCGCAAAGAGGACTCCCCTTCCTTCGAATGCCTATATCAAGGTTTCGATATAGAATCCTGGGCAAAGGCCCAGAATTACCCCAATCTTCTCGAGTATTGATTCGAATGGGAAACAAGGCTGCAGTGTGCAATCTGCCCTCTCCTTCATCTTGACACAAGCATCGCAGATCCTATCCGAACTTCTCCGCAATATTACCTCTGAGTAAAAAGAGTCTTATTGATTGGGCAGCGGATCGACTCATGTTGGGTGATGGTGATGTAGTGGGTATGCCATGGACCCAGCATTCGGATCTTCAATTGCGCACGCGGCGCGCCGGAGCACCTTTAACCGTTGGAGATGCCAGCAGACAAGCTTGGACAGCAGTCAGGTCGAAGCAGCTTTAGTGTTTCTTACTGCAACCCAAGAGGAACGACTGTCAAGTCTCGCAGAACAGCCAATGGCGCATCTGAACCCTCCTTCTTGCGCTTAAATCGCCAAATGGTGCAAGACCAACAACACCACCTCTCCTGACGAATTTCATGATCGCTGCCTGCTGCAGCTAATAACTATTGGGACCATTGTTGTTCATTTACGCAGAGCGTGTGATCTCCAAAGCCATGTCTTCGGAACATGCCATGTTGAGAAAGAGTAGCAGATCATGCTTGATAGGTACTCAGGTGTATGCGTATGCAATCTTGACGGAGGAATTCTATCCCCGAGTCCATTATGGGCTCACGCATTTCGTTGCGCATACGTGTCGGATCGCATTGGTGCACATCACCTCTGGAGATTACTCATCATACCGACCACCTAATAGCATGAATCTGCATGTGATAGTAATCTCTCCGAATTATTCGCAAGCCACGCTAAAGATCTCGGAGAGCACACCATCTAGTTTGGCAGGCTCATCAAAGGGATCGTGGCCCGTGGAAAAGAGTCGAGGATTCGTGCAACGATGTTGATCATAATCGTTAGGATGGCAGTTGTGGCGTCCAATCGCAAACGCTAGGAGCGGCTCCACATTGTCTTAGTTGCAAAGGGAAAGAGGTCGCGCTTGTGTGAGTTTCAGGCGTCATGAAGGAGATCAAAACAACAACCAACGATGTAGGAAGGCAAGGGATACTGGAGAGGCAGCGGGCATTGGAGAAAAAGATCATGAGCAGAAAGAAGGCTTCTCATATGTTCTGGTTCAAACCAGAGAAAGCAAGTCACTATATGTGCATCGCAACCAGTGCCAAATTTGATCTCGTATGGCATATTAATCCTTCCTCCCTAAAAATCATAACTCCAAGTCTTCTGTCCGAGATAACCTCCCAAGTCGTGTGCTGTCGATACATCTAAAAACGCCCTATAAGATACATAGCCTGCCTCCGATTTTATACACCGCTGAGAACGCCAAAGATGAGGTGCGCGAGAAAGGTCTTGCAGAAACTGAAATAAAGATGCGAAAAAGGTGAATAAGAATCATCCTGCAAAGCCAGGCGCATTGTTGCTAGGATCTTTTAACATATGCGCTACCCGGAGCTTGAGACATAGGATGCTGATGATGCAGATCGTGCTCTGTCATGGCTGATCCTAGTTGTTGGGGGTGGTACCATTGTGTGGGAAGAGAATCGTGTCTTGACGAATAATCCATACCCATAGGGGGCTGTTGTTGGTAGTAGCCCCATTGAGGAGGGTACATACCGATCGGAGTCATGGTAGGCTCGCTGGTGACGGGGGTAGATAAGGATTCGGAGATGGTACCAGGTGGTGCCCCTGTGTCCAGAGGTGCGAGATTGTAATGTGAGGAACCTGGTCTTGTGTATTCGATCGGAGCAGCCCCGGGCGCAAAGCTTTGTAATTGGGGTTCAATATGTCCATATGACATAGAACGTATCGGGGGCTGCTGGAGAGCATATTCATCTCTTTGCGGTGGGTAGGCGAAAGACGGGTATACGTTCGGGGAATGTTCAGCCGTCGTCGAGTAATTCGAGTAATCGCCCATTTGCGATGAATTCCAGTGCACAGGTGTCGGAGGCTCAGTTCCTGATATATCACCAGCGTAAATGGAGGGATAGCCAGGGCGAGCAAAGGCAAACTCGGATGCGACTGNGTGCTAGAGATCGGTTAATATAAAAGTACTCATCAACTTGCCATGATGCGTCTTACTAGCTGTAGAAATGCCCAGTCCCGTATTGGGATCAACTGTGCCATATTCCGGAGGTGCGTTTGAAGCAAGGTGAGGAAAACGACTCATTTCATGATCGTGCTCGAGTTTTGGGCCTGAAGGATGCATCTCTGTCGGGGAGTTGGAGATTACTGAAGAATCCTTGGATCCCTTTGTCTGCGCGCGACTCTCTGGACCTCCTGCTGAGTCGACAGGGTAGAAAACACACTCCTTCTTCAGACGAATACAGTTGTTGCATCTGCCCATATCGTCACCCTCCGCAAGGACACATCGTATTTTTCTGCGCCTGCAATGGGNCTAGTAGGAATTAGTAATCAGATCTCGAAATCACGGACAATCCAGCATTTACTTACAGCAAGCGATCGATATGCGCTGATAGCCTAGTTTGTTTCTCCTCTTGTCAAGAGCGCTGGGGGATAGCCCTCCTGACTCCTGGACAGAGAGTCCATTTAACTGTGGGGTTGACGAAGCGCGTTTGAGTATAGGGCTCATTTTGACCTTCGAGTTCTTCCTTCTCTTCGCAACTCCGGCAGATGTCGAATGTGGTAAAGTTGGTGTATGATAGTAGCTTGCTGAAGGTGCGGAGTCTGTAGGTGATGTTGGGTCAAAGTCGGAGTGGCCGTCTTGTATGTCGATTTCCGGCATATCTATGTCTGTTGAAAAGAAGTTCGAGGTAACACAAAATCGAGCGGTTTGGTGAAGCAGACCAGCGGACTCGTGTAGTCTGTAGTGGCAATGAAGGAACTGAAGTGAGAAACACTACACAGCTCGATATCAAAGACTTTGGCAAGCGCCGGCCATTACTCAGGAGAGAGGAAAACAATGAATTGCAAGAGCGCGACTATTCAAAGATTTCAAGTCTCTTGAAGAGAATGCGCCGTGACACCGAGACCTCAAACGCGGTGTTAGATCCGATGCAAGGATGAAGCTTGACCCTATATGTGGACGCGTAGGATGAATGCGAGATGATATGATGATGGAAAAGTGACAAGGTTGAGCCGTGCGAGAAGCAGTTGCCGGGACTATCAGTTCGCAGATCAAAGAGGAAGCAGTAACGAACGAATGGAAGAAGACAAGTACAAGAGAGGAAGTTCAAGAGGAAAAGAGGGCTACTGATGGGCTACAGGTTGCAGAGCGAACAGGCTCGGGCCTTGAGACGGAGTTACCGATTCCTGGGGGATACACCCACGCCTTCTGGATGCAGTAGAAGAGTCGGTTACGAGATTGGCCATTGCTAAGGTGGCAAATGGGAGACAGAGCCCTTGACTTGTTGCATTTTTGGTTCCAATCCTTGCATTGGGCTGGGCATGATGGATGGTGGCTGTTCTGCCCAGTTCAACGGCGGAAATGTCACTCATGATCCATGCCTGGGTCTCGCGCTAAGAGTGCTCGGACCCGCTGATGTACGTGGGATCAAAGGAGCGCCTTCTAGACCTGGAAACACATGGCTCATCTACCGAGGCTTCAGAATGCATCTGTCTTGGGTNCTTGTACGATGTGCGCACGGCACTTTCCTCGCCAGGNNCGCGTGCTGCTGCAGCAGCGACATNAATATCCACAAGGACAAGCGTCTCCGCGCATAGCCTGCTCGCTGAATTGGATTCTCGTCCACNCGAGAGGGGCAACGAATTGTAAGCAATGAGTTGCTGATCTTCTTCTCTTGCACTCACCAGGTCACATAGCCTAAACAGATCGTTGGGCCACCCAGGGCGCCACGTTATTTGGCAGAATTTGCCTGGTTGAGANNAGGGATTATCAGTGTCATGGAGTTTGGCGTTCTCATCTCCGCTGGCCATCATGATGAACAGCGCCGCGTATCACTTCTCGTAGTGCTGTTTCATAACGACCTTCCGAATGCGTGGGCAACGAGTGTCGCTCACTTGTCATCGATGACGCAGAGCTTGTGTGGTCTGAAAAGTTCGCGCGCTTGCTTGCAGGAAACAGCGTTGAACCGATTAGCTCCAGGACCGCGCGCCACTTTGGCCCCACCGCTTGTTTTGCGGCTCTTAGTGGGGAGCTGGCAGATCCAGCAGAAGATGTGCATGCGATCAAGTGGATGACTAAAAACCCACCACCGAGTCTTGCGACGACGCTCCTCGAACAGGAATTTCGTCTCAGAGCTACCACTTCTTCAGAACACCTGAAGCATCGATCAATGCGCCATGTTCAATTTCTCGATGCTGTGCACTCTCCCAAGCAAGGGCTTGAGAAGGCGCAGTCTGAGAGCAACCTTGATATCCAGCCACACACAAAGGCGTTCGAACGCTTCAACAGCTGTGGTACCGAGCGGGTTCCCCAGTGCCACGCTTTAGTTGCCGGCAATTGGCGCAAGCATTACAAGATTGAAAACATACTTGGGATTGTGTATAGATCCTCAGCTCGTGGATGCTCATCGTATCAAGCACCAAGCTTCATGGAAGCATATCTGAGAGACTAATTATTGGCTTCGCTGCGCCTGTTCTACTTGTCATTCACATACGAATCTTTCCCAAGATCGCATAAGATAGCCACTTCTATCAGTGGAGCACGAACGTCCGCCGAACACTACCCACCGACGATCAATACGTGCTTCGCCTCTCCGAGAGTCTATCACCACGTGAAAAGCTGACTTCGGAACGTTGCGTTGGTTGTCAGTCAATCATATGCCCTATTGCAGCTTGCCATTTCCGGGGCGTGCAAGTGTTGCGTGCTCGAATGCAACGATCCGAACTTTGGAAAAATCCAACAAAGCATGCGATGCTTCTACCGAAGCAGCCAGGCACTGTCGTGTCTCGAACCGTTGCTGTAACTTCATCTACTTAGCTCGTATTACCATCATACCTCGTAGATGACTCGTGTTCGCGAACTCGATTTGAAAGCGATGGATGTTTGCAGTGCTCTCAGACTCGAAGCTTAGCTGCTCCCAGGCCTCCCTCGTTTCTATCATCACTAGCAGGATTTGCTTGGTAATGGTTAGCGAAGAAGACGTAATCTCGCCTGAGTCGATGAGGAGTCAAGGCCCTAAACTTCTGATCCAGACAGCAAGCGAAGTGTGCACTGTACGCGACCCTTTGGCTGCTTGCTGCGCGAATGAAGGTGTCGTTGAGGAATAAGTGGAATATGTGCCATGTGACTGCCGAACGAAAGAACACTGAAATTTTCTGGCTCGCTTTGTGTCCATGCTGTCTCGTGTTTCTCTTCCATTTTCATTCTTATTTTCTGACCGCTCGTACCTTCGTCTCCGTCTCGTTCTTCTTTCGTCTTTTTTATACCATATGATATCTCTACACTCTGTGTTCACTTCTCTGTGTGTCGGTCTGTTTCCTCTCCTATCACCAACGTTGACGATGGTCTAGCTCCGCAAAATATCACCCTCGCCTCTTGGAGTGTCGTACCACCTCACGGCCAAACGTATGTGACAGACTTTTCACATACAAGGAAGCTTCGGTCTACTCTTTTTCTTCTTTTTCTTTTTATTTCTCCCTCCTCGGTTTTCACGCCAAGGCGTTGCATCCCCTTCTAACTTCGTCGATCATGGTTCTCTGGCAGACATATAAAGACGGCCACGTTGGCCTATCCAATGCAAGGTTTGCCCGATGAATAATAGTATAAGGACTTCTCTCCTTGTTGGTCGGTGGGATGCCGTATCAATTCCTTCAGTGGTGATTTTTTAGTCGCCGAAACCGGAAACAACCAAGACCCGGCGGTACTAAAGGCGTAGCATCTCCGAGGCTACCCCAGATTGAGGACAGCGCCGCTTTCTTGGTCACATGGAGGAGGCAGGAGGCGCGTTCTCGTACGAGCAACTGTTTTGCAACAACTCGAACGAAGACAAAACGATGTTCAGAGGAGCGGTGAAAGCGCTTTGAATTGGTAGATCTGGGTAGCTGATGACTTGTCATTCATGATAAGAGTCTTCTTGGGCTTCTGAATGACTCCAATTGGTTTATCTCAAGCCGTAATCTTCCTTCATGGACCAACGTTCTAGATAACATGCAGCTGAGAGTAAAGATAGCGTGGTCAGACTGACCAATGGCGGCGCTGATGATGCAACGCCAGGTCTTGTCCTAGGCCCTTTTATCTCTTGGGCTCCGCATTTTCCGTGCGGGGTATCTATCCTGTATCTCTGAGGGAACACTGTCAGGAAAAGAACAATCAACCCCTTCTCGTAGCATGTCCTATTGTCTCTTCTTCAATTAACCCTTTCGAGAGCATATCATCAACATGGCGGACACAATCACAATTCCATCGCCGTCGGTCTTTCTCCGTGCCTCGCCGGACCCTGTTCCCGGGCTTGATAACAGCCAGCAAGGATTCGACGACGAGCAAAACAAGACGGCTNNGCCGCCAAAAGCGAACCACGACGAGAAAAAGTCTGTCGCCTCGACAGCAAAACCTCGTCGTGAAGGTGCTGCTGTAGCCAAACCCAAGCAATCCAAGAGTCGTAACGGTAGGCTGCAATCTCATCACGAATACTGATGACACTCACCCTTTCCTGTTCATGTACTAAAGCAGAATGACTTTCANGGTTGTGTCACTTGCAAAGCCAAGCGTCTAAAATGCGATGAGAAGAAACCTGGATGCGAGCAATGCAAGAAACGAAACGTAGACTGTGGTGGCTACAAGAAGGACTTCAAGTGGAGGCCCTTTGAAGAGACCAACGTCGCCTCCAACATTGCCAAACAGAACAACGGATGTGAGTATTCGGAAGCCGCGGGACTCAACATCTTGAAGTGTCAAAATGTCGAGTCCTTGGAACTTACCTGCTTTTGCCATCTATGCCAGATCGTTTTCGCTAACGCACGTCTTCTGCANGCTTTGATCGTGCTGGGTAACACAGCTGACAGCTCGGGAAAACGAAGCCCAGTATCACCGCCAGCGAGAGCACCGTCGTCGGAAGCACCGGCTCAGTTATCATCGTCGTTCGCACAGCAGCTGTTCGTGGCTGCTCCGGCACAGCCGAGTGTTCCGCGTGCTACCTCTGCCGAAAAGGAGCGCTCGGTCCCTAATTCATCGAGAACATCACCTGCTGAAGTACAAATCGAGCAAGCTGCATCCCCTACAGACTCTGCCAACGACGCAGGAACATCGTCTCGAGGGTCACCTCATGGCATACCCGTCATCGACGGTTCACCGAAAGAGAATGACATGACGACGACAGCTATGATGCCGGGCACCAAAGAAGTCTTCGACTTCGACATGCACTTCATGGATGAGTTCCTGAACATGACAGACCCTCCACTCATGGAGAACATGGAGATGGACTTCAAGGATGTTGAAGAGCTTACCCCAATCGTGCCAGACTACGATGCCTGGGCACAACAGCTTTCTCACTGTCCAACATTCCAAGATGACAACACCATGTCGAGTCCGCCGGCCATGGTGTTCCCCCAACGAATCACTTACATGTATGAGCAGCCCTCGTTCGCACAGACCAGTCCAGAGATGTTGATGCTGCGGTTCGACCGACTGACCTGTGGCATCCTTTCTATCAAGGATGGACCAAACGAGAACCCTTGGCGTACATTGATCTGGCCGATGGCTCAGACCTCGCCAGCACTGTACCACGCCATCTCTTCGATGACCGCATTCCACTCATCTCGTGATATCCCCGCTTTACGTGTAGCAGGACACGAGCATAAGAGTGAGAGTGTGCGGAACTTGCTTGAAGGTATCGAGGAGAGTACCATGAACCTTGACACAGCCATTGCCACCACGCTGGCCCTAGCTTTCGCAGAGACTTGGGACCAGCACCTTTCGAGCGGCAATGACCACATCCAGGGTGCCCGAGCTATGATTAACATCGCTCTGAACCAGCACAAGCAGTCGGCTTTGACAGGTCTGAACCTCGCTAGACTTAAGTTCCTTGCCAACGCATGGGTCTATCTGGATGTCCTTTCCCGTGTGACCACCGCAGATGAAGACACGTCTGACGACTATGACAATCTTTATTGCCTTTACAGTTCGCCTGACAGTCCTCAAGTCGGTCCCTCGGGTCACGCAGGTTTCGGCATCGACTTTGGTCTGCCGATAGACTCGACCCTCGATCCTCTAATGGGTTGTGCAAGCACTTTGTTCCCATTGATTGGTCGAACAGCAAACCTGATTCGTCGCGTGTACCGCGCCGAGTCGAACTCGCCTCCCATGATTAGCCAAGCCATGGAACTCAAGCTCATGCTCGAGACCTGGGAACCACCGGCTTTCGTCGACCCACCAGAAGATCCCACATGTGATGTTCGTCATGCTTTGCAAACAGCAGAGGCGTACCGCTGGGCTACACTCTTGTACCTGCACCAAGCACTTCCTGAGATCCCTGAACGCCTTACAACGGCAGACATGGCAAAGAAAGTGCTCGTGTTCTTAGCCACCGTGCCTCTCGCCAGTCGTTGTGTCATCATCCACGTCTACCCTCTCTTTATGGCTGGCTGCGAAGCCGACGTAGAAGAGGACAGACAGTGGATCAAGAGCCGCTGGTCTGCCATGTCACAACGCATGAGAATCGGCATCATTGACAAGTGTGTCGACGTCATGGAAGAGGTTTGGCGCAGAAGGGACGAGTACAAGAACAAAGTCTTGCCTAACAAGGTTGTGCCCGTGAGACGAAACATGGTTTCCCCTACAGATTTGCATTCATCTGTTGGCAACAACAGACCGGCGTCAAACAGACGTGGTTCGTCGTTCAACAGCATTGCAGGTGCAAGTGAAGGTACCATGGCTTGGGCGAACAAACTGCGACGAATGACTGTCGGCGACCCAGACAAGATGGATTCAGCATCCATTTCTTGTCGAGGCTCTCGTGATGCAGTCAATGGAGCAACAGGTACACTTCTCACAGTGCGTGGGAGGTTGCATTGGATTGGCGTGATGAAAGATTGGGGTTGGGAAGGTAAGTTCCTTTGCAAGCATGTCCGCATTCTCGCATAAGCTGACCGTATCGTAGTGCTGCTTGGATAATGATGATGTTGCATGGAAGAATGTCGCTTGGACGATAGTTGCATAAAATGGCCGCCTAGGAAGATTGTCGCTTGCATGAGCCACGTACACAAAATGTTGCTTGGACAGATATGTTCTGATAGTGGTAGGCGCTTGGAGGAGTTTGCCGGATTTTTGGATGTTGCCTCTCAAGAAATGATGTAGAGTGCATAACGAAGTTTTCAAGAACATCGTCGTGATATGTTGCTTGGTTGGGTTTCGAAAGTGTTGTTGCTCAAGGATGGTCGCAATGGATATGTCGCTATGGTACTGTATCCGTGTAACCGTGTCGAGATGGTATGGATATCAGATCATTCACTCAGGCAAACCTGCAGGGACTGCAATGCTGATTGAACATAATGTCGATGATGTCATGATGCCTGGAGGGTTGCTCAAGATTGTCGCTAGGAAGAGTCGCTGGGAGGTATCGCTGGGGAGTGTCGCTAGGAAAGGTCGGCAAGGTTGCTCTGGATATGGCTGGCTGAGTTGGGTTGGGTTGGGTTGCTCAGGAGATACTGCTTTGGTAAATACTTTCAATGGGTTTTGTCGCTAAGGAATTGTCGCTTTGGTTTCTGTCGGAGCATGAAGATGGATATCTTTCACACACATGGCTGCTGCTTTGGAGTGTTGTAGTGCCGACACCGATTTGATTATCATCATAACATGACAATGGATAGTTCGGAGTTGAAAGATAACAGGGGATGAAGTTTTGATTTCTCTTCTCTGCAGTTTTTGGGGGGTCGTTGGATGTTTAATAACGTACACTTTTGACTGGAATCTTTTGGAGAGTCTTTCTGGTGAATCGTGTTCTGCATCTTGTGAGATCCAAAAGAAGCGTAACCTCGGGTGGCAGAGGGAGACGGAGCGTTTTATGAGAGCGAGGCTTCGGGCGGCGGGCGCACGCCGCGGGCAAGGCAGCTTGGCAAGCCCGCACGCAATAGCGGGGTTGCATGACTCTCGGGACAGACCTTCTGGTTTTGGACGCATCCCTGCCGCCTTCTCCACCACCGCGGAACAACAGGCGGGGTTTGCCCTGACCCATTTACGGCTTATCTACATGCCTATCACTGGATAGCAGTGTGCTCTTTCGGGCTATCTAGTCCTCTATCTTGTCTCTACCCATGTCACGACCTGACAACCTTACAATCTCACAATCTCAGTGAACGTGCCGAACTACCTTGTAGAGACTGGTATCCAGTAAGTCTATCAGCATGTAGGTGTTCAAAGAAGTAGTTAAAAGGTGGTGGATTGGTCTACTCTGTTCACGTCAAATACAACACCATTCCTACTGTCCCCGTGCCATATACGATATGTCTGCCCCTGTTGCAATGAAGCACTTTGCGAACGCTCAGAAAGAGTACAAGCCTCCTCTCATCGCCAATGAGAATGCTTCCCTCGGGGATGTATACAGCAGTGATCAGACCAATCCTGAGCATCCTATCAGCTGCGGCTTCTACAGGCTTGAAAAGGGTATTGTTTTCCAATCTCTGACGGTTGTGACCAATTCATCTGACACCACCTCCCANAAAGGCACCCCACTCGTCTACACATACACGTATGACGAAATGAAGATCATTGTGGAAGGTGTGTTTGTTCATCTACATCTGCCCAATAGAACTGATTTCGGAATACANGGTCAATATACCATTTCGGATGAGACGGGCAACAAAGTGGAGGCCAAGCCTGGTGATGTCTTCTTCTTTCCCAAGGGCTCGACCATCACCTTCACAACCGAGGATTACGGCTTGGCCTTTTACACCGGTGCCAGGAAGGAAGGTGCGGCGTAATTGGGAGGCCGGGTCTTGAATAGGTATCCTAGGATCAATTTATCCCGACCTCCAGCTCAACATAAATGAATGAATTTATGAGAATCAATCGATATACACATTGTACACCTTGATGGCGCAAGGTTGTGAAGGTACCGGGCACGCGCATTTTCAAACAAGGCAAACACATGCATGGCAGCTTCCAGCTGCGTCAGAATCTTTGAATTTCCTCATCCGTCAACTACATACTCTACAGCTTGCTTGTGCGAGAACGATAACGTCTCACGTTCCAATCCAATCCACTTCGATTCGAAAAGCTTCGTCACCGTCATCCTCCAATACTACAACACAACATAAAGAAGAACTCGCACGGAGCGCAATAAACCAACCATGCCCAAAGAACGCAACTTCAACCCCGTCGCAGCCCAGCACAAAGCAGACAAGAAGCAAGCGCTCAAAAGTCAAAAGCAAATGTCCAAGCGCAAAGAAACGAAAAGCTCGCTCGCCGCAACCCAGAANCGTCTGCAACGACAAATAGACGACCTCAAATCCCTGGCTACAACCCAGCAACTGCGACCAAAAGACCAAGCCACCCTCGAACAGCTCGANAAAGATTTGCGCGCTGTCAGAAAAGCAAGAGATATCTTGGGTGAAAAGGCACCAGAGTTTAGGCCGAGGCGAGAAGACAGAGAAGGAGGTCAAGGACAAGACGGCAGAAAGAGGAGAAGGCAAGATGAAGACGAAGATGAGACAGATGAGGATGTGAGGAAGATTCCTATGCCGAGAGATACACCGCCGCCCATCCCACGCAGAACCCAACCGCATCAATTGCCGAACAAACCTGCTGCTGCTCCAGTGCCGGCGCAAACGACATACAGCTCTGCCCCCGTCCTGCGCAACCTCAAGGAAGAGGCGAAACGATTCGTGCCTGCTGCTGTGGCGCAAAACATTGCAAGACAAAAAGGACAAGGAGGACGATTGCTGGAGCCTGAAGAAGCCGACAAGCTTGAGAAGGCCGGGTATAATGACGCGCGCAAGATCGCTGACGAGATGGAGAAGGAGGCCGAATTTGAGATGATGAGTCGAGGGGAGAATGGAGGGCCAGCGGCCGAGAACGCTTTGAGACACGTTGAAATGGAAGAGGTTGAAGACGAGGGCCTCTGATACAACACATCTAATCCACGGCATTCACGACATTATGAAGAGAATTTATTCATGATTCATTTACTATGACTACTGTGTTCGTCGGCACTATTTACAACTTGGGCGTGTTGGACGAGGAGGACCTGTCAACGAGCGATCAGCACGAGTGCACTACTCGATGTTCCTATGCCACCAGTGGTTTGCTTACCAACACCAAGCTTCGATTTCATTGCAGTAGTAAACAGGCACTTACATGTGCTCGTGGAAGAAGTTCAGCAAGACGCCGTAGGCATCCATGTAGTTCTTCTTGACGTTCTCGTCTTCGAGGTCGGCACTGTGGACTCCAGTTAGCTTGTGTTCCGCAACAGTCCAATCCAAAGAAACTTACCGAGCAGCCATGAACCCGTGAACCTGATCGTTGTACCACTTAACAAGGTGCTTGGTCTTGACACCCTGCTCCCACTTCTCGACAGCCTCCTTGTCCTCATCCTTGCTAGGCAACATAGCAATGGGAATGCTGATTCCAGCGGCATCGTTGGGATCAACCATGGCAGGGTGGCATGCAGCAGCAGCCTTGAAGACGGTATCCTTCTGCGAGGACAAGTTCACAATCTTGCCGCCCCAGCAGAAGCCAACGATACCGAAGGATGCAATGTTCTTGTTCTGGCTCTTGATCTCCTCGATGACCTTGGGAATGCGGCTGACGGTCTTGGGTGGTGCACCGGTGGTCTGGAAGAACTTGCCGAGACGCTCTTCCTTCTCCTTNNCTGTTATGGTTGTCAATCATCTACTGCTAGAAATGGTGTGCATGGGAAGACTCACAGTGTCGGGAGGGTAGTCGTTGATGTCAACAGGCTTGCCCTCGAAGAAGTCGGGCATGAAGACCTGGTACTGGTTCTCCTTGTCGCTGGTTGCAAGGATATCGGCACCCTGGAGAGTTTGGTCCTTGAAGCCAAAAATGTCGTAAATGACAAGAATGGCCTTCTTTGCATCGCTGGGACCAGTCTTGTATGTCTTCATGCCATCAATGGTTGTGTAAGTGCCCTTTGCATCATAGCCCTTGCTAATGACAGGAGGGACGGTACAGCAAGCGTGAGACTGCATTGTGGATTGGTATCTAATGGGTCTGATATGTGTGATGTAGCTGGGGAAGGAACGAGTTGAGATGGGCTTGAAGCACAGAGAGAAAGGTGCAACGGGCAAGCGCATCTTTCTTCCTTACCCAATCGATGATTTGGCCCAAGGAAGCTCCACCGAGGAATCGAGAGCTCGACATGTGGGGTATACCACGCGTCATAGTCCATCAGATCCCGCATATCGATGCCGATGCCATCCGGATGACCCTGGCCATTCAATATCACTCCGAACGACTTCGCTTTTGTGGTACTATGCAGTGGTATTAGGAATGCTAGAATTGCAGAATCATCTTCAGTTCAGAGGTGCAGTTATAGAGACTCTTCTCCCCGTGTATGCTACTCTTGTCGGAAGTATTGTTTGTTCTCATGGGTACAGAGTGTGAATTGCAAGCATGGATCCGGTCGAGGACTCCGGCCCGCAAGCGTCACTTCAGCTCTGCATATTGTGACATTCCAGTGTGGTTATGTTACTCGACACAGGTGATTGAACATTGAATTGCTGTCACCATTGAGATCAAGGATGGCAGGATAAAAAGATGTAAATATCGACGATTATATCGCAGCTTTTGGTAGAGTTCGTATATCATAAACATTATCAGTCATTAGTTCCGTCAACAGTCCCATCTCTTTCATGTAACAATCAACCCGTTCTTGCTAGTAGCCAAGATGTCACTCCACGACACATCCAGAGAGCCCGTGTCGTCTCTTGCAGCCCACACTTTCGTAGCTACATCTGCAGCCACGAACAAACTGCCTACACCAGACTGCTGACCAACTCTGTACATGAATGCAGAAATCTGCTCGCGATGGACAGGGTCTAGAGCTTCACAAGCCGCAATGAAACCAGGCCAAGCGACGTAGGCAGAAGTGTCACCGTACTTGTTCTTCTTCTTCTCGTGTTCCAGGAGGTGGTGGATGGTCTTGCCGACGTAGAACTGCAAGGTAGTCGCATTCGTATCCTTTACTCGTCGGTAGAAGTAAATAATCAAAGCGCTGTGCATCGCTTCGAGGAAGTTGTAGAGAAGGTCTGTTCGCACCTCGATCTTGTCGGATCGTTCTGCTGGCCCGTACACAATCAGGGTTTGCTTCTCAGCCAGTAACTTGTAGGGGTTCTTCCAATCGCAAATCTTGCTTTCGATCATCTTGGCTCTTTGCGCAAGGTCCTGAGACATACCGCCAGGATATGTGGAACGGCTCCGTCGGACCTCATCAGCCAGATGAGTGGCGTGCGAGATCAAGCGGAAGAGTGACTCAGGGATGCCGTAGATCTGCTCGAACATGGTTGGTTCGTCTTGGTCGGCCGGAAACTTCACCAACCGCGTCTCCAAATCTGCCATGTCCTGGAAGTCAAGATCCGAGCCCATCTTCACGCGGTCGGTCCATAGCGAAGGATAACGACAGATCGCGCTAGGTTTCTCATTTGAGATGGCGTACGAGTGGTCGGGCAAGTAAGATTGGGCGTCCTCGACTGGGGTAAAAGTGCTCTCCTCGATAATCCGTAAATAGAGGTAGATACTGTGCAGCATGTTGACTTTTCGTGATTGCTTGGGCTTCTTCAAGCTTTGCATGTAGATGAAACGTTCGGCATCCAGAAGGTAACACCTTGCTTCCTGCATTTGTCCGCTGACCACGCAGACTGTAACCATACTGGTCAGGGCCATCAAAACCTCCTTGTACTTTGACTTTTTCTTCTCCTCGCTCTGCTCACGAAGGCAAAGCTTCAGTCGTGCCTTTGCCTTCTCACGATACGATTCTGCAATGGATTGCCAGTTGTCTGCCTCCATCGGATCAGTCTGTAAATGCTTCAGGTTGAAAGCGCTCATAGCAAGAACTGCAAAGAGCAATGTCATTTTGGCATTGTTCGAATCTCCGAGAAGTGACAATTCTCCGTAAGCACTGATCGCGCAAGGGAGATGCAGAATCTTCCATGGGGGCTTCTCATGGTGCAATGGCGTAAAGCAGGACATCATAGAGGTTTGGTAGTGATCCAGCAAAGTGCGCATTACTCCAGGTGCCATTCCTGCAACGTCTTGAGAGAAGGTCAATGTGACAGGCGTTGGTAAGCGCGGGCTAAGAGGGAAGAACCTAGTCAGGTCTGTGATACTGGAAGGATCCTCGACTGCATTGAAGTTCATGTTGAAGGCCTCATCCATGCCTTCGCCAAAGTTGAACATAGGTGATGGAGTAGCCCATGATAGAGGAAGAGGGCTCTTCGTCACAACAGGTTGGAAGTCATTCGAAGGTTGCTCAACGTTCATGAAGTCAATGCCGTACCAGTCATCCTCGGGTAGTGAATGAATAATCGGCAGAGCTTCAGGCTCAGGTACAGGTGGAGATGAAGGAGTGAGCGACGGTGATTTCGGCTTGTGCAAAGAAAAGACTCCAAAAGGTCCATGGTTAAGTGGCGCATCGTAATCCAAAGTTTCGGCTTGAGTATCCAGTTGCAAAAGAAGGCCCTCGATCTGGTGCTCAGGCATTTGTCTTGTCATCCTAGAACACTCTGCAATACGCTCGCGATCTAGCGCGTGGTTAGTATCAAGATAGCATTATATTCCACATGAGAACTTACCCGAGAAGATCGGTTTCCTACGAAGGCCCATTTCTCTTTCCGGCGATTCTGTACTGCATTTTCGAGAAGTAGTCTTGTTAGGCACCCCGGGGTCAAGCCAGATTAGTCCTTGAACAGCGCCTTGTTGAACACAGTCCAGGTTTAGTCGCCTGCAGGCCGAGCATTTTGGTAGGCTTCTATCGCATTTGACCTTGCGCGAACGGCAGGTGGAACACGCGTTTGATCGCGGACTCATTGCGTTTCTATGATCTGCTGCAAAGATTACAGAAAAAGAGAAGGCAAGACCGAGTCACCAGATAGGAAAATATGCGAGGCCACGAAGGCCGAAGGCCTGTCGTTTTGCTCATACCGGTGAAGTGCTGTTCGGAGTAAAGGTGTGGTAAATCGGGGAAAACACTCTCAACGGCAAATTGGAAGTCGAAAACCGACGGTAGCAGACTTGATCGGAGAACACAGCGGGCTTAGTATCGAACACGACTTCGCGGATTTTGGTTGGGAAACGTTCCATAGAAACGGCCTTGCGTTCTCCGTCTGCTTTGCGCAAGAGGTCAAGGCTGAAGTAGGCTTTTCTCCTTGCCAGGTCGGCGTCTTCGGACAACTCGGTGTGTTCAAATTCTCCTTGTCCTGCTTATCGGCGTAAGGCTTCTCTCGGTTGGCCGAACTGTCTCCATCTCTGTCCTCGGCCAACACTTGCTCTCTTTGGAGTGAATCATGTTGGCCGCGATAGGGATATGAACTTCACCCCCCTCTTGACGTTACTCAAGCTTGATATAGATAGTTGTTCTCAGACACTCTGTTTTCCAATTGCAAGACAATCACACAATTTTAGTTCTTGATCCAATATGCACACCGACAAGTCCAAAGTTCTTTTGTTTGGCAGCGGCGGAGTTGGTACAATTGCAGCACTAAACCTCGAAGTTGGTGGTCATGCAGAAGTCACAGCTGTGTTACGCTCGAACTACAATGCTGTCAAAGAGAAAGGTTTTGACATTGCATCTTGCGATCATGGCACACTGGAAGGATGGCGGCCTACAGAGGGTTAGTCTTCTTGTTCAAGAGATAATGGTCAAGAATGCTAATGCCTNTCAGTCGTCAATCATGTCCCTAAAGCATCGGAGAAGCAGTTTGACTACATCGTCTGCACAACAAAGAACCAGCCCGACTGTCCACCTGCTCTGACTGAACTTATTGCTCCTGCTGTCCAGCCTGGCCGTACAGTGATCGTTCTTATTCAGAATGGGCTCAACATCGAGAAGCCGATTTTTGAGGCATTCCCCAACAACATTGTACTGTCAGGTGTGAGTATGATCGGATCACACGAAACCGAACCCGGTGTAATCGAGCATGATGATAATGACCGAGTACTGATCGGACCCTTCCGCAATACCAATCTGAAAGCAGAAGACGAGGAAGCCGCTGCGAGGGACTTTGTCCGTATCTATTCCGCTGGTGGGAAAACCGACTGCGAGCTGCAATTGGACGTCAACTTTGCCAGATGGCGAAAGTTGGTTTACAATGCTTGCCTAAACTCGATCTGTGCTCTTACCGGGCTAGACACTGGTCGTATTCGACTCGCAGATGGTGCGATTGATGGACTGGTCAAACCTGCTATGGAGGAGATCAGAGCCGCAGCGAAAGCAGTCGGCGTGAATCTGCCTCCAGACGTCTGTGACTTTATGATCAACATTGATCCCTTGACCATGTATCTANNCCCCCCTAGTATGTTGGGAGACATCAGAAAGGTAAGCCGAAGCCTAACTTTGGAATTCCTTACGAGGAGCCTCCAGCTAACAGATGCANNGGGCAACTTCACCGAGTTTGAGAACATTGTGGGAGAGCCTCTGAGAGTGGGTACTGCTCTAGGTGTTCCGATGCCGACGCTGCAGGTTCTTTACCATCTGCTCCAGGCGATTCAATGGAGAACCAAAGAAGTCAAAGGCAAGATCACGATTCCGCCCAAGGGAACCTTTGTGGCTGAGTAGATAACCACGCGTCAAGTCGATGAATGAAACACAACCAATGCTCACACAGGGTACTTCAGGAAACTCCCTCTTGCAAATGTCTAAGAGGATATACAAGTAGCATTGGGAGTCGGGAGAACGTGCCGCGTTCCGTCTTGGGATTGTAGACGATGTTGCACGGTCTCAACGTACAATACAGCAGACCCTGGGCTCCGCGGGAAGATACGATTAATAGGGTGCTCACTCCTATAAGGCTATGGCGGGCCGAGAAAAGCTATGATCATGGTTCGAGGAATGCCATTGTGTCCGTTGACTGTACGCAACTGTATGGCTGATCTCGAGTGGACAGCACGTTTTGATTGCTAGCCACGGCCTGCGGGCACATCTCGGTGTCGTTACGAGAGTCGAATGTGATGGTGAGCGCGTTGAGCAGCATGTCACCGGAAATAGTGCCAAGTTAAGCGAGAGCGCGCAGAAGGTTCTATTGCCTAAAAGTAAAGCAATAAAGTGGACTTCGTAAGCCAGTCGGAAGGTTTCCAGATCAGCATCACAGGACGTAAGCTTTAGAAGCGATATCAACCAATCAGAGCAACGGCATTGTCATCAACCGTGATCTGGTACTTTCGCGCTCGTGTTGTCTCCTCGGTCTCGCAGGCAAATCAGACATACGCGGTCGCACACGTCCAGAAGACATAACACGACAGTCACCATCCATTTCGAGACACGATCGTTGAAGGGCACTAGGAACTTGCATACCCGGAGTTGTTTATCACATCGCCAAGAAAGAGCATACTCCCCGGTTGTCGGACGACGATATACAGACCTGAGGCTGCAGCGAGTTGCGCGCTTTCCACCTCTGGCTTGGCGCGACCATTTCGTTCACAGTCCTCTACCTTGAAGGGTGTTGCGCATCCTGTCGATAAGACACACAAACCTCGAGTCCATCATTCTTAGAATGTCCAACCCAGCCTCGACGCTTGCGCCGTCCCCCGTCGCCGCTCCACGCTTGTCCAACGAACGCTCCAAGGAAGAACTCGAACTCGCCGAACGACTGATCGAGCACTCGCAAGGCATTCAGCATGGCGCTCCGATAGTCGACCGACGCACCACTCCCTCGACAGCAGATGGTGGAAGCAGAAACGGCGGAGATGTCGAGCCATTGTCTGAAGATGGTGGTAGTGAGACAAGTCTCTCAGCGCAACAACAACAGCTCACGCCGCAAAACTCACATCACCAGCAACAACAAAATCTCCAACTGCCATCTATCCACGAACTCACCTGGGTCAAACAGAGGAAACCATTCAACACAGGCATGGGAGGAGCAGGCCAAGTGTGCAGGTACATATATCCGCTCATCATCTGATCTCTACGGGCTAACCAAGTCCTNAGCAATTGCGGTACAACGAGAACACCACTTTGGCGACGTTCCCCAGCTGGCGACACGATATGCAACGCTTGTGGACTCTATCTCAAGGCCCGAAATCAGATGCGACCCGTCAACCTAAAACGCGGAGCTCAAGCATCACCAGCAGGCCAGCAGCAGCAACAAGAACACCAGACGACAGCATCAGGCAACAGAAAGAGCTCATCACCAACGGCAACAACTAAGCAGCTTGGAGGAGCAACGTATGTCACCGACACGACGTCGAACGGCACATGTCCTGGCGGAGGTCGTTGCAACGGAACTGGAGGTCACGATGGATGTAATGGATGCCCGGCATACAACAACCGGGTTAGCAAGACAGCGCAGATTGCTCTGGCACAAGCAAACGACAGCCGAGCACAAGGTCAACATGGCGCCAGTCAGAGCCCGTACCCGCACGCGCAGAACAGCCCGGGACCAAGCCAGGCGCCGGCGGCCAATGTCACGGTGGCCTGCCAGAATTGTGGTACGACAATTACGCCATTGTGGAGACGCGACGACAACGGACACACAATCTGCAATGCTTGTGGTATGTTTGCGACAACCTGTTATCTTATCTTGATCAGTTCTGATTTCAATCTCTANGGTCTCTACTACAAGCTCCACGGCGTGCACCGCCCTTCCGGCATGAAGAAGTCAGAAATCAAGCGTCGCCGTAGAGTCATGCCTGCTACCAGCGATCAGCACCTCGCTCCCTTCTCCGTCAAAAACACACAACCAATCTCGCCTCCTCCTGAGCCCGCTGCTCCAAGATCCGTACCTCCCTTCTACCCTCCGTCGCAACAACAACAGCACCACCAGCACTCCGAACACTCACACTCCCACCAACTTCCTCCACCTTCGTTCGAGCCCGCTCGCCTTCCCCGCGCGCCCATCGCTGTCGACTTTACGCATTTCGGCAAGCCATCACGTCCGACATCGGCTGAGCAGCCCGAATCCGCCCAGCCTTCGAATCTACCAGTCTCGCGCAAACGATCTTTTTCCATCAGTGATGCCTCAGATCAAGCACACCAACCTCCTTCGCCGGCTTATCCTCATAGCGATCGAAGTCAAAGAAGCGAGGCCGAGAACATAGATCCTTCCCTTTCTTCTACAGCCCCTACACCAGGATTCAATGCTTCGATCCAGGACCACAAGGCCCCGCAAGCCATCATGGGCGCCAGAGAGTCAACGCCATCTGGTCAATCTTCGCGACAAGAGAAGAGAGCCCGACTGGAACAAGAGATGGCGATGATGAGGGAAGCGCTGTTGGCCAAAGAAAGAGAGATGGCCGAGTTAGGCGACTGATCCTATTCATGAACTTCACGATTATTTCCTTTTTCTTCTGCATGGACCAGGTTTTCCGGTGGTGTTATAATATCTGTACTCTCAGCGTAGCAAGGGCACGCTTGAATGGTGGACCCGGCTCCATTTTGCTCTCAAACTGATTCGGAAGAGCTGGCGGGCAAGAGCGCGTTCGCATATGCATGCCTAGGGCCGGAAGCTACAGCACAAACTGGTTTAGCAGCATGTTAGAGTATGTAGCAAATTAGCGGTACCTGCGTACAGCTTCCTCATGTGCTAGAGACTCCCACAAACTCATGATGTATCGCCCGCATAGTGACTTCCCTAGCTACGAGTCTGCACAGTACCTTCCTCCCCGTATTTGAAAGTATGTAACTTCCATCATACTCCGACTATAATAGGGAGCAAGGTACACACTATGAAAAGGCACAACCTCATTCGGAGACAAATGCTGTCCACAGAGAGTCAATGTTTTGTCGCTTCTCCGTGGGAATTGTCCAGTTTCCTGGTAGTATCATGTATTTCTATAGCTACACGCGTTACATACTTTTGAACACGGAGAGGTTGCAGGAGGAAAACGCATCTTAACAGCTTCAGGGTGACGGTCTTTGACGCACGTGAATCAAACAGATCTGTCTCGATGGTCAATCTAGATATAAGGGACCTTCCGCTACGTACATGCACCATTCGACAGATTAGATATTATTTCCGTTCCCTGGTGGCATCATCATTTACGTTATCTAGAATTCTCAGGCCTGCTACAAGGGGAACGGCTATCGCGTACCGAGTCTTTTATGGCGGCCACATTTTACTTTTGGTATTCGTGTACAAGGGATCTTACTTGTCACTTCCATAGACAGCGAAACCTCCTTCCACATGTGCTAAAAGTCTCCGGCCCGAAGCAAGAGGATGTTAGCTAGAATTGAAGGTCAAAACTTGTCACGGTATCAACAAGCTTCTTGGACGGCTGCTTGAACGCGCTTGGCCGATGCCGCCCGTCGTCGTGCTTCGTATTTGCACGCCGACTTCCACCTCACCTTCCTCTTTCGCAATCGCTCTGGCTGCGGGATATGTCGCGTGCCCCGCGTGCCTTGTCCAAGATTACGAACTTCTGTTTTCCATTCCTTCCTGCTGCTCTAGGTCTATCTAACCGAACTTGTGGCCACGAGCTTGTATACGAACCTGCGGCCGTAATGCTGTTCGACGCGACTTTGCCTCTGAATATGGCAGGTGGAAGATGTTGGATACGCACTGATCTACCCCTAGAGACCCCTGGAACCAAGTCTTAGTCGTACACTCCACCAATCTGTGTGGCAATCAGAGGCTTAAGCATGGAGTCTAAGCATTTGCCGTGCCACTGGCCTTCTTAGCACATGCCCTCATGATCATCATCCAAGCTCCTGCAGTAGACTGGACGTGATCTGCACGTATCGTGTTCTGCAATTTCCCAGATATACTCCACTATCTTGTGCGGCGGGATTGTAGGGTACAGGTGCTACTGAGTAGTTGATGGACCCCAGCAGCTACCCGTGAGGGGGGCGTAGACAGGTATAAACAGGCCAGGAACCCTTTCGATCGTCTCAGATCTCTCTTCATCCAGCGTGCTTTCTTTGTGCTGATCACTATGTTGTCGGCTTCCCTTCTTTCCATTGCGGCTTTGACCGTTCCTAGTGTTCTGGCTGCTTCCCTTCGTGACCAGCTTCCAGGAGTGCCAGCAGGATGGTCTGTCTCAGGTACACCTGATGCCTCTCAGTCAATCACCCTAAAGCTTGCTGTCAAGCAACAGAACATCGATCAGCTTGAGGGTCTTCTGAAGTCGGTCTCTGATCCATCAAGCCCCAACTACGGAAAATACTATACCGCTGACCAGGTCAATGCCCTCTTCGGCCCTTCTACCGGCTCTGTTGATGCTGTGACTTCGTGGGCTAAGTCATCTGGATTGGAGAGCAGCCTTGATCGTGGTCTGCATGTTACTGTCAAGACAACCATTGGTGACGCCAACAAGGTCTTCGGAGCCAATTTCACAACCTTCAAAGACGAGTCCACGGGAGTTGAGAAATTGAGGACACTCCAATATTCAGTCCCTGATGAGATCTCCGACCACGTTAACTTTGTTTCTCCTACTACTTTCTTCGGACGTACAGACGCACAAAGTGCTCTCAGGCTCCCGGAGAACGTTGGTATTGAGAGACGTGCACCCGTGTCAGAGCCGCAATCGGACCTGGCCAAGCGTGTGACCACTTGCATCTCACACTCAGCTCACGGAACCGCATACCTGGGTCCTGATTGCTGGAAGCAGGTTCTCAACATTACCTATGTTCCCGATGCTTCCAGTGGCAGTCGCATCGGCTTCGGCAGTTTCCTGAATGAATCAGCCATTGAAGCTGACCTCTTCCTGTACGAGCAGAAGTACGGCATCCCGAAGCAATCCTTCAACGTCACACTCATCAATGGTGGCGTGAATCATCAGGAGCCTGAGTACACTACTATCGGTGAAGCTAACCTTGATGCACAAAACATCTTTGGCCTGGCTCACCCTCTGCCTGTTACCGAGTTCATCACTGGTGGCTCGCCTCCTTTTATTCCCAACTTGGATGAGCCCACCGAGGCTGACAACTCCAATGAGCCCTACTTGGACTACTATGCATACCTCCTGTCTCAGCCCAACGAGGCCCTTCCGCAGGTGATCTCCAATTCTTACGGCGATGATGAGCAGACTGTTCCTATCGACTATGCTACCTATGTCTGTAATCAGATCGGCATGATGGGTCTTCGTGGTATCACTATTCTCGAATCTTCTGGTGATACAGGTGTTGGTGCCCCTTGTCAATCCAACGACGGAAAGAAAACCCCTCAATTCACACCCGCGTTTCCTGGTACCTGCCCCTATGTCACCGCTGTCGGTGGTACACAGGGTATCGATCCTGAAGTGGCTTGGGATGGTTCTACTGGTGGTTTCAGCAACTACTTCCCTCGTGCATGGTATCAAGAAGCCGCCATTGAGACTTACCTTGGCTCTTACATCAGCAAAAGTGTTCAGGAGTACTATACCCCTTACACTAACTTCAGTGGACGTGGATTCCCCGACGTTTCGGCCCACAGTTCGAACCCCTACTGGCCTGTTTTCGCAAATGTAAGACCCCCTTTTCCTATTGTCCCCTCCCCATGTGCAGAAGGATGTACACCTGGCTATAAAAATGCACAGCACTATTGGCAAACATGATCGTGTCCACCGAGAAACGATTTACTGTCAGCTCTCTTTGGCCGATCTTCATTTCTGAATAGAACTGTGCATTTTTATAGCGAAGACTTTGCTCTCTGTTATGGTCAGAGTACTACTGTACAATAGAACCCCTTTACTAATAGCTTCATAGGGTGTTCTTGCTCTCTATTCTGGAACCTCTGCTGCAGCCCCCGCCTGGGCCGCTATGATCGGAATGCTCAATGACGCCCGACTCAAGGCCGGTCAACCCACTCTCGGCTTCGTCAATCCTCTTTTCTATTCTCTGAAGTCTGGCTTCTTGGACGTCACGCAAGGTGGATCTGTCGGTTGCAATGGTGTCAATGGTCAGACTGGTGCTCAAATCCCTGGTGCTTCAATCATCCCTTGGGCTACTTGGAACGCAACCATCGGTTGGGATCCAGTTACCGGACTTGGACTGCCCAACGTAAGCTTGTTTTCAACCTTGAAGTTTTCATCTAGCTGACAGATCTTAGTTCGGTATTCTGCTTGATACTCTTGGCCTCAGTGCTTATAACAAGACCGCAACACCATCGTGTCCATCATGGAATGGCCTTGAATTCACTCCCTCAACCGGAAGCACCTACAAGATCGAGTGCGGCACTGACCACGCTGGTGGTGTCTTCTCCCAAGTCTATGTCAACGGCACCGACAGACTGAACAACTGTATCATGGCCTGTGAAGGCACTGCTGGCTGTATCGATGTCCAGCTCTCCGGAACTACCTGCTACCTCAAGGGTGCAGTCGGAACTGCTGTCTCCAGACCCGGTGCCGTTGGTGCTCGCCTCATCTCCCAGCCTGTTGGTCTCCATGCTCAGCTCACCACTACCGTATCTTGCCCCAGCTGGAACAACACAATCTACAACACCACTTCTGGCTCCCAGTACTTTGTCGAGTGTGGTGTTGATCACCAAGGCGGTGACCTCAAGTTGGTCTACGTGAACGGTGGTATCAAGAGCTGTGTTGCTGCTTGCGAGCAAACACCTGGCTGTATTGATGCTTCATTGTCTGGCTCGGCTTGCTACCTCAAGAGCAAGGTCGGCAAGGCTGTGGCCAACTCCAATGTCTTTGGTACCCTTTTGATCTCACACAAGGGTAACTCAACTGCATAAACGCCTGTACGATTGTTATGATTGATATGCTATTTATCAAAGTGAATATTGTATGCGTTCAGTGAAGATCTGATCATACCACAAATGTAGTTTTCCAAAATTCACAATTAGACCAGTAGTTCTCGTTTCCATTCACTTCCGCGTTGACCGCTTTGGGGAGTCGCAACACAAACACCGATCTCTGCGCACACCACTCCTTCCTACCTTTGCGCACAGCACACCAACTTCCTTCGACACAACTGATCGTCATCACAATACCATCAACCATCAGTCATGTCTTCCAACTCGTCAGCCAGCACACCTTCAACCTGGCGTTCTTCTTTCGCTGCTTTCTGGCAGAAGTGGATCCGCATCATTGTGGAATACTACATCCTTCCAGGGGTCATTGCCGCCTACTTCGGCACACGCCTCTGGCTCACGATCTACTTCTATGCGTGGCGTCGCTTGCTGTGGGCTTGTCATCAACCAGACAGCAAGATGGTTGAATACGGGATGCATCATTGCGAACCCAAGAAAGCCATTGCCCTTCTCACTATTGTCTGGGCTCGCTGGTTCGTCAAGATGCCTACCTGGGGTCAGCACAAGCAAATCTACCAGGTTGATTGGGACACTGGTCTCTTCCGAAGCTGCCACAGATGCCTTGGTCATCCTGCCATGCCACCTCGCTGGTACCACTCCTCGAATCTGGGTATGGAGAAGTGCCTTCCCCTTTACGACCACACTTGCCCCTGGCTTGGTGCCGCGGTGTACCTACACAATCTCAAAGCCTATGTGCTCGCGGTCACGCTGCTGCCTCTGCACTTCCTCACTACCTTGGTCTTCTCCGTCTTCGGGCTTGTCGAGAACCCCCACAACAGGTTCACAGCCCCTGTCGTCTTCCTCATGCTCACCAGCTTGCTGTTTGCAATCCCGGTCGCCGCAGGCACCACTGTTCGTGTCTGGTCAGAGGTCGTCTTCCTGAATCGCCTCATGTCCGAAAGAGACGGCGTCGGAGTCCGCATCTACCCTGACCCCTCTGACATCGACGACTACGAAGATCAGGTCTATGAGCCCATACCCCAGGACCAATTCCTTCGCATACAATGTCCCTTCAACAGGGGCAAGTCAGCCAACATACGCTCCCTTTTCGGCTGAAATGGTTCTTGGTGGAAGGCCCCTGCATGGATGTTCCTGGAGCCTCCCATCGGTAGACTGATCTACCTGGATGAAGATCATGCTCAATTCTGGGAGCCACTGATCTACTTCAACAGAGATCAGGCAGTCAGCGCTCGTCAAGAAAGAAGCCTTCGTCTGATGCCTGCTACCATCCGTCGTCGCAACGTTGGAAGCGATGACTATGAACTCGGCATGGTTTGAGGGCATGCCCGATCGCTCATCTTTCACGGGCCTTCCAGTCACGTTATGAGCTTTCAATACACTTCAGAAGCGGGCTTGAGCAAGTCTCGCACAACACCGGTTCTTCTAAATCCGCGTGTGGTGGTTTCCGAGAGGGCCACCGGGGTTCCTAACTCTCTTCTTTCAAGGAGTCAAAAGTAAAAAAAAAAAAATGTACGAGTGCCCCCATCATATTTCTGGCTTTCAGCTGGAATACGAAGGGGCGAATTCGAGACACCTTCGACTGGGATTCGACAGGAGGGATCTGCATACTTTGAATTCAATACGATACGTTAGGCAAGAAAAGCATGTCATCTTTCTCGATGCTCGTAAAGCGCCTGCGAATTCTTGCAGCGCATTTGTTGCTTACATGTGCCCTTCGCAAACATCGTAATACCATTCCCAATATGCTATAGCAGTAGACTCAGCTCACGGCAAACCTGCTAGTAGCTCTTTCTGTATTACTTACCTTTCCATTGTGGACTGTCTCGATCTCCAGGACACACCTCGTCCGCGCAGGGTTCCACGTATTTTACGGCCCAATCCTCGAACCTTCCTGAACGAGTCACGCCACAGATGTGTTTGGCCTTCTGCTTTTCGATGTCGAAGTGCGAGCTATTCTCACGCATGCAGTCTTTCTGAATCATAGTGTTAGCTTCTAACTTGTTGCAAAGCAAAGGCGACTTACGATACAACTGGGTAGGGGGTCGATGTAAACCGCGCGGCTGGTCTGACAACAGGCTGCAAGCACCGTAAAAATCAGATACAGACGCATGTCGTTCAACTTCATATTTTCGTTCTTGTTGGACTGTGGGAAGATTAGGTCCTGACAGGAGGGCTTTATATAGCTTGACTTGATCGGTGAACCTGATGTGTCATGTGAGTGGAGAAATAGGTTGACTCATGGAATGTGGCAACCTAATGTCTATCTCGTGACTGCAAAGAGAATTAGAGATGGATGATACCTTAGCCTTACTTGTGCCAGATTTGATCCGAACAGATCTCCCCCAATAGATGCTGTGGATGCCAGGTGATGATGGCCATGATGAGCTAGCTCCACTGCAGTCGTATATAATTTTCTTTCAAAGACCTTGACAATCAATTGGTAGAAAGCCCTTCACATCGGTCACCAGAATCATATCGACGCGTGATCACGTAGCCACCTTTGTTTGGCTCTAGAGTTGGTCGGACGATTGAGTTAATTAACTACAATCGCCGAGAGTCATCGAACCCGCTGATCTGAAGCATATAAATACACTCTAGTATTCCTCTACATTTCTATCACCCTTTCAGCACATATCTGCACACAGAAAGACAGAATGCAGGTCAGAAACTGGTTTTACCTTGCAGCTGCAGTGATGGTAGCTGCCGTGATGGTAGCTGCCAAACCACCCTGGGAAACCATCAGCATCGACCACTTCCCCATCTGTGAGGTATTTAAAGCTCGTCATGGCTCCGTACAATGATGAAAGCCTAACAGCAATTCAGCAAGAATGCATGCGCAAGGAAAGCTGGCAGTACAACATCGAGAAAAAGACTTTCACGACTCTCTGCGTGGGCGAACATCGCAAGCAGGACTGGCTTGTTTGGGTTCGCGACCAGATCGAACCGTGCTTTCTCACCCATTGTGGCATATACAGGGATGGCGAAGAGGTCAAGGGTGAGATTATCGTTCAATTAGCATCCAGATGGTTACTGACCCTGTCCTGTGTAGAGCTCTGGGCCTGGAAGAACAAACTCTGCGAATCTGCCCCTTGAGGTGTCTGGAACCTGATCTTCCGGTACCTAAGGGGACACTGAGAGTGTCACACTGATTGGCAGCATAGAATGCGCATTCCAAATTCGTAGATAGGCTTGCAATCAAATCGTTGACTCAACCCAAAGCGAAACCCTCACCAGTCAGACCCCAAATCGTGAGTCTCAACCAAGCTTGACATGCCAGTTGGATCAGATCATGCATTTTGACAGTATGCATAATTCTGACCGGCACCGTGGGAGATATCAAGATTGCCCGTCGACTAGTCATGTCTTTGTAATGGGAAGATCGCATTTCAGGAAGTGACGTCCCAGAATCGGGGATAATATCTCCGGCCCACTATATCCGAGCCTTCAATATAAGTTAACATGCCTACTTTGTCTCCCAGTGCCTTCCCGACTGAACCAGGATTCACACAAGGAAGGAAACAAGCACAATGGCCAGTTCCAAGTACATCGAATTTACCCANAAAGACTTTGTCTACAAGACAGTCAACAACCATGAAATCTCCACCACGGTCTTGGTCCCCAAGAACATCAAGCCAGGAAAACACCCATTGCTCGTTCATTTCCACGGCGGCTTCTTGATCTGTGGCTCCAAGCTCTACGAAGAGTGGCACGCAGTATGGACAATCCAACTCGCAGCCCAGAAAGGCGCTATCCTTGTCACTCCGAACTACCGACTTTTGCCCGAAGCGAACGGCAGAGAAGTACTTGACGATATCGCTGACTTCTGGTCTTGGATCAAAAGCTCTCTGCCTGAAGAGGTTGAGGGCATGGCCAAAGGAGTGGAGGTGGACGTCAGCAATGTATTGGTGGCTGGAGAATCAGCAGGCGGATACCTAGCCGTCCAATCGGCACTCTTGCACCCAGATGCAGGTATCAAAGCAGTGATCTCACAGTACGGCATGCTGGACAACAGGATACCGCATTTCTCGCAAAAGGGAGGGAAGAACATGGCTGGGGCGCCTCAGCAACCAGAGTCCGAAATCGACGATTACCTGAGGGATATGAAGAAAGGAGCGGTGAGAACAGAGACCCATCCTTGGGAGCTGTGGTTGTTCATCTGCGCTACCGTACAGGCTGGACGGTACCTAGAATTCTTGGGTGATGGGCAAGGTGTGCACGCAATTGACAATCTTGAGACAACCAAGAGCGTCCCTGCATGCTGGATCATCCATGGCAAAGAAGATTCACTGGTAAGTCGGTCGGTGGAGAACAAAACGAAACCAGCTCGAGTTGCTAAAGCGATGAACAGNGTGCCCATCGAAGCCTCGAACAACTTTGTCGACAATCTCAAGAAAATTCAGCCCGAGACACCATTGAGGTATACGATACAACCAGGCGAGCATGGATTCGATGGTGCGGTGACCATGGACGCAGACTGGGTCAAGNNGGAAGGCTGTGTTTGGCTTGATCAATATTGGCCATGAATACCGACAACTATTGACTAGGCACATCAGGTCTTCGGTTTTTGCTCCAGATATCAGATGACCAGGGCTCCCAGCGTACTAAAGTTTGTAAGTACTCCGACTATAGCTAAGAGCAAAATGTAGACTGTAAAAGACATAATCGTCTCGGAAGTCGAGGCGCGTCTGCGGAGAGTCGACGAGTTGTTACTTCTCAGTGGATACTGGTTGATTTGGGTTACTATTGTGCGTTTCCATAGCTCTACGTATTACACTTTAGTACACGGGGAGGTTGTTTGATAATTGGAGACTATGAGCAATGGGACATCTGCAATGCACGTACTCGCATCTGACATGTTCTGTGTACCGCGAATGCTAGAAACAGGATAGGGTATCTGAGAAGAAGATAGCAGGAAAAAAAGAAACGATGGGGCTTCGTACAGCAGCCACAAACCCATACCACATGACTTCGTTGTTGTTACAATTACTTTTCTAGGCCATCGAATTGCCGTTGATCTACAACGCCAACCCGGAGCCATCTCCTGTCCACCTATATAATGCAAGCACCTCCCTGCGGCGTTGCTGTTGTTCGCCAAAGTCTTCGAGACTGCGTCCACGGACCTGGCTCAAAGCACTACGCATGACTTTACGGAAATTCCTCTGNNTGCGACGTCAGTAGATAATCAAATGTGTGGATGAAGGCAAACAAACCTGATACTCGGTATTCAAAGTCACAACGCAGACTTCATGTGCTCGGACAATCTGCTCGCATGCTTTGACAACACTCGCGCTGGCCTCTCCTTGCAGCTTATCGGCAATCAACAGCAACAGGAAGCTACCCTGAAGAAGATAGATGCCGAAGAAGAAAGGCATGAAACTGAGATCTGGATCATAATCCAAGATACCACTGATGGCATCGGCAGCCGAGACAGCGTGTCCCGTAGCCGAAACAAACGATTGTGAAGATATCCATAGATCGTTGTCGTCTAGAAGAGATATGGGATCCCATTTGCCGTTTAGAAGAATATGTAGCGTGTGCATTAGATGCGTTCCATAGGCCACAATCGTCTTAGTAAGAAGTATAGTCTCGGTGATGCGGTTGCTGCTCGTAGATTGGTTTGAAGGACTGGCGTTGTCGACATGCGTGCCGTCAGGGTTGGTGCCATCAGCCGGGATGAAGCGAGCTTCGAACGCTTCCAGACTGCGACCATATGAATCCAGCTGGAGACTAATTTCGTGTGCCATATCGTCCAAATCTGTTCCGTTCCTGAATCGCATACCAAATCGAGGATGATTACGAGTATGATTCAGGTCCACAATCTCTCCCAAGATGGTCATTAGCGGCAGGAAATAACCAAAGATGCTATGTCCTGTACATTCCAATGGTGGACCTCTTCGTCGGTAATACGTTTCTGGCATATTTTCGATCGTGTAGTACTCGCCTGCCTGGTATAAGGACTCGTCTTCAGGCTGCAGCAAGCCTTCGCACTCAGCATCCAGAAGGAAAAGCGGTCTGTTGTAGCAAAGTGCAAGATGCCTATCGACAATGTATAGTAGCCACCAGGCTCTCCTTCGCTCTTCTCTTTCTTCTTCGGTCACGACGCCTGGTTGCGACACGGATGCAGGCATGCCGCTGAATCGTCGTGAGTTGAAGCCTTGCTGACCGTTCATACCCATATCGGTCTCGGCATTTCCTTCGGCGATCGCGCTTTCGTCCTGTTGCATTGAGGGATCCGGGTTAGNGGGAAGTTCTCTACCGAGTTTGAGCTCTCTGGCCAGAGACCAAGCTGCGTTCCACCAGCGCAAACTAGCAGCTTTATACTCGCTAGCCGAAACAACAGTGGCCAGGTTGATGTATGTCGCGACGTCGTCTAGAGCTCCCGCAGCACCTGTCGAGCCACCCTCACTATCATGCCTTGCAGTGTGCAATGCTACACCAAACCCTCCAAGTGCAACACCGTTCACAACAGGATTAGCTGCTTGGGTGGAGCCCTCTGTTGGTGTGTGAATTAGGGGGCGCAAAAGACTGACTGTAAGCTCCAGAAGTTTCTGGCACACTTTGCCCCTGGCCGATGGAGGAGAGGTCAAGAAAGCAGATTCGCTAGTCTGAGCACCAACCCATAGCATACTCGCAAGCAGAGCAGGACTGCATGTTCGAGGGTTGTTTTGGCGTAGAAAAGAGTTCTTGCGGAAGATAATACCAAGAACGTAAGGAGAGGCGGGCTGGATGAACTTGCTGTATGAACTCGAGAAATAGATCTCCAAGAGGTCGCATGCGAGGCTGATTGGTATGATGGCTGATATCCTGGAAAGGATGGGCTTGAGAACAGGATAGCGCAAGGTCTGATTGTGGGGTTGTTGGAAATTCGTATACAAAGCGGCAGAAGGAGAAGGCAGCTGTAGCCATCCAGGAGAGCCGGCATGTGGTGAGGTGCCCATCAGACCGTGAGCAGAGATAGGCGACTCGCCCATCCGGAAATTTGTGTTGAAGTTATTGTTTTGGCTCTGCGGGCTTGGTACAGCATAAGGACTCTCGGGATTGAAGGTCATGCCATTTGGATAGGCAAGTGGAGCGGAGAGGGGAGCAGCACCAGCAGGCATCATGGGGTGATGGGCTACAGCAGATGGAGGTTGTTGCAGTACACTACGGTGATATTCATCCATCGGGCCTGAGTAGTTGGTGACGCCAACGGGAGTTCGATCAGGCATCGCCGAGTGGTTTGCGCGAGGATTGGGCAAGATACCAGACTGGTTTTGGCCGTCGACCGAGGCGCGTACGTTGGAGTAGCGATCGTTTGGAGCACCCGGAACGGCATCTTGTTTCAAATTCAGCGGCGGTAGATGGTGCTGCGACTGTGGTTGAGGCTGTGGTTGCTGTGCTTGAGCTGGTGGAGGAGGTGGAGGTAGAGGTGGGGCCAGGGTCTGTGGATTCTGTACGGTCATCGAGGCCCTTCTCTGCTGCGGTGGTGGAGGTACATGGTGGATGCTCGACCTCCGGCGCTTGAGCGAGTTCTGGGCAATGTCGGTGGCGTTTTCCGGGGGAGCGGATTGCTCGTTGCTCGACTTGGGACTGTCGTTTCCGCCATTGTCTGAATTTGCGGTCGCGGGATGCTGAGACTGGGCAGCAATGTCTTTGCGCGAAGCTTTGCCTCGCTTTTTGCGCTCGCGGTTGTATTCGCACGTAAGACCAAATTNCTGTATATCATGACGCGTTAGTCGGGGCTTGGTCTCAGCTGGGCGTGGTCGAGTGTGAAAGCGGCTTGCCAACGTACCCACGCAGTGCGCGCAAGGCGTCTTGCCATCGCACTTGGTCCTTAGCTGGTTACACTGGTCGCACGCACGGCTGATTCGTCGTCGCACCGGTGCTCCATTGCTACTGCCCTTGTTGCTCGCGCTCTGGTCCTGGCCGTTCTGATTCTGGCTAAATGCATCGTGCTCTTGCGGAGCTGGATTCAGGTGCGAGTCGTGGAGCTGCTGCAATGCGTACTGCGATCCTTGTGCCAGAGCATCCAGTCCGGACATGGGAGCTTGGTTGTGGTCGTGGTGTGTCACCATGTTGGCACTCGACATGCGGCCAAAGCCCTGGGAATAATGCATGCCGCCGGCTGACAGCATTTCGAAGAGTCCTGAATGGTCGCGTCCTCGGCCGTCAAGTCGAGTTTTGTCGAGTCGCTCGCATACAAGACGAGGGGCAAATTAAAGTAGGAAAGAGCGTTTCGAAAGGCTCTCGAACTCAGGAAATGCGGGCACAACTTGGGGATCATTTGCGGGATCTCATGCAGCCCCGGGAAACCGCCAAGTCCTTCTCCACACCTCGGCCTAACCGGCGGTCACTCTTGGACCATGCATGCACCATTTGCGCTGCCCGAACCTTCAATCTGTGACATTGCCCATCTCCGTCACGCTTGCCCCTAGTCCCTGAGCAATCTCATTTACCCAGAGTTACACTTTGTGTCGACCCTTTGCACATCGCCGAACTGCTGTTGTTGAGCCACAAGCTCCTCTGCTGCCAGAGTCCGAGTTAGCCTCTGTCTTTAGCGAGCTTCTAGGTGGCGTTTGTCTTAGAGCCCTCTTAGCTTGTCCTGTGACCCACTCGGGAAGGCGTGATGTCGGCTTGGTCCACGTGATATCAGCCTCCCGCGATTTGTCCTGCACACTGCCGGAACCATCTGCGTACTTCGTTTGCCTATTCGCAATTCGATGATCCCTTCTTACTTTATCACACCCCAGCTCTGCGCAGGGCTGCGACATCCGCATCTGACACGTCTGTAGCCTGCCTTTTGTTCGGAGCTTGTCAGAATCACGGCGAACTGCATCCACGTGCATCTTGATCGAACTCCTCCCGAACTCTCCTGTCTCGGGCCTATTCCAATTACCTGATCTACTCGCGATCCCGTTTCGCACGGTCATCATATTTTGCTGTGGATCGAGACCGAGCCCCAGAACTCTCCACCTTCACCCCGGGCGTCCCCGGCGTTCTGTTTGTGTTACTCCATCTCTTCATGTTCGCTCTCTATTTCACTGGCACTATTTCGGTCTCAATGCCTTGCTGACATGTTGTGACCTCATAACTCGTCTAGCATGCCGAAGGATTGCAGGTGCTTTTCGTCTCATCACGAACCATGACAGCAGAAACCGAGCAAACGATTTATTACATTGCTGGCGCCCGTGACCAATTTCTACATAGAACCTTTGCCCTCTCATACAGCATCGGGTATGCATAACCATAAGTGGCTGCACCTGAAACTGTACAGGCAATCCTTTTGACAAATTTGCGCCCGAAACGCTTTCCTGTCGTATGATGATGCATCCAGCTCTTTCAGCTGAACCAGGCTTCCACGTCGGGCCACAAACCGCAAGTCTGCCGTTATGGTCGAAGGTAAAAGAGTGATATCTGAACTCTCTTTGACCTCTGCTTGGGAAAGGAGACACATCCGCTGGGATCTAGGTCTACCATCTTGGCTCCCGTGAGCATCACATACCATTTGTGTTGCGCTGTGTCGTCGACCTCGATTTTAACTTCAAACCAAAGATGCTTATCTCAACATACCAGATCCTTCGTCATCTACTTTAGCCTAAAAGCCTGCTCACTTCATTTCGACGTCTACTTCTAGGAGGAGTTGTCACGTACAAGACTGCAAACGGTTTACACGCGGACCCTTGGTTTGGAATACTTCTACGCCATGCTAACCACCTCTGGATCGTTGACCACATACAAAAGCCTAACGATAGCCTTTTCTGCTACGCTGTAGACACTTCCTCAAGGACTTACCTGAGACTCATGCGTCATTACTGGAACTATGCACTCATTGCCTCGGTATGTGAGCAAGGGCAAAGCCGCAAGGAGTATCAGATCAACATATTGCACTGTCAATCTTTATGTTGTGGGTCCGTGTGTCTGCTACAGCTCGCAACAGTATACCTCTTACTCGCATTCGGATCAGTATGCAAAGTTAGGGACCCGAATTGTGAAACCACATGATGTACTCCCCATTCGTCGTAAGTTTCGACTTCACAATATTCTCTAAACCAGCCGGTGGCCTATACTCAGGATAACGTCCCCAGAGATCGTTATACCATCTTCGAAAGGCCATATGAGCTATATGCCAGAAGAAGTATGATCTGAATGTCAATTGGATCATTTCTGACCATCTCTTTCCGGGCTACGTTTTTTTGTCGTTTCACATGGGCTTTCACGTATTCTTGTGGATCTTTGCAAATGCTGCAAGTAGAAAAGCGAAAAGTGTCAGAAGGGATCATCGGGCCGCTGATAATGTTCAAGACGAGTTGATGATGACTACTGGGTAATGCATCCCGATGCTTTGTTCAAGTATCTCTCATTTCCTACTGGACGCGTAATCTGGGTTGCTGACAAGCGAAAACAGCTTCGGATCGAACTGTCACTCTGTCTTCATTGTACTACAATATCCTCCTTCTGTGTAGCGACCAGACGATACTCAGATCTCATGTCCACAAAGGTCGTAATACCATTCCTGGAAGACTACAAAGCGTTAGCAGGACTATAATCTGAGCACTGTCTCGACCTTTTCTTACTTTCTGAGTCTTGGCCATCACACTGGTTTCTCATACACGGAGCAAGATCCTTGCGCAAGAATTTCCAGAATTTGACGATCTTATGGCTCATCTTGTCGCATGCACGTTTAGGGGATGCTTCATCGATGTTGAAGTGTTTGGTTTCCTGACGCATGCACTGTTGCTTCACCTGATGTCAGCTAATCAAGGTCGATTTGAGTGCTAGATGATTTAGCTTACCATGCACTCGGGGAGCATACTAATGTCGATATGCTTTTGATATGGCTTGGCCATCACCACAGCTGCGTTGGCAAGGACGAACCAGTTCCAAAACTGCATTTTGCGATTTTGTTGCAAATGTTGTTAACTTGTGAAGATGGGAAGGAATGTTCGAAGATATCGAGCCATATACAAGACCAAAGGTATGCGAGCTAGTTCGATGACTCTAAGGACAAAGCAACCAGCACATTCGAATATCTCTATGCAACTTCCGTTGCCTGTTTTGGAGCTCTTTTGAGCATGTTTTACATCCGCATATGTCAGACACTGTCACAGTCTTATGATCTTGCCTATTCCTCTGACGTCGTTTTCTGCAATACATGTTTTGGATCTCAATTCTTCGGACAAGGCAGGCTCCTCGACAAACTTCTTTCTACCACATCTGCAATGGTTTACTTGTGTCTACACTATAATCCAAAAGGTTGTTATTCCTGTTTCGATCCTTCCTGTGTACTGAACTTTTCAACTTCTACCATGCTTCAGCTCTGAAAAGAACAAAGCATATACTCTAAAAAGGCACAAAACATTCTCAGAAGCAGAGGCATATCAACATGGAAGCTAAAACAAGTCATTACTTCCTAACAGACATTGCTCTGTCTCTTGGTAGTATTGTGCATCGTTATACATATATACGTTACTTACTTTATCATATGGAGGATATGAACGAAGGGTCGCATGCATCAGCCTAGCATTCCAAAGGCAATTTAGTACAGACAAGACAAATGCTATGCGGAATTACAGAATGCGAACAAGGTTGGTTATACCATCTCCCCGTGTATTGAAGATTGTCACAGCATAGCTGTAAGACTACACAATACATTTACAGAGAAAGTGATCTCCACAGAATACTCTGTTAGAGGATATCTCCATGGCCAGAGTTGTTTCCAAATTGCAACTATGCATTTTGATAGTGTATGATAAGCTTCATACTCACGATGGAGGTTTAATCGCAGGCTTGCAACGATCTTTAGCATACGGTGAGGCAAGTCAAGATTTGTAACATGCGTTGGATTTTATCAGATTCAGTGGCCCGCCAGATCTAACTTCTAATCGAAATCCTTGTATCTTTCCCTGTTATCTATACCCGTTTTTGAATCATCCATTCTAGTCCGATGTTCTACGAAAGAAGAGGAGAACTTTGATGATTGTTTTAAGCGGTGGGCTTGACACCAGCTTGGCCCTTTTGGTAGGCCTCGACACCCTGCTTGGCAGCCTCTTGGACGGTGACCTTGCCCTCAACAACTTCCTGAACCTTGGCCTTGATCTGGCTCCAGTCCTCGAAGACGGTGAAAGGAATGTTGTCTCTGACGCAGAATTGGATGAGATCNNTGGTTTTGTAGTCAGCTTTTCAGTTCCTTGTATTCAGCAAGATAAAAGACTTACCGTGACCAGACTTGGCGAACAGAAGGTCGGTCTCCTTAGCAGCACTCAAATCTGAGACACCGTCACCAGCGTAGAACAGGGTAGGGCGCTGGTCAGCGGGAAGCTGAGCGTAAGGACGGATGGTCAAGCTCTTGTCGTGACCGAAGTGCGAGTCGTCGTGGTAGACGAGCTCCCAGCCTCCCTCCTCGTTGACCTGCTTGCCAGGTCTTGCCTGGATGTTGTTGCAGATGACATCAATGTACTTTGCGTTCTCTCCAACAAGCTTCTCAAGAATTGCGCGAATGATAGGCTCCATGCCAGATGATAGAACAACGGTGGGAATGTTGTTCTTGATGGCCCATTGCAGGTAGTCGTTGAAGCCAGGGTCGAGCTTGACGTTGTCCGAGACGTACTTGATGCACTCGTCGTAAGGCATCTTGACACTGTCCATCATGCGCTTGAACGAGTCCCTGTGTCATGTTTTAGTTGAGGTCTGAATTGGCGGCTGAGCGCAGATGTACCTGAAGCTCTCGGTGCCGTTCAGAACGTTCATGTTACCCTCACGTCTCTTCTCGTAGCCGAAGCCAACATTGTCGGTCTGGTTATACAGTCAGGTTCATGATCATGAGAGATGGAGCAGACTCGGAAGGATCTCTCGAATTTGCTAGCCTAATTACCATGAAGTCATTGCCTATACCGATGTTAGTATCTCGACACCAGCATGAGAATCGACTTGACATTTGTCTTTGAAAGGGTATCTACAATACAGAGCATGTGATTATAGATATGGCTGATGCGGAAAAGATCGGCAGGAGGATTCTCGTGCTGTGAATCAAATCTGCTGCAAGGCATGGACGGTACGAGATGTATCATGAAAACCTGAATGGAAATTTGACATTGTAGAAAGAAGATACTCACTGTCAAAAGGGTGATGGTTCCATCAAAGTCGGTAAAGAAGATGAACTTGGGGTTCGTCTTCATAGCAGGGAGTGATTGGGCCATGATGTGTGTTGTGTGATGGATAGGATATCTAAATCAAAGAAAAATAATTGTCGAAAAACGAAAATATGAGACCAGGTTGATATGCAAGGTCAAAATGAGAGTCTTTACTTGAGATGACTGATGAGATGCGTTGAGGACGGGCCAAAAAGTTCGGTGAACCAAGCAATCGAAGCACATGGCAAGAAGGGCACCCGCACCTGCCGCATACGTCAAGGGTAAACAAAGGGCAAGATCCGGCGCCGATCTGCGCTTAAATGCGACTCCGCCGAAAAGTGTCCGCTGTTACTACCGAGACGTGAGAGTTTCACCTCGATACAAGCTCTAACTAGACCATTTGAAACGGTTAGAATCGCACTGGGAGGATGAGGTAGAGAGAGAGGGACACAAGGGAAATGAGCACACCAACACCGCCGTATGCATTGCTACGCAACATCGTCGCCTCCGCGAGATCAAGCTCCGTCATAATCCGCCCACTCTCAACCCGTTGTCGACCTTCGTCTTCGAGAATATACTCTCCAACCAAGGACCAGTGGACTAGAAAGAGGCAATGGAGCTCTTCGGCTTGGAGGGCTGCATCCACGCCAGGCCGCGATGATCCTGAAGCCAAGGATGACAAGACGAAACCCGCTGAGCCTCAAAAGCCAGATGAGAGGTTCTATATGCCACCGCCGCCTGAACACATCCAGCAAAGGATCGATGCAGCTATTCTGGATGCTGCAAGAGCTTCCCGGCCCACTCCTCCACGTGAATCAACACCCGAGGTGAAGCCTGCGCCTGTAGTGGAGGAGCAACCTGCTGAACCAATCCCTGCAACCGCTGCGCCAGAAACATCCAAAGAAACTCCAAAGGAAATCCCTATCGAAGAGAATCATCCGAAGACGGAAGCAGAAGTGGTTGCCGAGAAGGTCGTGAAAGAGGAAGCAAAGGCCGAAGAGGCACTGCCTTCAAAACACCAAGAGCAGAGATGGCACCTGTCGAAGCGGGTACAAGAACGTATGGATGAGTTGCTAGCGAAGGCCGCAGTTGTCAGTCACAAAGTCAACAACTATACCGGTACTGACTACTCTGGCATTGAACGTCTGCGTCGCGACATTATCGACCAAGGTACTTCCAAACCAACACGTCATCTATGTCTTACATGATCTAACACCAAAACAGAACAAATAGTCAAGGCCGCTCATGCCGAGGTCAATGCCGCAAAGGTCGCATACACAACATCCTACAGCCAACAAGCCGCTTCNGCAAAAGAAGTCGTCGGCCTCCTCGAACGCAAACACTCATGGTCAGCCGCCGATCTTGAACGCTACATGTCCCTCATCCGCTCCGAACACTTGAACGAACAAGCTGTGCAGGCCGCNAAAGAGCATCTCGCAAACGCCGAACGCGATCTCGAAGACGCTAGAGGAAAGCTGGAGAAAAAGGAACGCAAGCAATATCACGAAGAGCAGATTTGGAGTGACACGATCCGTCGCAACAGTACTTGGGTGACATTTGGTCTAATGGGTCTGAATATCTTCTTGTTACTGGCCAACTTGGTCATCTTCGAGCCTTGGAGAAGACGAAGGATTGTCAGAGAGATCAAGACTGCTCTGGATGAGAAGACGACCATGGCACCATCTTTGGCTTCTGCTGTCGAGGCCGAAGTCGACAAGGTCGTTGAGCCTGTCAGTCAACCTTTGGAGAAGATTGAAGAGCAAGTCGTCAATACTGTCGAGACAGCTGCTGCAGAAGTCATACCCGAGCCGACCACTGAGGTGGCACCTGATGTACAGCCTGAAGCTATGGCCGACAGCGAAATATCAGTCGGCGAGACACCACTCGCTGCTGGACAAATCCTGCCAGAAGAAGCCGTGGAAACCAACGACCCGATTGCACAGGTCAACGAGGCCGCCGAGAATCCAGTCGATGAGCCAGTCCAACGACCAGAACCCGAGAACTGGGAAGAGAGGTTTGCTCTCTGGAAGGAAATTCTGTCTGCCAAGTTGGCGCTCTACAAAGCCAAGTTACAAGACTTGTTCTCGGACCGTCAAGTCACAGTCAAGAGGATCGACGTGACGACGATAGCGCTCGAGGGTGCTGCAGCTGGTGTGGCAGTAGTCGGACTCCTGTGGGCGCTGCTCAACGCTCGATCATGATGATGAAGTCTTTTGCAATGTAAATAAAGCATAACCTGTATATCAAGCATCCTGTATTATTATCACTCATTGGAACTCGCCAAACTCGCCATCATCGAAGCCCAGGTCCTGAGCTGAAGGCTGATTCTGGCTCTGGCTCTGATTCTGTTGATATTGCGGTTGTTGCCTTATGGGCGACGGGCTCTTGGAGGCAGCCTTGAGGTGAGCAGCTGATGGTGGAGGAGCAAGGGAAGGAAGTGAAAAGTCGTCTCCAGAAGCAGGGGGCGGTGGAGGTTTGATGGAAAAGAGAGCACTGCCATCGTCGTTGGCTGCAGCATTCGATTGCTGTTGCCTTCTGCCACGGCTTCCTATCTCGACGTGGATGCTTTCCCCCTCTTTCAAACTGAAGTCTTTCTTAGGCTCCTCGACCGTCTTCCTGTTCATGTTTTGAGGCTGTGCTTGACCAGGAGCGACCTTTTGCTCCATGCCTAGAAGTTTCCTGGCCTCGGACAGTGTGATGCTGAAGTCGAAAGCATCAGGTCGTTCCTCGAAGCCTATACCCAAGGTGGCCTTCATGCCACCTTCACCAACAACACGGACAGCAAAGAAGCGACTACTGTCATTAGCTTGCTCAACCACAGCAGGCGATGTGTAAGGGGCGGCAGCGAAAAGGTCGCCAGTCTTTGGGTCCTCGAGCACGATATCTGTCTTAATTTGGTTCGAAAGCGATGTCTCAATTATACGCAGGCGGGCGGTAAAGATCATCTGGGCAGTTGGGCGCGGAGGAGCGGTCCATGATCCGGCAGAGAAACCCTTGTTGGATGTGAGAGGGGGGATTTGGTAGACATGGACGCGCGGGCAGATGAAGAGGACTCGCTGGATGGCAGAGTCGGGCAAGGGACGGCCGGTGGCTGGATCGAGAGTGGTCATTGTCTCGGGGAGCGACTTTTGTATTGTTGGTGAGTGGCACAGCAGTACAAGATAGATGAGGGGCAGTCAGTCAAACAGCATGGACCAGATTGACATGTGAATTCACCCGCCTTGGCAGAATGCTCAGCAAGGCATGTCAGAATGCAATCACAGTCACAGCATATCAAGCCAGCTACTTGGTGACATGATGACATTTGAAAGAGTTCAAGTCTGCTACGGCTATTCTATACAAGCAAACAAGGTCAAGACAAGCAGCGTGATGGAACAAGACGAGCAACAACGACCGGCCTTGAACTCCGAGCAGATGCAGGCTAATGACTCGCTAGCCGAAGCTTCTTCTGTCGCAGCAGTCGAGCAGAAACAGTCACAGTCCAAAGTTCAAGTCCAGCTCGCATACCAGAAACCACTTATCGACTTTCGACTTGACCCTCCCACGCCCGTCGTCTCGTCGAACCCCACTCCTCCCTCTCGTCCCTCAGTCCTCCGTCTCTCTCTGCTTGACAGCTACTACCTCGACAACATGGTCACCGCCAACAAGCAGCAAAATTTCGATGTCGTCGATACATACAAGCGCCTGCTGGCCGACGACCCAGAGTTGACCATGCCTGTCGCCGCCATCGAAGCCCTCGTCCTTGCTCTTGCCCATACTCCCGCGACCACTGTCTCAGAAACTCTGGACCTTCTATCTACCCTTACAGCCGAATTGAAGGCTCGCATCCCCAACCCAATTTCTCTTTCTGCCGGCACCGACTTGTTCCAACGATACATCATCACCACTCTGCAAAAGCCCACCGCTGGTCGTAACAGCGACTTCGACACTATCCGTACCCATCTGGTCCAGAACGGTCGCTTGTTCGTCGAGCGCGCGAAGGAGGCTCGTGACAAAATTGCTGGTTTTGGTAGACATTTTGTTCGTGACGGCAACACTGTCCTGACCAACGGTGGTTCGCGTGTCGTCGGTGCTCTCTTGCGCTCAGCTGCTGAGACGAGCGCTGGTTTCGGTGCCCAAGGCAGTATTCGCTTCCGCGTTATCTACGTTGTTTCCGACTCATCAGATGCAGAGAGCAGGGACAACATCGCTCAGCTGCGCAAGCTTGGAATTCCTGTCGCCACAATCCCTCCTACCGCCATTGCATACAGTTTGAACCAGGTCTCACAATGTTTCGTCGGTGCTGAAGGTGTTGTCGAGAATGGAGGTATTATCAGCAGATTGGGCACCTACCAGATCGCCATGCTGGCCAAGGCCGCCAACAAGCCNTTTTACGTTGTATCCGAGAGTCACAAGTTTGTGAGACTGTACCCTCTTGGTCAGACTGATCTGGGTATCGATCAGAACATCGTCGAGTTCAAGACCACTGGAGACGCTACTAGCACTACTGGAAGCGTTTCTGCAAAGGATGAGGGTGTAGCTGACATGGATGTCCACTCTGATGCAGGCGTCTCTGACAGCGTAGCCAACACCGATGCTGTCGATTTCACAGTAGGTTACACTCTACGCAACTATCCGAGACCATTTTAACTAACACATTTCCCACAGCCTCCTAACCTCATCTCTGGCATCATCACCGAATCAGGTGTTTTGCTACCATCCGCAGTCAGCGAGGAGCTCATCAAGATTTGGTTCTAGGCGCCCGGACTTGTAGAAGCTCGTCTTGTGAGCTTGATTGAACATGGACATGCGCGCAAGGGCAGTGCAAGTGCGTACACAGACACCTCTCTCTGAACAGTATCTTCCACTCGGCGGAGGAAAGCACGCACAATTGCCTTGAGCAGAATAAGTGCCGCGCCGAGAGTACGAGAGTCTTGATGATCACGATATCGATGAACCCCAGAAGGAGACAAGTTGAGTTGGGAAAGGATGTCAGAAGAGGATGTAGCAGGGCAACTATAATCGTGTCGACGTTGATCGAGAGGGGCACAGAGAAAGCTAGGAAGGCCTGAGCTAGCTTATGTGCCACAGAAAGTTACGATCTTATGACCAATACATCTCTCATAGTGATGTACAGTGAAACCCAACCTGTAAAAGTGCACAATACTTTCCAAGAAAATAGAGAGAGGTTTTCCTACAGAATGTTTCTGTGGCGATATTTTTCCTACAGACGCGTCGCTTGGTCGACCGCACTGCTGCCTGCCTAGTCGCGACGTTCTTTGAAACTGTAGCCTGTTCTTGGAATTATAATAACCACATGAATCTTCAACATACCAGTTATCTTCGCGGGTAAAAATCACCCTCAATACACAAAATCAGGCCATAATAAACCAGACGTCATTGAGATCAAATCGACACGCTTCGCTCGGACAAGTCAACACAATGGACGAACCAACGACCTACGAAGCTTTGGTACAGAGGACGGATTGCCTACGACCTTTCGTACCAGCAACAGACCTCTCGATATACAATGCCATCTTCCCAGCGTCACCTCATCCCAAGATTGCCGCCATAGCTTCCCTGATGAACGAACTCTATACTCTCTTCGTCGATATGGGTTACCTACCACCTACCTCTGTATCTTTTGCTCCCCACACCAACTGCCCAATCTCCCTGAAACATGCTGCTCTCTTCGGACTAGAAAAACAAGTCGTGGATCTTTTGCAAATGCTTCCTTACTGGGACGGCACAGGCCCTATCTTTAATTTTGGCTCTGACCAAGGAGAGTTTTTGTATTGGGGCGAGTTTGATACTGATATCAGGGGAGAAGGGAAGGAGTATCACTGGTGGAGAAAGTGTGCAGACCCATGTTGGTATTCTGACGTCGGACGGGAGGGAGCGAGAGCGATTGGGTGGGACCTGAGATGTAAAGATGTTGACGANGGAAGGTGGGAGATTGAGGAAGAGGAGGAAAAGGAGAAGGGTTGGTTGATGATCGATGAACCTGAAGATGACGATCTCGAAGACGCGGACTGGGTTGAAGAAACGACTGATGATAGACAGGATGGAGAGGCGACTAACGATGAGGACATGATCGATGCCTCCTTCTCCGACTTCGACGAAGAGCCAATCCAAGCAGAAGAACTTCTTGTATTGAAACAAGACACCGTCCTAGCAAACGCGGAATCAGAGAAACAAAAAGCAGCAGAAGTAAAGGAGATAGAGGAGGAAGAGACCAAGCGGAAAGCAATCATGGAGGACCCTAGGGATGAACGTCTCCTCCTTTACATGCGTCCCTGGCACGTTACACTCAACAGCATCGGCAATCATGGTACAGTCCTCTTCCTCAACACCCACAACTTCACAATCTCCCAAACTTGCTTTGGCAATGTCTGCGATTTCAGGCACAACGCAATACCCTATCTCCGTAACATGATCAACAACTTCAAAACCTTGAAGTGGATGCCTGGTGGACTCTATTCAGGAGATCACGATAAGGAGAGATATACAGCCTACCGAGACCTCTACATCGAAGCGGGATGGCCAGATGCATTCGACCGCGAGCAGTTCGAGATATCGAGGAAGAATTACGAAACTGAACGTCGCCAACGCTACAGCAGACAGATGCCTTTGAGGGACCTATCCGAGCATGTGTCTAAAATGCGATCGCGCGAGCTCTCAAAACTCCGCTACCACCACGCTGTTGAGAAACTAGCCTCCCTATCTCCCGATGCCGACGCAGACGAACGCAAGAATCTAGAACAGGGCATTGATCGCTTCGGAAGAGAGTTTCTACCCGCTCATTTTGAGCCCACTGATAACGACATGCTCGAACGCTACAGAACTACCCTCAACGACATGCTCGAGAAAGGCCAAACGGGGTCACGATTTGAGAATCAGAAGGCGGTGGTAGCAGAAATGGAATTTGAGGCGCAAGCCACCAGCTTCGAAGAAAGGGATTGGTTGCTCTATGAGCTTAGGAGGAAAGAAGCACTGGCTGTTGATGCAAAGATGAAGGTAGGCTTCGAGTGGAAGTGTACTTGGAAAGGCGCACCCATTGATCTGGTTGACGTGGAGTTGACACCGGAGATTGTCAAGGAGATGGCGAGGGAGAAGTATGAGAGGTATTTGCCAAAACAAACTCCAAGCTCTATTTAAGCAGAGACTAGGGTTGCTGTATCATTCGAACTACCTACTATCCCTGTGTGTCGCATAACTCCCCTGACATTCTTTCATAACTTTTCGTAGTTGGTACTGCAATCTCTGTGGGGTTTGTTCTGACCCTAGATGGACGGCTGAACGATCATCGCTTCGAAACTGGCACTCGTCAAAGGTGTCAAAGGTATAACGACATGGGGTGTGGATTTGAGCAGTTTAGACAGAACGATCTGTAGACGATCTATCGAAGGTCCTAAGTGGCCAGTTCTCACCAATGTATATAGAAGGTCCACCTCAGATTCTAGCCTTCGATTGGTAGAGTGCCAGATCGCTTTGTGTGCCAGTTCGACGGAATTCATCATCTTTTGGGAAGATGTGAAAGAAGAAAAAAGGGAAAAAGAAAAAGGAAATCAAGGCGCCAAGCCTTTCTTGGCTTTCCCGCGGCGAAGTCAGTGCAACTTGAACGATTGAACATCTGCGACCAGAAACCCAGCCATACCGCTATCCCACACGTAGCCATAGACTCAACATGGCTCTCAACCTCTTCACCCGCCTGTTCAGGCTGCCTGCTACGGCGCGCCCCAACTTTTCAGCTCTCAGCACCACTCTTCGCACACCGATCGCCNNCCCCTCACCACGCGCATTCAGCACATCGTCACCATTCTCGGCTACATACAACCAAGTCATGCGCGGCTGCCGTGTCGCTCAAAGAGCACGTAAACCTACTTCGCCGCAGTTGAAAGACAGACCTGAGATGAAGNNGGGTGTGTGCGTGCGTGTGGGTATCACCAAGCCCAAGAAGCCCAACTCGGGAGAGCGCAAGGTCGCAAGAGTCAGATTAAGTAACGGCAGAGTCGTTACTGCCTATATTCCCTGGTGAAGGTGCGTCAAATGCTGCTGGAGTTGNGGAGAGAAGAGAACGAGAAAACGACCTGAGCAAATAGGATGGAAAATTGGACATGTAGAGATCTATGGCTAATATGGGTTGATTTCAGGTCACAATGTTCAGCAGCACTCTGTAGTCTTGGTCCGTGGCGGTCGTTCGCAAGATTGCCCTGGTGTCAAGTACCATCTTGTCAGAGGCGCCTTGGATCTGGTATGTTTTTTTCTCGTCTCTTTAGTAACCATTTTACTGATGAAATCTACANNGGGTGGTGTTGGTAACAGAATCACCTCGCGATCCAAGTACGGCACCAAGAAGCCCAAGGCTGCCTAAACAATTCTACAATTAACGACATTACATCACACTTCTGAACTCTGCTATTCTCGGATCCTGCTCCAGGGATGATCGTCCGAAGGTCATGAGGCCAACCCCCTGGTGTGTCTCATCGTCGTGCTGCAAAGCGAGCTTGGCGCCATGACTTGCTCAAGCATTCCATCTTACAGCACACCACCAACTGTCTCTCTTCAGCCATTTTCTTTTGTACTTAACATCGTCTTCTGCTCTAACACTGCCCTGAATCTGGTCAGGCGCATATGCATGGCGTTTTATGGTGGTTGATTTTTTGTATACTATCAGGAATGAAGCTTGACGCAGGGGAAGCTCGTTTGAGCACTAAAGAAACCGGCGTCCTCAGCTACGAAAATCTGTCCGACTCGTACGAAACCACCAGGCTCTAAAAGAACGATCATCTAGCGCTATTGATGCCTAGCAGAATACATCATGATCAACAATGCATGTACTTTTTGACCTGCGACGATTGTTTTAAGAGAGACTCGACTATTGCACGCAACGTCTCGTGTTTTCGCTGCGCCTTCCCCACTGTACTACATAACTCGACCCTGCATATCTCTCCAGTCTTGTTCAAGGTATGTGATACTATCGATACGAGACAGCCACTTGTCCATCGTTCCTTCCTTGGTAGTAGTCTCTGCGTAGTTCCAAGAAACGGTTCGACGTGGGTTGTTTCTAAACTCGTTCACATATGTCATCCTTGAAATATATAAGATGCCTTCTTTCCTGGGTGTTCTGAGATTGCATCCATCGACTTCAGCAACTTTGAATTGATACTTCAATCGCCAGAGCGTCTACATTATCTCTTGAACATACGCTAACCCTGCTGGCCATCATGTCTCGCCTGCTTGTTTCCATTGCTCTTATCTCTCTGCTCACCAGGTATGTACCATCATCCATCCCGTCCTTCATTTTCAGAAACTGATAAAGTGTATAGCACCGTCAATGCAGCAGCCTGCCCACGCTGTCCAGTCTCAATCACCTATACCACCCCAAGCGGTTGTCCAGCTCTCAACTGTGTCCAAGCCACCTGCACCGTGACAACCACAACAACCATTCCTACCTCCTATTGCAGCACAAAGACTCGCACAGCATGTCCACGCTTCTGCGCTGCTTGCTTCACCGAAACCATAACTGAGCAAGAAGATCCCACGACAATGCAACCAACGACTATCACTGGTGCTGAGCCAAACACGACCATCAATCCTGGCGGCCCGATCATCACTGATCCCATTTATCCTCCTTCGTCTACTGTAGCTGGAGATTGTGCTCCGTACACGATTACCACTACTGCTTCTAACCCAGCGTGCACTTTCGATACATCGACATGTATCAGACCGTTGTGTGTGTTTGAGACCACGACTACGGTGCCCCCTTGTGGTGTTCCTGTAACAGAGACTGAGCTTGCGACGTGTGCTACTGAGTGTCCGGCTGGCTGTGCTACATTTACCTATACCACTACCGGTGTTTCTGCTTCTTCTACAGCTCTGAACTGAGAATGATGACGGAAGAAATGAGTGTTTGAGATGCTTGGGCGTTGGGTATGTCCTTGGTATTAGGATTTGTTCAATTCCTTTGATATGTTTCGACTTTGGGCCAAGGCCGAGCAAAACCAAAAGATCAAATAGCTAGATCGAAACAAGCACTCTGCAAAGACCAACATTGTGAAAGACAATTCTGCATCCATACTTGTATGCCACAAACCGAAAGTATAAAAGCATCACTGCTCAATCAATCACATCAGTTTCTCGCTACAAACCATAGTTACTTTGTGTGCATCCAGCTCCACTTTATATCCTTTGGATGCCTAGAAATATAAAACGAAAGGTCGTAGTGTCAGCGTCGGACGCTCTGCACTAATCAACATGATCTTCTTTTCATCCTTCGAACAGATCAAGAAGCTTATACGGCTGGTTTGCGTATCCATGGAGAAGTTGCATCGAGTACTGTATGTCGATGCCTGCGAAGACGATAACGTCGTCTGTGAACACGAAGCGATACAGTGCTGTTCTCCTAGGAGGTATGGTTGGTTTGTGAAGGACTGTTGCAGTAGTGCAAGGTATAGTAACCACTGATATCGAGTATCTCAGGGATTGTATCTCTTATTGTTTCTGGTATATGGATGGGAGTATAGATGAGATGCTGGCCCTTAACAAGTATTGTCTTCCTTTCTTGAAAGCATCGTGTAGCTTTGCAATTACATATGTGAAGGGATTTACATAGAGAGATGAGCTGCCTTTACATGAAAGGATGGGAGCATTGTCTTCTACCATACGCTGTTGTGCTGGACTGAGCACGACAAGCTCTGTACAAAGGAGCTCGTAAAACTTTTCGTCTAAATCCAGATTGGTCCAGTTCTCAAGCCACGTTTCCATGGCACATTGTTTGCTAACGTAACATGAAAGCAGTGCTTCCCAGATAGCACTGCTTTCATGTACGCAAGAGATACAGCAGTATCAGTTGAAACATAGGTATGGTGTGAACGAATCGCTATGCTAATCATTATGCTTTGTGACTATACAACCAAATCATCTATCTAGCCTTGGTCTTTGCCTTCACCCTCGCAAGCAATGAGTTCAAATCTTCACCACCAGAGGAAGCCTCAGTCTTTGCCTTCTTCTCCCTCTTCTCAACCGGCGGTGCATCGGCCCTCTCACCATCNNCCTCATCACTTCTTCCTTTTCTCTTCCTTCTTCCCTCTTCCAACAGCGCCTTCATACCCTGCGTACCCTTGAACCTCGGATTCGTAGGATCGATAGCAAACTCATGACTCTCAAACAACTTAGCAAATCTCGGATCTTGAGTCTCCATACTGAAATCATCTTGTTGCAACACTTCCGCCGCATCCTTGGCTTTCTTGTTGTTCTTTGATTTCTTCTTGAGGGTTTTTTCGGCTTTGGCGATCTCGTTCATGTTGAAATGGCGGATGTTTTCGGAAGCGGTGTTTTCGTCTACCATCAACAGTTCCAATTCGGCACGTTTGGCGGCATTGGCTGCGTCTGCTGCTTCACGGGCCTCGCGCTTCTTTTGGCGGTCGGCTTTGCGGGCGAGTTTTTCTGCCTTTTGGGCTGTTGCTGTGTCGTTGAAGAAAGGGTCGTTGAAAGGGTCTTCCTCGTCTGCTGGTGGTGCTGCTGATTCCTTTGTAGGTTTCGTCTCTGTAATGGCATCGTCGTCGGAACCTGCTTCTGCAGTCTCACCACCATTACGGGCGGCCTTCATCTTCTCCTTACGACGGGCTTTGCGTTCTTTTCCTTNGCGGATGTATTTCTCGCGTGTGGTTTCTTCAATAATGGGCTCGTTCTCAAAGACACCGTTGGACTTTGCTGCGGCATTGGACAGACCAGAAGTAAAAGTGATTTGCATATCTCCTACCGGGCCATCGTCTTTGGACTTTGTCTTTGCTGCCTCTGTGGACAAGCCCAGTGCAGCACGCATCTTTGTCTTTGGAGTTCTGCTTTTGTCATGCCGGTGTCGTTTTCTTCGTCGTCNGCTGCTGTCGCTGCCGATGTAGGCTTGCAAGTCGTTCTCGTCGATTTCGGCGCGTGAGAAGGCACGTTTCTGGACTTCTTTTCTTGTTGTGTCGTCGGCGTCCCATGTCAAGCGTACTTTGCTGTGGGTAAGGGCATCTGTGACGAATTCATTTGGCTTGTAGCCTGCAGGAATCTTTGTGCATTCATCGCGAGGAGTGTCGGTGTCAAAGTCGACATCATCAGGGACGAATCGCAGATCGAAGAAGTTTGCTGTAGAGAGGTATTCGCGGCCGTCCATACCATCGTAGAGAGATTTTGCTGTTTCCTTGGAGTCGCAGGTGATGACGGCGTAGTAGTACTTTAGACGATCCAGTTGGTATTGACGCAGTTTTGCAGAGTCGAATTCTTCGCCTGTGTCTCCCTTCAACAGCTCCTTCTTGATTCTCTCTTCCTCGTCATCGCTGTCTTCGTCCTCATCGATTTCCTTTGTGGCGCTAGCGAAAATGTCTCTTGGTGGGCCTTCGAGCTCTTCCTTTTGCATGCGCTCCTTGCCGAACTCGCTGGGGTATACAACAACCTTGGAAACGCGGCCAGTGGCAGCGAAACTCTGTGCGACGGCCATAAGATCCTCTGCGCGGATGTTGTCCCAGTCGAGGTTGACGACAGCCAGACGAGACGAGACGTCACCAAGAGGCACATCAGCAGCTCCCTCGTTAGGGAACTCTACTGCATCCTCTTCAACCTCTTCCTCCTCTTCGCTGTCATCCTCGGAGCTGCTATCGTCCTCGGAAGACGAGAATCCTCCTTCTCTTGCCGGATCCCTGACTCTGCCATCCAATCTCTTGAGTTCAGCTTCGATCTCGTCGTCATCAGCAATATCCTCCTCTTCACTCTCCTCATCGCTTCCCACAACCTCTCTGACAGGCTTCTTGCTCTTCTTAGCCTTGACCTTCTGTGCCTTTCCCATCTCTTCCTCTGACTCCTCCTCTTCCTCCTCATCTGCATCTTCAATCTTGTAAAAGCGTTCCAACTCTTTCTTTGCATTGCTCTTGGCAACCTTGCGTCCGTACTTGTCGACAGTCGCTTTCTTTGAGAAGTCGTCGTCTTTGAACATGCGGGTGAAGCGCTTGTCGACGCCTACTTTGCTGTGTCGTGCTGAGGGAAGGCGGAAACGGGGATCTGTGGTCATGGATGCGAAACGAGGGTCNNACCTATTCACAGATATCAGTTTTGTTTCTCTTTTTGCACTCTGTAAGGTAAACATACTCGCTGCAGCAGAAGAGGAAGCGCCTTCATTGCGGCGACTGCCCTTTGCTTTGCCTTGAGCTGGCATATTGGCGTTCGAAGTATGCAACAATCGATCCGGTGTAAATATGCAGTATCAGCAACTTGGGCTAGATGTATAAGTTCGCGATTGCGAGCAAGAGTTGTGTTCAAATGATCGCAAAGGAAATGGAGGGTGACTTTTTTCTTGGGAAAACATCCAGCCACGGACTTTAGCCATTCTTCGCCGAGCTTGCTTGGCGCGTGCTTCAGACAGGGTTACACCATATACAACCATTGGAACATGTTTTTCTGGATAACTCGCGCAGGTTGATGTTTTTATCGTTCATACTCCAACAGCTACTTGCAAATTACCTTGAGTATCATTATGCAAAGTCTAGGGTGGATAAATTGAGTGGTTGTGCTGTGGTGCTTAGCAGGAGAAATTGTAGTTGCTAACTTTTAGAAGACGCCTCACCTCGCAGTTGAAACAAGCAACATTTCTCTAAACAACGAGTGCCAAAATGTCCAAGTTGGGCAGTGTGTACAACAAGCACAGATATCACTAGCAAGTCAATTGACAAGGGAAAGAATTTGAAGGATAGCAGATAAGGCCGAAGTGCCCTTGATCTTGTTCATATCTATCTCGGACACTGAACCGAAAAAACTCATCCTTTTGTTTTATCTTTTCCTGGTCATTGGCACTTTCCTTCATCATCATGCCTCTTTGACTATTCACAGCCGGCCATATATTGTCATTGGTAATATGTCCTCTTGGTATTCGAGGGCTTGGAAGACGATTTCTAGCGTCTACTGCCATAGGCAGCACCCATGCCTTGGAGCATAGGCATACCCATACCAGGACCTTCTTGAGGACTGCGCATGCCAGGTGTGCCGTCGGGGCTTCTTACATTAGAGCCGGGCATCATCATCATTCCCGGAGGAGCGAAACCAGGAGGAACACCGGGGATGTGGTTTGGGTTGTTGAAGAAGCCAGGTGGGGAGGACCGTGAGCTCCGAATCCTGGAGGTGGTAGATTCATACCTGATGGGAAGCCGGGAGGAGGGCCTTGCATGCCCGTGCCTTGCTGTGGGGGGAGGTTGCGAACTAGGCTGCTGGAAAATGTTGGGCATATTTGCAAAGCCAGGAGGGTGACGCATGTTGGGATTGAAACCAGGAGGCAGACGGTCGCCAGGACCAGGTGGCAGAGGACCGCCGCTCATGTATGGGAAGTTAGGGGGGAANNAGTCTTGGGGAGCACCAGGTCCAGCGTTTGGCTGAGCAGCGCTCTGGCGGCGCGGCTGAAGGGGACCATTGGGATAGCTGCGCTGAGCTTGTTGCAACACAATTGAGGGATCCTCAATGAAGCCAGGAGGAGCACGAGGACGACCCTGGTCCATGTGTTGATTGCCACGGAACAATTGCTCCTCAATGGATTCAGTAGGACGGGGAGCCTGTGGCTTGGGAGCGATGGTTTGTGTTTGTGTCTTTGGCGGTTGGTCAAGGAAGAGTTGGAAAGGCTCAGGCTCGTGTTGGTTGCGAGCCGGGGGAGGAGCTCTGTTGGCGTTCTTGGCTTGAATCAAGTTGAGCAAAAACTCCGAATCCTTGTTCAATGAGTTCTGCTTGCGTGAGTGTTGTTGGTTGAAGTTCTCAGGCGTTGAACCGTTGCGAGGAGCTTGGTCGAGGAAAATGTTCTGCATCTGCTGAGGTAGATGCGAAACAGGGTTGCTCGATTTCATAGATGCTGGATCAGGCGAGGCGACATTACTAGTGGGACGGCTGAACTGAGATGGAGGTGGCAGGAAAGAATCAGAAGCAAAACCAGACTGAGGTCGAGGAGACTGATGCGATGTAGGAGCCTTGTCGAACATGGCAGCCAAAGGGTCTTGAGGTGGTTGCATGCCAAAGCCGGGCGGTGGACCAGCAGGAGGACCTCTTCCATCCTGCTCCTTGATAGGCGAGTCGATACCGCCAGACTGTGATTGTCCCCTACGGAGGCCGGCCATGATTCTGAGGAAGCCTTGCTTGTCTTCGTTCGAATCAAGTGCGGCGGGGCTGGCAGCTTCTTCAACAACAGGTCGAGGCTCTTCCTTAGGAGCGAACATGGATGCGAAGCGGGAAGACTTTCCTTTGTNTCCAGCCGGCGCCTTCACTGCGCGCGCTTCGACAGGACTCTCGAGCCTCTTGCTCTCGCCCCAAGATCCGAAAATACTCTTGTCGAAGCCAGGTGCCTCTACCATAGGAGTTTGTGGTTTCGAATGTGCCGGCGTTGACTTGACAGGAGTGGCGACCTCATCGGGGAATGCGTCTGGCTTGGTCTCGGTAGCCGGTCCGTTGGCAGCGGCTCTCATACGTTCCTTCCACTGCTCGAAGTCTTCCTGTGTATGCATCTGGTTCTTGTTCTCCTTCTCCAACGGCTCGTCCATCCATTCTGGCTCTTTCTCAGGAGCATCCTGTTGACGCTCGTTGCGCGCCTTGTCTCGCCAGCCGCCGCGCTGACTAGGTCTTTCTCGCTCCCGTTCACGTTCACGCTCACGTTCGCGCTCGCGGTCACCGCCACGGTCACGGTCGAGGTTGTCGCGGGCCCAGCGTTGGTCGAAGCGCTGTCCAAACCCATTACCATTGCCCTCGCGTGGTTGGCGCGGAGTGAACCTGGGCTCGGAAGCAAAAGCATCGTCATCTTCTTGCTGCTGCTTGGAAGAGCGCCAATCTCTATTGTTGCCAGTCTTTGTGGTCTCTCTGTCACGGAAGAAGCGCGAACGCTGGTTGGCGGCAGGTGACTCTTGTTCCTGCTCGCGCTCTTCGAGCTTGTTGATGTTTCGAGATGAAGCGAATGATGTTTTGGGTGGGCCAAGTACGATTTCGTCTGGAGTTTGTAAGCTATCGGCAGGTGTGGGCATAGCGAATGACGTACCAGGCTGTTGGGCAGAGCGCGATGTGTGTCTAGTCTGTAGTAATGATGGTCTCTGTGACGAGAAGTTGCCCATTGGAGCAGGTTCTTCGGGTCTTTGGGACTGGTTGCGTGGCTTGCGACCGCCATTCTCTTGTTGCGATTGCTGAGTACCNNTCTTTTCTTTGTTGAGCAGTTGGACTTGGTAGGAGGCGGTCACAGGAGGGGCTTACTCTATCCACTCATCGATCGAGGGCAGCTCGTCTGGCTTGCGTACTAGAGGCGATTCACGAAGAGCTTTCAATTGCTCTATCGTGTAGCGCGCGCCGTAGACGGCCATTTTGTTGCGGAAGTGAGGGGCAGCGGCCAGTCGAAACGACGCGAGACGGTTGAGAAGAAATAGCGTCGCAGGCGAGCAGATTAATGGTCGAGCTCAGGTCTCGGTTGCGATAGCGAATTGACTCTGGTTAGCGTGGGGTGTCTGGGCCTTGTGAAAGTTGAGTGTGGGTGTTGGCGAGATGTGTCTTGTCGCCCCGATGAGCGTTGATGGCGCTCGAGTCGGTCGGGGACGTCAGCTGCTTCGATTGTGCTGACAGGATCGACAAAGCGGCAGTGAATAATATCGAGTTGGGCAGCTGCAGTGGATGGGAAGAGAGTCTGAGGTTCGAGCAGGGAGAAGTAGGATAACAGCGAGGAAATTGTTCTGCGATTGCGCCTTGTCAAACAGGAGAAACTTGTGCTGCTCATTGCTCCACCGCTCCACCTCCACCGCCCAGCTGCTCCAAATCCCGCTGCCAACCTCATCCTCGTTTCTCCTCTCCAACCATCAATTTACGCCCACGTGCAATAATCTCTGCAACATAGAGCATCATGGCTAGCAAAGAGATTCGATATTGGCTCGTACACATCAGTTGGAGGTGATAATTTCATTGTCATTGCTCCAGCTATCCATTTTTCCCTTGCTGCTCTACTTCACAATTTATCAAAAATGTCCTTTGCTTCAATCTCAAGTGCAGGTGTAATGATTTTTACGCCTGTGAAAATTCAAGATATGAAAGCAGTAGTCTACTTGTCCAGAGAGAGCAGCCTCATGTGTTTTCCTGCAGCAAACAATGCCTGCCTTGATTCAATTGGTGGACACTCTGCATGTCGACAGCTGGTATACCAAAGCACTTTGTTATGGGAAGAATCAATCTGCTTGATAGAGAGGTCAATCCAACATGACGAATGAGGTCCATGTAAACACCGTGACTCGACCATAATCCGTACGGAAAATTCAGGGAGCATGTATCGCTATAGTGACGGTGACGGACTCGAGTGAAAGTGACAAACAAGTGGTGACGAGTGAGAGCCCCGTTTGGTCCATATCAAAACATTTCTCGACTTCTCGCACCAACTCTTCTTCCTTTCTCAGCGCACCGCAACCAGCCAGATTTTTTCTCTGAACAACAACAAGCACCACCAACTGCTTCCCTTTGCCTTGCGTCTCTTCAGAGTGTCTCCAACAAGCACGCCGTAGCCTTAAGCAAGCGAAAGCGTTGCACGATGGAGCACTCTTCCGCCTCTCCTTCGCGCGCTGCCTCGCCTCGCGGCAGCAGCAACAGCAACAGCAACAGATCTCCTCCGCGCGAGAAGCGCAAACTCGAGTCTTTCCTGACCGAGTCCGGCGAGACGTGGGAGTTCTCACGACCCGTCAAGAAGTCCCGTTCGTCCGGGCCTGGCATTCACGCCAGCAGCACCGCCCTGGGTTCGCCTACCCGTGTCCAAAGGCCTCCTTTCTCAGCAATCTCGCCGACTCGCGGCAAGCGGTCTCGCGACCCGTCGGACGAAGATACCGACGCTCAGTCTCCTTCGCCCAAGAGGCAGATGACTTCGGTCACAGACCTCGGCGACCATGCAGCTGTCCTTCGCAGGACTAGCTGGCTAAGCTCTTCTCGCAGCAGAAGAAAGGAGGCTGCAGCAAGTAGATCCCGCTCTCCCTCGCAGGGCGGCCTACGTGGTATGTTCGATGCGGGCTTTGGCGTCAGCCAGAGTTCCGGCTCCGTGGAGTTCGAGGAGTTGCAGGAGCTCCCGGACTATGAGAGTGACGAAGAGGTCACCATCGGCCAGCATGCCGACAACAACCTGGATCAATTGGCACCGTTCCAGGGGCCTGCCATGACTCTTCCTTCTGCCAATCACTTCCAGGAGGGTCAGGAGTCGAGCTTGCCTGCGGTGGCATCAATTGAGACCGACCAGGACATGGAGTACCAGGTCGGCTCGAGTCACCGTNNCAGGCATTCGAGACTGTGGTCAGTGGTGAGTACGGTGTCGTTGCTGGCAATGGCTCGTACGAAGCTACTTCAACCACCAGACCTGTTGTTTGGTCATCTCTGGACTCCCGACTGGCCTCTGACAGTCGCTCTCCGAGTNCCAGTAACTCGTTACAAGCTTGCTCGTGCCGACAGCAGCGGCAGCGAGAGCGATGTCGACAACCCACAACTGCTGCGAAGCAAGTTTGCTGGGTTCGCTCAAGCTAATGCAACGGTCCAAGGCCGTGTTGAGGCACAGCAGCAATCGGTGAGGGAGCCTGGAAATACCAGTACCTCAGCCAGCAGTCCCGGCCCTGTCACAGCCGTGGATACCGCCAAGGCAGCTACCACCAAGAGCTTCGAACCAACCTTGTCGCCAGTCAAGGAGTCCAGTATCGAGCCTGTGGAAGTCGGCAAAGTTCAGAGAGCTCTTTCACAAGTCCGCAAGCCTCACAGCATGAAGCCGCCAACCTCGACAGTCAGAAGACTCTCTCCAGCAAAACGTTCACCTACGACTTTACAACCACCTACCATGGATGAGCCATCGCAACAACTCTTATCCGAGCTCGAGAAGTACGTCAGCGACCGCAGAAACTGGTACGCAAAGCAAGTCAAGCATGAAAGAGTGAATGAGGAGGAAGTGAAGACAGAAGACGTCGGCGCACAGTCCATCCCCACCAGCCACAGCCCACCAAACATCAGCCACGTCCCGCAACCGCAACCAGACGCGTCCATTCCACCAGCTCTCGCATCAATTATCACTCGCGCCGTGGAGGAGAATCAACACATCATGGCCGTTCACGCGGCCGAAGGTCCCAGTGAGGACGATATTGATCTCTGGCGCATCTGTTTGGGAGAACTTGATGGTCCTATGGACATTGACGGCGAAGACGACCTTGCCGTCCAGCCCTATTCTCGCGATAGAATTCGCAAACAACGCGACGAAGACATCAGAAAGTTCAAGGCTCTCAGAGATGCGCGTCGCAAATTCCAGATTCAACGCAATCACTTTGACGAAGCACCCGACTCTGAGCCTGCAGTTGTGAACGAACCTGAACAAGACAACGAAGACCTGCTCTATACCGACCATCTTCTCGCCAGCTCTGATGACCGTTTCCATGCCGAGAAGCTCCGCCTGCAAGCTGCACTCGAGCATTGGGAATCGTGCTGGCCAGATCCAACAACTCTTTCCTCCGAACACTGGACACAGGAAGCCACTACTTTCGCAAGCAACCAAGAGAGCGCAATAAACTCTGCCGAGAAGCATTACTGGGCTTCCCGCAGCATCCAGGCACAGTCTTACGCCGAAGGAAACTTCAACTCTGGCCGCGGCTCCAATCTCCACATCTCATTCTCTCTCATTGATTGGAAGAAGAGCATTGCTACGTCAGAGGAGGAAGCCGCTGCCTTTGCTGAACAAGTCAGCCAAATCCAGCTTACTGAAGAGGACCAAGAAGCTCCTCTCAGAGCCAAGCTCGCTCTTTTCCTTTCCGAACTTCCCCCTGAACTGGACCAGAAGGTCACAGAAATTCTCAGCATCACCAATCCCGGCAGAGCAATTGTCAAGTCTCCTGAAGGCAACGACTTGACCCGCAGAGACTTTGCTACTCTCCTTCATTCCGCAAACTACCGCACCGGCGAGCCCGAAGGATGGCTCAATGACGAAATCATCAACGGCTTCTTCACTGCTCTTTGCAACGCCATGAATGACAAGGCCGGTCATACCAAGGGCAAAGTGCCGCCATTCGCATCCTATATAACTGGCTGGTATTCTTCAGTCACNCAAAAGGGGATCAACGCCATCGAAAGATGGTCACGCCGCAAGGGCATCAAGGGTGAGAAGCTGCTCGAGTGCAAGCGCATCTTCTTCCCAGTCAACCCTGGCAACCACTGGTCATTGCTGGTAATCTGCCCTGACATTAAGACCATTGAGTACCTCGACAGTCTGGATGTCGGTTACTCTGAGGAGAACCGCAAGAGCGCCCGGTATATAAAGCTGGGCCGCCAATGGCTCCAGATGGAGCTTGGCAACAAATACGTCGGGGACGAATGGAAGGAAGTCGACCGTCGCAGCTCCATTCAGAACAACGGCTCGGACTGCGGCGTTTTCACCTGCCTCAATGGCTTCGCCTCTGCGCTCGAACTCTCAAACCCTACCAAGGAGTTCGGACCTGATCAGATCCCATACGCTAGACGCGCTATGGTCTCCATGTTTAATCTTGGAGGATTCAACAAGCACTTTGAGCTCTGAGCTGTTCCTCTCGGACTTGGCCAACACCACGTCTGTTTCAAAACACCTCAACTCACCTCAACAGACTCGCATAAGGCGAGGCGCTCCAAGTCTCATTGTAGCTCGCCACCAAACTTCCATTTCATCCGAATCTGTCCTATCCAGCAACTAGCCAGCAGGCGTCAATCTCTGAAATGAGCTGCACGCACCGAAGTTTGAGGGGGAAAGAGCTGTCGCTTTCCCTCCACACGACTTCTCGACACGCTGCTGCCCTTGTAGCCTGCAGTCCCTCAACAAACCTTGGCATACCAGAATACACACCACTCAGCCATGGGACCGCAGGCTGCTTCTCCCGAACATTCCATTGCCCAACATACTCGCACAAAAAGACAAAAGTGCACACATACACCAGGGACATACTCAAAGGGCAGCAGCATGTCTTCTACACAAACACACAACAATCCAAACAACCGTAAGTCTTCTACCAATCTTTCAGCCACGATAAGAAGTTAACACAAGCCAGAAAATTGACCGAATAACAAACACGAGACAGAAGGAAGAAAAGAAGAAGGTACAGCATGGCGGCCTTGAGGGTCAGGGGCTTGAGCGGGAGCATGGACGGATTTTTCGCATACGATACCCTTTGTTTCAGCGTGGGAAGAAAGGGAAGCAAGCATGTAAAGGAGTTTGGGGTGGTCGCATTTGCATTCAAGGACTCTTCAAGCGCTGAATTGTTCTATTCCATGATAAGAAGAAGGAGAATACGGGTATACGCAAGCAATGAAAGCATCAGAACAGTTTTACAGCGAATCAAAAGCATTGAAAAGACAAATTACTTGATCAGGAAGGCAAGCTGGTGGTGATGTTTGCGGTTACATTCACATGCCAAGCTCGGACCAATGACGTTTTGGAGATCGTGTCGGCAGTGGGTCATGCTCAGGCGGACAGATGATTAAAACACCGCTGAAAAGACTTGCCGGGTTGTCTGCTTGAAGATGAAGCGTCCAAGACGACACGATGGCATCGTCAACAAACCAGTACATTCGCCAGATCCTGCACCATAGCGAGGCGCCGCCTCCGGTGAAAGCCCGCTTCTTCTACACCTCTCCGCTAGCCATAGACGATCCGCTATCACCACTGCCGCCTTCAGCCCAGACTGCTCAGACGACGTATGCAAAACTACCTCCTCGGCCGTTTTCCGAATTTGACAACACCGTTCTCGACAAGGCATGGCATAATCTCCGGCATAAGCTTCTCCGATACAACGAGGAGCGGGGCGAGAAGCAGAAGGATCCTCAGCCAAGTGGCAGACAAGAGAAGGGCAAGCAGACAGAACTAGGCCTACCAAATACCAAATCCTCTACCCATCGGCCAGCTTCAACCAGCGATGCATCAACGAGGAGCAACAGACTTGCCGACATATACGAGGCACCTGCCATACCGCCAGAGGCAGAGGCTCACGATACGACTGGTACCCCGTTCATTCGTGCTCCTTCAGCACGAAAACTTGATCGAATTCCACATAGACCTCAGCCTAAGCCGCTAGACAGCTATCAGTGGGACGATCCTTCAAATGCACCCAAGCAGCCTGTCAAGCCGCGCGCCGACCCAGAAGCTCCTTCTGCAAAAATAGCTGTCGGCGTATCGCGGCTGCACCATGTAGCTATGCCAGACCTCAACTTGGAGCCCATTTACTGGCGTCCAGTCAACGATGTCTCTCCTGTTGTGCGTGCTACTTGGTTCTACAAGGATACTATGCTTCCGGTCGAACCTCCTGTGGCCAACATGCTCGAAGCGGGTTACACCGAGCTACAGCCCTGGACCGAAACTTGGAACGACGAGCTCAACAGTGCTATTGAGGTTGGAGCTGCTGGAGAAGCCAAAATTTTGCACAAGCTCTGGCCTGATTTGTTTAAGCGGTTGGAGAGTAGACCAAACCCTGCCAGGGCTGAGATGGGTAGTATGACCTCCGTCAACTTTGATGATGAGCCCTTCTCAGCCGAGAAGGAGCGTGACCATATCGTTGAAGTTGCTTGCGACATAATCGACATCGCTGCAGGTGTGGATGGGCCGGACAACAAAGCTTCCGGTACATCGGCGTACTCATCTGGAGGCGGTCTGCCAAGATGGTATTCGACCGCAGGTGTCATATATGCAAACGCAACTGAAGCTCATATTCTGAAGCCCAACTTGCAGCCATCAGCCTATCACGGTCGCCGCCCCCTTGCGAATTACATCCGTAAAGGTCGCAAGCTGGGTATACCTGTTGTTCGTGGCTTCGACCAAGCAGCCTACGATCGTCTGTACCCAATCAAGAAGACCTCTACCGCAACAAAGGCTGAGGAAGGCGTGTCTACTTCACAATCGGGCGCACCTCCGAATCGACGACAGAAGTCCGATCCTGCTCTTGCTCACGCTGAGCGCCCAAAGGTCACTGAACTGGTTTTGGTGATTCATGGTATTGGCCAGAAGCTTTCAGAACGTATGGAGAGTTTTCATTTCACACATGCAATCAACGCATTTCGCCGAGAGGTCAGCGTTGAGCTTGGTACAGACAGTGTGAAAGCTCGTCTGAGGAAGAACATGGGCGGCATCATGGTTCTGCCAGTCAACTGGCGCCAGAGTCTTTCTTTTGAGGATGGCCAAAGAGACGTCCCCGATGACCCGGCACTGAACGATTTCGGACTCAAGGATATCACTCCAGAGACCTTGCCCTCCGTACGCAATATTGTGTCTGATGTTATGCTTGATGTTCCTTACTATCTGTCCGATCACCAGCCCAAGATGATCGCTGCCGTGATTGCAGAGGCCAATCGTATCTACAAGCTTTGGTGCTTGAACAACCCTGGTTTTGCTCAGTATGGGCGAGTACACATTATTGCGCACTCGCTGGGCAGTGTCATGGCGGTTGACATTTTGTCAAAACAGCCAACATCGATACCTCCTGAACTGACAGACCCCACCACGGTTGATCTGAACTCTTCGCCACTGGATCATTTCCTCTTTGATACCTCTGGTCTGTTCTTGTGTGGCTCGCCAGCCGGGTTCTTCTTGCTTCTGAAGCGAGCCTCTCTGATTCCACGTCTGGGCAAGCAGAAGCCAGGAGCGAACTTGTCATCGATAAGAAAGCCGATCTGTGGAAGCCAAGGAACATATGGCTGTCTGCCTGTAGACAATATCTACAATATCGTGAACCCCTACGATCCAGTGTCGTACCGTCTCAACGCCACAGTCGATGCTTCATATGCGGCATCACTCAAAGCGGCATGGGTACCCACAGCTAGCTCAGGATGGTTCTCGTCATCTGGGTCATGGTTCTACTCGTCACCTGAAGGAGCATCGACCACTCGTCCAGACCAGATGCCTAGATTACCTTCGAATGTCGAGCTCGAGACTCACAACTTCTCACGAGAAGAGATTGCCGAGCAGCGGATGCTACTGCTGAACGATAACGGACAGATTGACTTNTTCCTTAAGTATGGAGGTGGACCGCTCGAGATCCAGTACTTGACGATGCTGGGAGCACACAGCAGCTACTGGCTTCTCAAAGACTTTGTTCGGATGATTGTTCTGGAATGTGGCAGGGGGCTTGGCAGGGATGGAACAATATTGGGCATGAGAGCGACTAAGAAGAAAGCACAATTGACCACATGAGATTAGGAGAAGAGAAGGATGCTGTTGATTATTTATGTTGCATATTAATGATACCCCTTGGTTCTGGTCGTATGATAATGCTCGTTGATTCTCGATCATCAAGGTGCCTGGGCGATAAGATAAGGTTCTGAAAGCGGAAAGAGCGAAGGACGGTCTAAGCTTTGTATACCGCATGCGGGGAGATTGCGTTCATGATGGTCAAGGCAGCATGAACTAAGTACAAAGACGGACAATCAGTTGAAACAATTATGAATAGGCTCAATGTCGAGACGAGTGTGTATTCACTCTTTGATGTCAACAATACTCGATTTTTGCACGCTCATTCTGGACTCGTCGCACCTGAACCCAACCTTAGCCAGCTCTTGTCAAGTCTGGTTGCCTGAACATCCATCACAGCAGTCATACGCGCAGACTCGATTAAACCTCGAAATTGATCTCACTGCCGCCGTACAGCACGCTCGCCATGCCACCGCGGCTTTTTGAACGACTTTCTGCTGCCTTTTGGGGCTACCTGTCTCCACAACAACCTGCACCTAAGAAGAGGACCGCGCCTACCCGCAATGCTCGACCTATTCGCGTTACTCCGACTTTCGTCACTCCTAAGCGCCCTGGCAGTGGTTACTTGCCACTCACACCAGCCGACACACATGCCGGCTCCAAAAGAAAGAGAGACCTCGAGGTCGAAGACGATAGAAAGAGAAGCAGATATGACGATTCGGAAGATTACGAAGACGACCTCGAGGAAATCCGTCTAGAGGACGAGAAACTGGAGCGTCTGGCAAGATTGAAAGAGCCCATCAATGAGCCTGAGGACATTGATCACTTTTACTCTGACGGCAGCGAGTATGACAGTGGAGATGAGGACGAGGAAGACGGTGTTCACAATCCTGCTCTCGCTTCTCCACACCTGCCAGGCCAAGGACTCGAACCAAGTATCGATGAGGATGATGGTATCAAGTACGACTACAACATCTACAATCCCACCATTCGCTCCGACAGACTTCCAGCAGGACGAAAACCACTTCTCGAGAGTGCTCTCCCACGAAACCTTCCTCAGATTGTCATCGACACCACCGAAGAAATCACTGATGATGACGACGATGGTGTGATCAACGTGCTTCCCCAGGAAGCTCCTCCCGTCTACGACAACGGTGATGAAGATCTCATCATCTTCGCCGATACGGATGCTAGTGACAACTCAGCCCTTGACATTGACACCTCTCCACACGCCAACTCGTCTTTTCTCGCAACTTCCCGCGAAGAACCATCTCTCTTCGGCTCCTTCCTCGAAGAAGCTCAAGATGGCGAAGACACAATTCTGCTGGACTCACGCGCCCGCGTCGGTAGTCTCGAAGACGAGCGCGTATCCAAAGACCAACTCCTCGCCCGCGGCTGGCCCCAGAACACAGTCTGGTTAATCCAACGCATTCACAACCGCGGCCGTGAACCCATCTTCGCATTCCACTGGCGCATCGACTTTCCCATGATGCCTGAGGGCATGTTTTTGCCTGCTTACCATGCCCATCCTGGTTACATCAATACTCTACGCAACAAGGATTTCCGCGCCAAACATGCTTTTGAGAGACTCATGCAATTGGGACCAAAAGTGCGCGACAAGATCACCGTAGGTCTTGCGCCCGAGAAATTGATCGTGGATGAAGTGCGCAGATATATGGCATGGGCAGATTGGGACTCCAACAACCAATTCCCTTCCTATCCGTTCATCGAGATCCACACTGGAACAAGGGATGAAGACGTCAATGCGCTACAAGATACATTACTCCTTCGCCTCTCCAACCTGCACAAACATTGGCTTGCTCCTTCTGACATGGCGCCGAAACCTCCTGCTCCATTTATGCGTCCTGCTGATCAGGACCTCGATCAACCGCCACCGTTATACGGTATCCTGGTCTCGCATACTTTGCTTGGTGTTGTTGCTTTCGTGCCTGGCGCCGAATACAGCGATTCTATTGGGTATCTGCGCACAGTGGGTGTCTTTGACTTTAATGTCACGGGTTATGATGTGTGGACGAGTCTGGCATTGGCTCTACTCGTCATTCACGTCAGAGAGCAAGGTGTGAAGAGAGGATGTGCGATGCGCAGAGATGGCATGAAGAATCGTTGGGCAAGGNNGGGGAGTGCAAGTACGGATCCTGACAGATGAGCCCTGCATCTGTGGGAGAAAGAGAAGTGGGTGGTGGTGGTCTAACTTAGCTGATGATTCGATTCTGTTGCTCTTTTCTTTTCTTTTCCTTTTTTATGTGCCTTTGCAATCTCTGAGAGGTCGGTCTCTTTTTGTTTTTGCTTTTTCTTATGGGTTCGAGATCTTTTCCTGCGAGATGGGGCGTTTATGGTTCAAATTGCAGAAGATACCCCTTTTCCTTTCTTTCCTTCTTCCCGTCTCAATAATCACTATGCCCATTCTTTCTCTCCAGCTTCTTCCATTGTTAAATATGCCGTAAATGCACTTTGACCTTTCTATCAAACAACAAGACTAGCAGATCTACTAAAAGGTGGGTTCTCATACTAGCTGTTTTGCGTCTCTTTGATAGCGCAATCCCCAAAGACCAAATCCAGCATCATACACTGTTCATGTGAAAGCCGAACACAGTACAGGACTACACATGTAAAGCTACAAGAAAAGCAATGTATCTCATCACCATATTAAATAGCACTTGATAGTCAAAGTCGTGGTCAAAGAACAAACAAACTTTGTCATGAATTTCGGCAATTCTCAAGGACTAACTAACATTCTGGCAATGGCAGAACAACAGTTATGATGAGACATCAATTCCTAAAGGAAGAGAGAAGAAGAAGTCGACGAAAGAAGAAACGTCTCGATGAGAAAAGAAAAGGACGCACAGCATCCATAGTAAACGCAACGCAAAACCCAAATCGTCCTCAATGCATTCCCCAAACCATTGAACCAGAAAACAACAAAACTCCCCATCCTATGCTCTGCGGATCTCGTTTGTTGGTCGTGAGTTAGACGTGGAAAATCATGGCATCATTCTGGCATCGCCGCCGACACGGACAGCGCGCTTGTGCTTGTGGATATGCATGTGGTTGTGCTCGTCTCTCTTGGACTGACTGCCGCCGCAGGTGCCGAAAGCACTGTTGCAGCCTGCCTGGCAGTATTCGTCGCTGGAGCCACAGTAGCCGTGACTGGAGCAGCAATCGCCAAAGCTCGAGCCCTTGCAGGTCACGCCGTTGCCGCAGTTACCCTCAGTCGAGACGAGGAGCGAGTTGCTGTTGGAGGAAGGAGCAGCAGAAGTGGCCTTGGCGACAAGAGCGGAAGTCTTGAAGGTAGTGGCGGCAGGGCTGTTGTTGGCAGTGGCAGGAAGGTAGGAACCATCGCCGTTCTGAGCAGACACGGCGGCAGGGAGGTTGACCTGCTTGATGGGAGGGTTGAGGTTCTTCATGTAGTCGGGAGGACCGTTGTAGTTGCCAGCACTGCACTGGTCGTTGATGTTCTGACACTTGCCTTCCCAGATCTTGCAGCCGGTGTTTCCAGTAGGAGGAGCAGTAGCGTAACACTCCTTAGCCTGTGCCCAGCAGGCAGTACTGGCGTTCCAGCAGCCGGCTTGGTCGCTGTATTTATCAAGCTCAATGCCGTCCCAGTTGCCATTGGTAACGATACAGTCGCTGGGGGCGAGACCTTCAGTCTGCTGTTGTTGAGAAACTCTCAGCTTCTGGTTGCCAACACTAGCAGAAGATGTAGGAACATAGACAGCAGGACCAGGGATAGGGTAGGGCAACGCTATCGGCTCGTTCCAGATGTTGAAGGAGGTCGAGGGCTGGTTGTAGTCGACATAGCCTGGGATGGAGACGGTCTTTTGAGGAAGCTGGGTGCCGGTAGAGTTGAGCCAGACCTGAGCGCAGCCAGCGTAGAACTGAGGGTCGCCCTTGTCGGCATTGTGGAGAGCAAGAAGTTCAGGACGCACAAGGTAGTAGCCGCCCTGGAGGCCGTTGGGCATCTCGACGCTGAGGTGGCCATTGTTGGTAATCAGCTTCTCAGTGCACCACTTGCCGACAGACTCGTCGTAACCTTCGTCCCAGATCTTGAACCAACCATCACCAGCACCCTGATCGTTGATGGCTGAGTCGACTTTCTTGAGGTAAACAGCGCAAGGTCCCTTGTGAGAGATGTCGATGCTGCCAATTGATGGGTTGTCGGGCCAGTCACGGAATTCGAAGCTCAGAGTAGATCCGCTGTTGATCGAGCAGACACGAGCAACACCCTTGGTGCCATCAACACCGCAGGCCATGTCACTGCTGTCAAGACTGGGGATGGGGTCGGTGGCAGTGTTGGGATCCGAAGGCATGCGAATGCAAGTGCCGTCACCNNCTAAGTAGAGTCAGCCTCACATATATTATACGAGCAATATGATTCCCCCTCGTGTGCCAACGACTACCACGAAGTAGCCGCAAGAATGCAGAGTCCGATAGGAGAGCTGACTTACCTGAGCTTCGCCATCAACATAGAGTTCAGAGAAGAGAGTGTGTGCGTTAATCTGCGCAGCCATCAAGGCGAGCACAGGAACGACTGAAGTGACCTTCATGTTGCGAGAAGTGAACAAAACAAAAACTGTCAAAAACGGCAGAAGGAAATACGAAAGGTTGTAAAAGAGCGTGGGTTGGATCTGAAGAAAAGAAGTGGTAAAGGAGCGTGAAGGCAGCAGTTAAATGCTGATGCGTTTGTACAAAGGAGTGTGGAAAGACGGAAGTCCGAAGAAGGTGCTTGAGAAAAGCAGGCGCAAAGATTTTGATCCAATTATTTCAGGAAGTAGACTCGCTCTCTCACTACTTGCCTGTGCGTATCCACGACCAAGCATCTGCGGTGTCATGCATCTAAAACATGAAACATGTGGAAGCGCGAAGAGCTGTTTCACCCACTACTCTTATGCACAATGTGTTCACACAGTCAGGCCGCTGTGCTTCCAGATGCTCAAGAAGTCGACAAAATCTTGTCCATCGTCTCTCACGATGACTTGTACCGATATTGTGAGCTCCGAAAATGCACAGTTGTTTATCAGGTAGAGGTGTGGCACTCAGAGCTGACATTCTCTCCCTAGCCGCCACTACGTTCCAGAGTGTCATGCATTGCTACAGCTACGGTATGAGGGGTGAGGGGGTCGTAGGATCAAGTCGCTATCCGTTATTGCAAGGAGTGGTACGAAAAGGAAGGTTTCAAGGAACAGATCCTGCCCACGGCAAGCCTGAAGATGATCCGAGGATCGACACATCTCCACAAACAGGCGGCGTTTTGGCGCCGAGGATGCAAGCACTGCACGACGTGATAATTTTCTGAGACCAATCATTTCACGTTGCCTGTGCATCAAGGGGTATCGAGGTTGCGACCAACTCCTTTGTACCATTTCTTGTGTATACGAATAGGACTTCAATCTCCTTATTCCTCGCTTTTCAAATGCCCTGAAGACACGAATACTGAAAACAATATCACCAAACGCCTTATTGCGCCCGCTTCTCCATCATTCTTCATTATCATTCAACACCATGGTTAGGACCGGCATGTTTAGATACGGGTGCGGAAAGGTGCATCAAATCCCTGTCCGGCATTAGAGGGTATTGAAAAGAGCTTGACGACATAACTTACATAGAGAGGAGTACCGTGCCTGTTGAGGACGAAGACAACATCTGGAACAGTGACGGTTTTGCGTGCGGAACATTCCAGAATAGCATGAATGTCCTGAAGGAGCTGTATTAGACGTCAGCGACTAACTAGCCATAATCGATATCGTCGCTGGCTTACTGTGTGGAGTCTGGTTTTCAAGGCAAAGCGAACCTCTTCGTAGATCGTGGCTGAGATACGCTTGACACCACCACGGCGAGCCAAACNGATTACAGATACCGTTAACAACGTCCTGCTAGTTTAGTGTAGTAGCACAATTGCCTACCGAATGCTGCCCTTTGTGATGCCTTGAATGTTGTCACGTAGGATCTTNNGCTGCGAAAGATCTTAACAGGGTCACCCTCATAGCAACTATAGTTATACGTACCGGTGTCGCTTAGCGGTGCTCTTTCCAAGACCCTTACCGCCGAGGCCAGTAGTAGCCTTGCCCAAACCTGCTGCTGCCGGGCGAGCAGTGCCAGATAGGCGAGCCATGTTGGAGTTATGTTACTGAAAGGGATGCCGAATAACCAAAGAAGATGTAACGTGCCGGTGGGTAGTGAAGGTAGCTGATGTGACTGGGGTGAAGTGAGCGGTTAGGGCTGATTTTAGCCGCCGGGCTGTTGCGGGCCGAAAAGGGTAACGCGTCGTTCTGATTTTCTGACTGCAACTGTTTTCGCGTTGGATGGTCGTCGTCTACAAGCAAGTGCGAGAAACCACCCGTAAGCCGAGCGACTCGAGGGGCTTTAAAAGGAAAGAAACACAAAAAGTCGCGAGGGTGTTCAGTAGAAGTATTTTCTGAGACGAGTTGCGAAGTTTCACTCGCAAGCTGTGCTTCTGACCTCCACTCTTTCGTTCACTTTTACCAGACGTAGAAGTTTCCGGTTCGATTGAGAGGCCGCAACTTGTCATGGCAGACGTAGACGAGGATGTCATTCCTCGTGGGCCAGATGTTGGTGACGTTGATCTATCAGATGAGACACAAGACTTCCGTCTACTCTTGAACTTCTCGTGCGTTGTAATCTTGCCGTGAATATCGGGGTGTTCTGCTAACATACAATCNAGCGGCGATGACACAAAAATCCCAAAGAGAGGCGAAAAGGATTTTGAGCCTCATCATACAAACAAACAATCGGATGCCTTGACCGCATCGAGAGATGCAATGCACAATGCGCTATCTTTTCAACGAGTCCATCAACCCAAAAAGCATGTCCTGGCACACTACCACCCGGAGACTAACATGGCCTACACCGAAGACCCTAAAGGACCTTTGTTCAAGAACATGGGCAAAGTCTTCCCTGGCAAAGAAGATCCACTTGGCCCTCGTACCGCTGGAGAGAACAGAATTTGGCTGCTTCCGGAAGAAGCGATATATCTGCTCGAAAGAGGCACAATTGATATCAGATGGCCAGTGGACGAAGACGACGATACCGAAGATGGCGAGGGTCTACCAATGAGTCTACAGGGTGCTTATGCTGCGTTTTTGGGCATGGAAGAAAACAGTGAAGGGGCTCTGACCTTTGAGAGATACTCCGTGTATGCAGGGTTGAAGAGATCAGGTTATACAGTCCACAGAGCTCCAAGCTGGGATGGGCCGGGCGACGAGCCGGGAGACGAATGTTATCCCACTGTGCAAGGCACAACCTGGAATCTAGGCCTGCTGAGGGATAAATGGCGAAGCATGTTCATTCCCCGAGCTGCAACAGCTAAAGAGCAGAGATTCGGGCCTTTGGTGACACCAGGAATCTACCGCAATTACGGTATGTGCTAGGTGATAAGGTGTATATGTCTTCTTACTGACCTGCCCNNAGCTGAAATTTATCGCCGACTCGCAATTATACCTAGCTACGACCCAACAGCCAGGAAAAGGAATTCTGCAGAGTCGACAGATCCTGCGTTCAGGATCACATACCACTTATGGAAGCCTGGCTCGACGACATACAAGAAAAGCGGTCCTGGTACGCCTGACTTTCGCATTGCAGTCGTCAATGCTCGTGAGACAACTTTTCCTACGCTTGGCCAACTGAGCGGTCTGATCGATACACAAACATACCAGCCACCTCGTCAAGATGCACAGCTGTATCAGAAGTTGCGTAACGGGTACAAGAGTGTCATCCTGGCGGTTGTGGATCAGGGCGTTACCAGCTACTTGAGACTGGCAGATGCTGGGTTCACTAGAGAAAAATTGTTCGATCGAAAGCCACCAGCAGCGAGGAAAGGGGGCAAGGGTGGGAATTGGAAAAGAATAAGCGATAGATGAGGCAGGCATCTGGAGGATATTGCCTTGGTGCGCTACCTTCAAGAACGGAGTGGGCCGAAAAGCGTATGGCTGCCTACCTAGTACCTAGGTAGTTGCTTGTGAATTTTGGAAAGCGCGTCTGCCCACTTCCTGCCTCCGGCGATCTTGATAATCCATGCCTATTTTCCAAACGTTCCATTCATCCCGCTACTCTCTGATTTCATCGACGCTCGGATCGCCTTCATCGTTGCGCGCCCTGCCTCTAGCGCAAGTCGGCTTACAAACATATCGCAAAGATGTCGAACCTCTGTTACAACTGTCACAAGAGTGAGTGATCTCTGCAACGTTCTTCTGCATCGCTGACCTTNGCAGCTCACCCCACTCACACATGTGAACTTCCTCTCGAAGAATGCTTGAACTGCGGCGCTTTTGGCCACACCTGGAACTTCTGCCATCTCGGAGCACGCAGACTGGTGCAAGACTACNNCAGGTACTATATCAACCTCATGAATATACATTGCACCACTGGCCATCTTTCCTAACACTTACGACAGTACTTCGCTCTCTGCCACAACTGTCAGAAATGGGTAAGTGGTTGCTTTAGACAAGTTTGTATCCACAACGCAAGATGCTTAGTTGACACCTGATTCTAGCACCTCCCTTCGCCATGTGAAGAGGATCTAGTCCGATGCGGTGGTTGCTTGCAACTCGGTCATCAACAAGAGTTCTGTGCCATCAACCCGTCCCCCAGTCACACGTTCACCAATGGCATGAGTGAGTTCATCTCGCACAACCTCACCGCCCACAACGCCCAGTGGATCTTGCACAATGCTGCCTTGGCCGAAGAGATCTACAAGATCAAGATGGGAGCAGTCATGGACACCCTTCGACTTTCCACAGGTAGAAACCATGAAGAGGTCCGCGCTTGTCTCGCGAATGCTTACCGCGGTCGACCTCAATCTTCTGGTCCCACGTCCTATCACTTGGTACCCGCACAATCTTCCACATCAAGACAGCTCCCAACTCCAGCTGCTGTCAGGATGGATATCAACTCCGGCCTATCGCTGCCCCGTCCAAGCATTCCACCGGCCCAAGCTCACAACCAATCGTATGAAGATGACAATACGCTAGCTCCGCTTCAGCTTCAGAAAGGCGGTCAACAGCGACACCAACAGACAAACTCTAAGGACACTATCCAGCCCGTCACCGTTGGAAGTTCATTGAGCTCTTCTACAAAGCAAGAGTCCGAGGCAAACTCAGGAGTTCCAAAGACTCTCGCAGAACCACAGACTACCTATGATAGTATCCATAACTTCCGCATGTATGATGGTGATTGTGACGGAGGCCAAGTCGAACTTGATCACAACAGCCCAGGAGATGCGAGCTTCTCACCAAGAAGTTCTCCTTGCGACAACCGTGCCGATTCTACAGAAAGCAAGGATGAGGTGGAGCAAGAACGTGAGTTCTTCGAGGGATCAATTTACTAATGCTCTGAAGAAAAAGCGCTCGAGCAATAGCAGGAAGATCGGTCGATGATGGCCAACAATGCATGGCATGACAGCACATAGCTAGGGGTACGTCACATTGCTGAGTCGTAAAATAAGAATGTGTGTGTTTTGATCCGTGGCTCTGGGTTTGATGTACCGCAACCTTGCTCATTGTCATGCTTGTACCGTTCTAGGTCCGGGAGCCCTGTCCGAGTCGCACGTCTAGACCTTCGCCCGAGCCATTTCAATCCAACACGACTGAGGCATTTCCCGAGGCCGACGATGGGACTAAGAGAATGTTCATGATGTGAGTGGTACAATATCTCAGAAAATCTTTCACTACGAGCGGTGCGCTCACAGTTCTCTCACCACGGAAACCACCTCAACGAATCAGAATCAATGGCATCTCTGCCACGATGGACCATTGGATGAGAGAGCCGATCATCTGGGCTGTCGCAATTTGAGTCATGGTAAGAACACTGCAACCAGGCATCATGCAAATTCCACAATGTCGATGGAAGACAAACCGTGCCCTTGCTTGAATCAACGGCACAACCAGGTTTCTGGTGTGCAGACATACCGCGAGTTTCTGTAACGTCATGCGGCTCTTCCAATGTTACGCCCAAGGAACAGTGTTCATGACAAGGCAATTCTTGGATCGATCTGGTATGCATGTGGTGACATGTAGAAGACATGGATTCTCGACCTCAATCCGGGGCAGACATCAGCAAGAGTGTAGCCGCGCTCTCACGCGCGGGGTTCGGGACGCTTGTACGACATTCCGGCAGTTGATGTAACACAACAGCATCCAAAGAAATGGTCTGGGTAAATTTGAAAAAGCTGAGTGGACGGGAGCTTGTCCCAGTATGAATTGCCGAATCAGAGGTAGGATGTAGCCGGTCTGGCGGAATACGGTCGCGGTTAAGCAAACCAACCGGAGCATGGAATGCGACTAAGGCCAAAGTACCTTACCTAGGGGAACAACGACATCAGAAGAGGTGTGAAGCCAACTCCCCGACATTGCATAGTATGGAAAAGAAGTACAATGACGAGACGGGAGTCTTGAAATGATTCGGACGCGGCAGTGTTACGGAGCACAGAAAAAGCAGTGCGAGTACTCTAATATCACATGTCAGAGACAGCGGGTTCGATCAACAGTCGGGCGGCACTCGGGTTTGTTTGATGTGGAGAGTGTCGGACCGTGTCGGCTTAATCCAAGAGCTGATATGAGCAGCCTGTAGTTCTCGGAGCACCATGTTTGGTGATGGCTCACGGGTCAACAGAACCAAGAAGCCGGCTCCCCTAAGTTCCTCGCTCCCTTCCCCTTCTCTTCTCTTCCCCAGCCGACACTCTTCCCACACGAGCCATTGCTGTTTCCGTCGTGGTAGCCTGGCCGTGTCTTTCTTGCTTGGATAACACCTACTCCGCAAAGTTCGCTATCTTCGCTTTCCCTCGGCTGATCTGAGCTCTATCGCCGAGCTAGTAGCCGACAGTATCGAGATATTATTCCTTTGATCCGTCTGCGTGCAGCAGTTCCTCAGTGCCTCGTCGGGCTGCTGTATATCCAAGTCGTGAGATTCTCACGCAAGCCGCAATCATTACTTCCTCGGTCGCTCTCTCCAATCTGCTTTCGGGGCCCTCGGCACCGTCGCCAAAGCTGCCGCTTCTCCGTCTCTCCCGACGGCAGCGACGACTACGATGCCAGGCCTCGCAAAAGCCCTCGTCCTGACATCAGCTCGACTATAACACCTGCTCGCCCTATTCCGGCTCCTCAAACATTGACACAGCCTTCACCAGCGGCACCTCCGGGCTCAGATCAAGCATCCCGGCAACAAGCCGGCAACGCTCAACAAACACGGCATGCTCAGGCACGTATGCGCTCTTCAATCGCCTGTGCTCGTTGCCGCCGATCCAAGGTCAAATGTGTCAACAGTGGTGTTGGTACACCCTGTCGGTCTTGCGAGGCCGGCAATAGGGAATGTACATATCCGGTACCTGTGACAGGTGGACGCAAGAGAGAGAACAGTCTGACCGGACCTGCTCCAAAGGTTGATCCTCTGACTGAAGAGGTGAGTAGTCTTCTCTTGTTCGTCAGGATCCACGATACTGACTAGGTATCANNGATCCGGAAACAACGGCAGCAGCGCAANAGTAATGCTGGCCTACCAGGCCAACCTATGCCAGCTTATACAGAACCCTCTATTGTCCCAGCAGATGCTCTAGACTCGGGTCTCTTGACTCCGGCCATCTGGAAGGAGTTGGTAAGAATCATGTGGTTTCTATCTGGAGTACCCGGCTAATGCATTGTCTAGTTCGACATATTTCAGCTACACTTTTCTGCCGACCTCCCCTTCATCCACCCTCCTACCTTCCTCAAACCTCTTCGTCAGGCCAGCTCCCAAGCTCAGGCACCTCAATACCGCCCCTATACAAATATTCCTGCTCCGCCAGTCCAACCTCCTGCACCTACCGAATTCTTGTTGGCCTTCTTAGCCTTGACATCCCGCTTCCATCCTACACTTGTCGCACACCATTCTCCACGGAATGCCAATCGTCCTAGTGATCCACTTGTCGCTGCCGAGTTTTACGCCTCTGCAGCATCCGCTCAGCTCAACACCGTAACCACCGACAGGCTGGGTCTTTACGACATATCCACAATCCACGCTATGCTGATGCTCGCCTTGCACGAGTGGGGCATGAATCGAGGACCAAAAGCATGGGGTCATCTCGGTATTGTCATCCGGTCTGCGCAGGCAATGGGTCTGCACTACGAGGAAGAATTGGACGATCAACCCCTATCCCGTTCATTGCCATCTCGAGCGAACGATCAACAGGGATTTGCCGACCCTGGAAACACATCACCTGATGTTTCTTGCCAGAATGATGCTTTTGTCAAACAGGAAATCCGTCGCCGCACCTTGTGGGCGTGTTTCATCCTTGATCGCTACTTTAGCAATGGCAAGTTCAGACCTCAAGCTCTGAACGCGAAAGACCTACGTATTCAGTTACCAGCTGGCGAACATGCCTTTTTGTTCGGTGAGAAGGTCCGTACTCTGCTTTTGAGCGAAGAGAACACCTCTAGAGCCGAAGTGCAAAGTCAGCGCCGCGCTTCATTAGCTACTGATCCGTCGAATCCTGCTTACAAGCGATCCTCGATCCATGACAGTGCAACTGGCAGATCTTCACCGCAAGATCCTGAGGGCCGCTGGGAAGTTGGTCCTGACGAAGGTCTGATCAGTCGATATATCAAGGTATTAGACATTCATGGTAAGGTGATGCGGTGGGCGTGCGGAGGAGGAAGAAAGTAAGTCGAACTAGCGAAAACAATATTGGACAATGACTGACATGAGCCCAGACGCGACGCTCTACCACCATGGAACCCACAATCAGAATGGTACAGCCTCAGAAAAACGCTTGAAGATTTCAAGGTCGGCCTTCCCAGACATCACTCTTTGACGGCGCAGAACACATCTGCCCATATCAATCTGCACTCCTCGACACCCTACGCTCTTGTTCATCTCACCTTCCTTCTTTCTCAACTCCTGCTTACCCGTGAATTCCTTCCTTTCATCCCCTTCAGACATGGCAAGCCTTCAGGTCCTCTCGATGGCACGCGCTTCGACACGATACCATCACCTCAAGGATTTTGGGAAGACAGTGCTCGTGAATGCTTCGCCGCCGCTCGGGATATTGTCGACTTGATCGGTTCCTTCCAAGAATGGGGTGTCGTGGTTGAAACTCCTCTGGTCGGCTTTGCTCTTTATAACGTTGCCTTGCTTGGTGTCTATGTCATTAACTTCCCCTGGATGGACACTCATGGCTACCTTCGTCGAACTGCTAAGGACGAGGGCATGGCTTCTGGCGCCGACGCTGCCCGTAAAGCCATCGAGCTGCTCGCTTCGATGAAGAATCGATTATACATGGCAAATGGATGGTTTCAAACAGTCAAGCGCTCACACAAATACTTCTCTCGTTTGCGAAAGACTTGGGTGGATTCTGCAGCCAGATTACCGGGAGTCTTCCACGACCAAAGCATCGCTACTGCTCAACTGCATCCACCGAATGCCGAGAGTACACGAGTGTTATTGGAAAGGGCCTTGAGAGACTCGGACGACTCTGGAGATTCTGATGTTGACATATCAGATGCCCTTGCACCTTCTGAACTGCCCAATGGTGCGCCCGCTCCTCGATCGGATATCAGCAGTCCTCGTATTGGTACTACGCCACCCAAACAATCCTTCTCCACCCCTGCAGAGCAAGCACAAGCTCATGCACAGCAAGAGGAGCGTTGGAACGCCATCAACAGTGTCGCGGCAGCCGCTTCTGCTGTGGCGGATGGCAGGGCNCTTACACAATCAGCTCCTGGTCAGAACAACAGCAACAACCCACACTTCCGATTCTACAATGCCTTCCCTTCCAACTCAGCTTCATCTACACCAGGTGGTAGCTACTCCGGCCATGGCTTCCGTGCTGCATACCCCGACACGTTGCCACAGCCGCATTCACATCCTCAGACTCCGTCTTGGACACCATCGAACGGCCATTCGAGGGAGCCTCTCCAAGGCATACATGCCTTCACAGGTGATCAACGTCGGGAAAGCGAAGCATTGGCTGGCGCAGCAGTGGCAGTACATGCCGCTCAACATCGTCGTACCTCTTCAGATCGTGAGATTAAGGACGTAGAGTCATGGCTGGTTGCTTTAGAAAAGCCATTCGGTGCCGATGATGTTGCAGCATTCGTTGATGGCGTCGAGTTCGCCGAGTATGCCGCTCGTGGATCACGAATTTCACGCACGCCTGGCTGGCTAGCTGTGATCTGGGCGAGATGATCTTTTTCTTTCTTGATTTTTTATCTCAAGGCATGCTGTTTGTGAGCACAGGAGCGAGCCTTCTTTTTGATTTGGACAAAAATGATTTTATGATTTCTTTCCATTTGTTTCACACCGGGGACACAAGGTACTCTAGCATCAGCGACATGCTTTTATTTCCATTTGTTACATAGTTGCATCCTCTACTTGATGTAGTGTGAGCAAGACAACTTCTGTTCTTCACAGTCTCGATTGCTGCCTATTTATTCTAACTTGTTTCAACGCGTGTCATGATTTGCGGCTTATGGATCAATGCACAGATGATAGCCTATAAACGAAGAGCAACGAGTACATCTGCAATTGGCATTGTGGTTGGATGAAAGTGCCATATCAAAACATGACAATTCGTTGCCTCTACACTCCTCCGTAGGATCAGGCTAAAGCGTGATCTGCGTATGCTTGTGACGATCAGACTGGATGTGTGGCTGTTCGCTCAGCCACATGCATCACTTCCGTTTTTGTCCCAGCATGGAAGCTCGACATCCACTTCGACCATCTTCAAGACATTCTCAAACATCCCTTCAGAGGATATCGAAATACAGAAAAGACCACAAAAACAACCATGTCCACAACTTCAACTCCCACCCATCATGGCACCATACAGCTATCCACCAAACCAAACGCCAACCTCAGCTATACCTTCCTGCCTGGAGCCCCAACCACCGACACCCTAGTGGTATTTCTCAATGGCCTAATTCTCCCCAAAGCATCCTGGGAACCAACGATCTCGGCCATACACACCAAACTGCAAAATTCAGAAATGTCACAACCGCATTTATTAGCCTATGATCGCTATGGTCAAGGCACTTCTTCCAAAGATCCTCACGGTGACCACGATATTCTTGATTCTGTACAAGATTTGTATATCTTTCTTGTCGAGTCTTGCGAGAAAGAGTTAAGAACAGATACGAGTGTAGAGGAGAACACAGTGGTGTTTGTGTGTAATTCTATTGGATGTGCTGTTGCTCGTCTNTTTGCTGAGAAACACCCTACCATTGCCTCTGGCTTCGTTTTTCTGGATTCCATAATGGCACATGTGGATTTAGTGGCTTTGTGGCCTGATGTTGATGCCCCAGGGTTCAAAGAAGAGAACTTACCAAACGGTACCACGAGGGGAGAGTTGAGAAATGTCAAAGAGGAATACAGAAAACGGTTTCATGTTTCTGCACCTAATCCTGAGGGGTTGGATAGATCGAGTTTGGCGGCATTGCTTCCAGAGGCTGGGGCACCGAAGTTGAAGGGAGATCCACAACTCACCGTTGTTGGTCATGATGATGAGGTTTTTGCGCAAGAGAATGAGGTCAGTTTAACGAGCCCCCTTCATCTGCAAGTTTGCTAATGGAGTCTTATANNGAAAAGCTTTGGGGTTTCTAAAGCTCTGGTTCACAAGTATGTCAACCCAATCTGGCGGGAGTATAACAAAGAACTCGCTACTTTGACTTTGAGTGAGAGAAGCAAGGGTCCTGTTGTTGCTAGAGGGTGTGGTCACTTTATCCAGAGGGATGATCCGGAGTTTGTTGCTATGGAGGTGTGTGATATGTTACAACGTCTTGCGGAAGGTCAATAAGAGGTTGGAGCAAACTGACATGGGAGAGTCTGTTGTTTGCGTGTTGAAAGTGTGATTTTGACCTTCTGCAATGGCGAGATGGCAGTGAGAGGCAGATGACAAAAGGCAAAATTGGTGTTCAGAATACAGATAAACATGGAATATCCATCAAAAACTTGTATACTTCACAACGAACTTGTGTGTTTTGATAACTACGCATAGTAAAACAGGCTAAAAGGCAAATATCTTCATTAATGCCACTGCTTTCCAAATCACAACATATCAAGCAATGACTTCTTTTCCGAACAGAGTATCCAATCTTGGATGGTGACCAGACCATGCACCAACACCTAAGAACTCCCCCAAGGAGTTAGCGACATACCATGACACCGTGAAGTCAAAAGACAGAGACAGGAACAGCCACGTCGGCAATGGCGTCCATGAACGAGATTGCACGGTCGACAGGCTTCGGCAGTCGACAGGCTTGTAGGGTCGTGCTTGTGCGTTTGTGCAGTGAAATATGGTCGAACCTGAAAGGGTCGGCTGCACATCAAGAGACCAAAGGCAGAGACAGCGAGGGCTACGGCGATTATGGCGTCCATAAACAAGATTGCACAGTCGACATGCTTCGATCGGTCGTCTTGAGTTATAGGGTTGTATTCGTGCATTAGTGCGGCAAGAATATGATGACATAAGCGAGTTGATTGCATTTCAGAAAAACAAAGGCGAGACAACGAGGTCACGTCGACACCGGCGTCCGTAAACCAGATTGATGAATTAACAGGCTTCGGTCAATCGTCTTGAAGATGGAGTTGTACTTGTGGGTTTGTGCAACGAAGATCCGAGTGAGTATGGGATATCGGAATAAGGAGATTGTCGGTAGCTCGGGCAGTCACAGTAGAGTGATTGCCACAACGGTCTTTGAATCACCATGCGACTTGCTTCTGAGACTTCCAGTGGTGTTTGCGTGGCATGCCTTTGAAGATGTTTTCATCATCGTAGTCGGATTCGTCATCAAAAGGATTCTCCTGACAGTCCACCGATTTTGTAGCGTTATAAAGAGGAGTCTTAGGCGGTGCAGAAGTTGTAGATGTTGCACGGGCTTTGGAAGACTCAGGAGTCTTGGAAGGTGTAGAAATCCTGGTCGAGATTGAGTTTCGTCCCTTCATAGCCTCATAAATAGGAGTCTTGGGTGGTGTAGAAGACTTAGGTGATGCCTCCGAAGATTTGGGAGTTTTTGAAGATGTCGGAGTCTTGGACGATGTTGAGTTCTTTTTCTTCTGTTCGGTGAAATCGAAGGCTCCACATCCACAAATCTTGTCGTGTCTCAGTATAGCCTTGAGTATTGCTTTGTCCCTTTTCTCGCATATGATAGAGCCTTCTACCATGTCGCGTCTTGTTCTGTCGGTCTTGATGTACTCCAGATCGCAGTCGCAATGCATTGCATGTCGGTGATCTATCAATTTCATGACAATGGTTCTGCACCNTTTGTCGATCTTCTTGAGGTGTCTTGACTTTTTGGGCTCTATCTTGCAGGTGAACAGAGTTGATGGCTCTTTGTCTTTGCAACGCTTGTGGTTACTCTCGCAAGGTTTCTTCCAAGCATATTGATGCCATATTGAGTGCCCTCGGTATAGTTTGCGGACGAAGCATTTTGTATGAGGTTGACCAGACATGCGCCATGGCAAGTCTTCGTCTTTGAGCGATTCTCCTCTGTTTGAAGTACCCTTGGCAGGTCGCAAAGCGTTTGGTTTTTGATTCGATCGCGGCTTGGTCAGCGAAGTGTTGGCTTGGCCCATTTCCTCGACATCTGTTGGGTCAGGATAAGAAAGGTAGTTCGAAGAAGAGTCGGGGGTCGGACAAGTATCAGCATGGGAGCCGAAGCTTAGATGGCCTGAGGTCGAAAGAATCGTCTCAAACTTGCTCTTAGCTTTTCCGGTCCAACAACGAAGGTTCCTCACCTATAAAGCTATGAAAATGAAGCCCAGCTCTCCTACCTCGACATATTCTCCAACTTACAAACTCGATACTCGGGCACGAAATTCGATACCAGCGATGGTGACAGAGGAAGCTTGCGACAAGTTATGGGCATCTCCAAAAATCGATCGAGAGTCCTCGGCATACGCATATAGCGGTAGACGTCCTGAATGGCGGACCAAGGTCTCAGAGCCGATAGTCGCACCAGCAGACAGTACGAGAGCAACAGAGTCAAACACAGGAGCGCTCCATCCTGTAGCCATGCTGATGGCCATGACAGGACCATCAACATCGAAAGCTGCAAATGTAGCCAAGAACAGCACACCAGTCACCCAATCGAGGCCTGCAACCACATCTGTCCCAGACCTTCCTCCAGCCTACGAGGATGGATACACCCTCTACCCATGGAGGCTGAGATCCAAGAACGTATACAAGCGTAGACTCTGGTATGGAGACAGAAAGATCAGATGGGACTATGGCGTCAGCGACGACAACGGACGCAAGCCAGACACTTTCTTCGTATGCAAGATGCAGGCGATGACGATGACGTTTCACTGGAGGATGAATTCCATATGCCTAGAGATAGTGAAAAGTCTCGAGTCTCACAGGAAGGAAGACGACCGCAACTGCCACTGCGATCTTGAGTACATCAAGACTGGCAAGACTTGTCGTGATACATCAATGTTGTGTCTTTGGGTGCAGGGCAAGACAGCGAAGTGGGTGTGGGATGCAATGAAGGAGCATGACAAAGAGTATCGCTGTGGCGCTTTCGACTTTTCGAATAGCAGAGCCAGATGATGGATGTCGAACCAAAGATCGCACTTTGTTTAAATATGCACAATCGAGTAGAGCTTTGAAGTCGAAATGGAAAGAGGCATGGGGAGAAGCCAATCAGGAAGGAAGGAGTTACCTGCTCTCTCCACATTCTCGGTGATAAGAAAAGTATATCTCCATCTATATATTGCAAAATCCAGCTCCAAGTCTCTCATCAGTTCACTACACTACCGAATCAAACATGACACGCACTAAGAAAAGCAAGCCCGGGTCTGGAAAGAGAGCAGAGAAGGCCGCCAAACCACAAACATACGAAGCGCCCAAGATGACCGACGGCAAGATTCCACAATGGAAGCTCGGCCAGCCGAAATACTTTTACAACAACTTCGTCCACAAGCGCCAACCTGTCGTTATCCAGGGAAAGCTTGACGACCTCGACTTTGTCACCAAAAATTGGGCCAATGTCGACTATCTGCGCGAAACGGCTGGTGATGCTCCTGTCAAGGTCGAGCCTATGCACAAGGAGAAGAAGCGCTATGGTACCGATGTTGAGCGTGTTGACACTACCTTCGGCGCTTTCCTCGACTCGCTGAAGGAAGAGAAGGACGAATACGATTACCTCACCACTCAATACTCGGACGACGAAGATGACCTGGACGATGAAGACGATGACGATGATGAAGAGAAGGAAGATGGTCAAGACAACGAGATCAAGAATGGCACATTCCCACAACCCGTACGTGCTCTTCTGCGCGAAGAGGTTCCTATGCGTCCCGAGATGATGGGCAATCTCGTTCTCCAACAGATGAACATTTGGCTCGGCAAGACCAAGGCTGGCACTAGCTCTGGTCTTCACCACGACTTCCATGATAATCTCTACGTTCTGTTGAAGGGACGTAAGCGTTTCGTCTTGTATCCTCCTTCAGCTGTCCACCACCTTGACACCCACGGCAAACCCAAGAAGATCCATCCCAACGGCTTGATTGTCTACAAGCAGCCTGGCGAGGATGAAGAAGATATGGACGAAGAAGAGAATGAAGCCGACCAAATCAGAGCAGACGGCCTTGTCGAAAGAGATGCAGCCGCCCTGAAGGTTCAAGCTCTGGAAGAGCAAATGGACAAACTGGAGGAGAGCGGCGAGAAGAAAGGTCTCGACAAGGTTCAGAAAGAATATGGCGATGCCGTAGAGCGCCTGATGAAGTACCAAGCCGCTGACTTCGGCGAGCTGGGCGAAGACGACTTTGACGAGGTCTCTTCAGAAGAAGAATCAGATCCCGAGGACCTCAAAGACCAAGTCCTACGCGACGTGCCCAACAAGAAACGCAAAGCCGAAGAAGATTTGTCCGGCAGCAAACCCAGCAAAACAGCAAAAGCAGGAGCCGAAGACGACGAAGACTCGGATGCCAACGACGACGACTCAGACGCCGAACTCCTCGAGGCCCTCGAACGCGCCCAAAACGGCCAACGCGACGACTTTGACGACGACGACTTTGACGACGACGACGAAGATGCCTCGGACCTCGAAGATGCTTTTGCCAATGCTCAAGGCGAAGACTCTGCTTTCCCCACCGAACCTCTCTCATTCTCTCAAGTCTCCACTCAAGACCTACACTCCCACCTCGGTCTCACATCTCCCCAGAAAACCTCTGCCGCTCTTGAACAAGCAGGAAAACCGTATGTTGTGGACCTCAAAGCAGGTGATATGCTATACTTGCCCACCAGTTGGTTCCACGAGGTCACGTCGTTTAGTGATGAGAAGAGCGAGGATAATGTGCATGTTGCCTTGAATTATTGGTTCCATCCTCCTGATGCTACAAAGCCGGAGTTTGAAAAGCCTTATGCAGATGCTGCGTTGTGGAGGTTTATGGAGGAGAAGGTCAAAGGTGCTTATGAGGCTTTGGTTGCGGACAAGGAGGAGTAAGGAATAACATAGATACTTACCCAAGACTGTCTGAGCTTGCTGGAATGAAAGATCTTTTGACGTTATTTGACAATACCGCCTACATCTCAAGTCCCCGAAGAGTCAATGGGCGCACAAGATGTGACCTAAGAATAAGAAAAAAACTACTCATAGGGGGTTGTAGGGACAGTACTAATTGTGACGAGTAGAAGAGTGTGTTGTTTGTTTGTTTGTATGTACAGTCGGCGACAGGCCCTCTAGCAGCCCATATACCTATTCTCAACCCATCTTTCCTCATAGTCGTCAACGACCCTGCAAGCGACGACGTGAATATCAGGAAAGACGGTCATGAGTCTGTTCAATCCTCTCTTGCCAGCAATATACGTCACAAACACAATCCTGCTTTCTTCCACACCGTGATCCAACAACACACGAACAGCCATCAGAGCAGCACCACCACTAGACATTTGCGGATCCAACAGCAACACCTTGTTGTGTGTGGAGATGTCGCCGGCCATTTTGAAGTAGTGCAGCTCGGGCTCGCCGGTGCGGTAGGAGGTTTGGATGAGCATACGTCCAGTGCGACAGTCGGGGATGACGCGTCTCAGACCGGTCTCGAGAATGCTGCCGCCGCGGAGGATGACAACAGCACTAACTTCGCCAGTCAATCGCAAGCCACTGTAGTCATGACTGTGCGGTGATGGTGTCGTGACAGTGATGGCATTGAAATCGGCATTCTCTGTTGCACGCTCCACGAGCAGAGCAGCGAGGCGATCGAAGTAGAAGACAAAGTCCTCACGACTTGTCTCGTTGCTGCTGAGGAGGGTGTTGATGCCTGTGATTTGTGAAGGCCCGTCCAGGATGGCGACGTTGGGTGAGAGAGGAAGATCCTTTGCTTCTTTGCCCAGGCGCTTTAACTCGGCACGATGCTCCTCTGACTTGATGTGTAGAGTCTTGTGGATGCGGTCAGCTACCATGTCAATGGCGACTTTGTTTTCAATGCCGCGAGGCACGATGATATCTATATTCGATGGTCAGCATCGGTCGATCCCAAAGGAAGACTAAAGCGGAGTGTGATTGAGTATGATGGATCAGATAGGAGCGAAAGATGATGGTAAGGTTTATCAACACGAGTATTCTGTTGAACTATGCTTATGGTTGTTGTATCATCATGAAGAAGAGTGGAGTGAGAAAGAAAAAAGAGGCAGACACATACCAGCTACGTTCCGCTGAGGCTCCACGAACTTGTGGAAATTTGGCTTGACAAAAGTGAACCACTGTTTGATACAGCCTTCAATGTCACGACCACGTTCCTTGATGTCTCGAACGATTCTTCGTGAAAGACAGAGGTCTCCATCTGCCTCACAGAAGATTCTCAGATCGAGAAGATCGAGCACGCGTGGATCGTGGAGGGCGAAAATGCCTTCCAAGATGAGCACGTGAGGAGAGTAGATTGTTGTAGTCTTGTCCAGACGAGAATGCTTCTCGAAGGAGTAGACAGGAATCTCAGCCTTTTTCTATGGCATGGTTAGCAAAGGGTGCTGCATTGCGTGGATTTAAAAAACTTACCCTTCCTTGATGTCTCTAAGTCTTTCAACCAAAACATCAAAGTCGATGGCATCAGGCGAGTCGAAATCATACTCGTTCCTGTGAGCAGCGGCAATCTGATCCGGAGTGAGGGGACGATAGAACGAATCCTGGATGGAGTTGGTATAACTTCGCCTCACTCAGGGGCCAGACAAACGAACCATTGACAGAATGACAACCCAAGGCAGGCTCATCTGCTTGATGATAGCCAGAGCAAGCGACGTCTTGCCGGAACCCGAGCTGCCGGCAACGCCAATGATGCTCGTGTTGGCCCATGGCGGAGAGTAGTGGGAGCGCTCCATTCTCTGGAGAGAGTTGGGGGCGGCCATTTTCAGTCGTTGACGAACAACAGTGACACGACCATGGCGGGAGCAAAGCAGGAGAGATAGCTTAGCAAGCTCAGAAGTGAGAGGTCGAACGGTTGTGAAGAAAAGGAAATGTGCCAAATTCAAGGCGGAGCATGCCGTGCAGCGTCGGGTCCGAGCACAACCGAGCGCCAGAAGAGCTCTTTTCTTCACCACCAACCAACAAAGCTTTCTTCCTCTCATCTTCACCACATTCTGCACCTCTCTGCCTTCAACACATCCGTCTGCTGGAAACACGAGAGAGCGATTGTGAATTGTAGTTGTTCCAGTCCGTCATCCAACCTGATGGGCCCTTGCAGCTCGACTCGTCTACAACAATGGTACGTCACAACATGCGTAACCATCAAGCAAACAATTCCAACAGCGGCTAACATTATTTGCGCAGAGCTCTTCCATTCTCCCACCACCTTCGTCCTTGCGGCATCCCTTTGAACGCCGCGTGGACGAGGTGAAACCGTCCAAAGCGTAAGTTTTCTCTTAACTGTTCCCCTCTCCTACCCCTCCATCGAATGATGTTGATTACACTCAAAATGGGAATCTCTCCGAAATCTATGTGGAGAACTACAGAATTTTGTCCTTCTGACTCGACCCTCATCTTAACTTGCTATGAAGACTGCCATCACAGAACATGTTGACTGACCTTCTTCAATAGAGACTTGAACTTCCTCATCATGGACTATCTGATCAATGAAGGTTACCCCGACGCCGCAATGAACTTTGCCAAAGAAGCCAGCATCGTTCCTTCGGCAGACGGTGAAGCCATCCAAGAAAGAGTAGACATTCGTAACGCCATCCACACTGGTGACATGCAGCTTGCCATTGAGCGCATCAATGAACTCAACCCACAGGTCAGTCTTCACTCTTCACACACCTTTCCCCTTCACACCATGTTGTTATGATTATACGGTTTTTCATGCACCACGCATAGCTTCGGGCATTGATGATACAAACCACACACACTTCAGTCCTCAGTATGACCCAACAACCACACTCTCATCTCATCGTCACATCCTCTCTTTCAGAGACATCGATGCTAACAAGTGTTGGTACAGATCCTTGACAATGACCCAACTCTGCACTTTCAGCTGCTACGCTTGCAGTTGATCGAACTCATCCGTGAAATCGTCAATGCGCCAGGTCCGCCGTCACCCACTGCCTTCACACCTGCTCTTGAGTTTGCGACCTCGCAACTTGCTCCACGGGCTCCAACTTCGCCTGCTTTCTTGCAAGACCTTGAACGCACAATGGCCCTGTTGATCTTCCCATCGGACAAGCTCACACCTCAACTCAAGCAACTTCTCGATCTCAGCCTGAGACAGACAGTGGCTAGTCAAGTCAATGAAGCCATCTTGTCGTCTCAAGGCCAGAGACGTGAGGCGCGCATCCGTAATCTGGTGCGCTTGCGAGCATGGGCTGAGCAAAGAGCGCGTGAAACCAAGAACTCCGAATTGCCTGACAAGATCGGCTTGGGCTTGGAGACTCAATCAGACGACTATGCCGACGGCGAGGCTATGATAACGTGAAACCATGATGATTTTTTTCGACTTGCTTTATCTTAGCGTAGGCGCTGGCGGTCAGGGACTTGCATACATCATCCAACATAGCATTGTTAATTAATACTCTTGTTTGCAGAATGATCTCACGATGTTGCTTTTTGGCTTCCTCTTCCCTTCTCCCCGTGTGCTAAAAGATGTACCTTCCACTGTACTCCGACTATAGCAGTGAGTAAAGTACACACTATAGAAATGCACAGTTCTATTCAGAAACGAACATTGGCCAAAGAGAGCTGCTAAAAGATTGCCTCTCAGTGGACACTATGCTATTGTCTAATGGTATTGCGTATTTCTATAGCCACATGCGTTACATGCTTTTGTACACGGAGAGGCTCGCGTTCGTCCACTCCTGCTTGGTCGCCTTCGACTTTCGCAATCACAAACTCCATCTGCAATCATCATACACGAAACATTCTATTCTCTGCGATTACACTCACTTGCAGCTTCTTCTACTTAATTGTCCCTGTGGCTTTCGCCAACAAGCATCCCACTGGTCATGAGGGCAGGTGGCGTTTCGAAAGCCAATATCAATATTCAACCGCGCAGCACGAGGACTGCGACGTCACTCACGGCCACCTTCCTTCGCACGGTATGCTCTCGAAGTCAGACCTCGAAGGATCGGCGTAGACGCGTTGCATTCACGTGGCTGGTTAAATCCATTTCTCAGCTCGTGGTTGTCTTCCTCCACCACAGGTGTTTTGTTTCCTGGCCTGTAGGCGCTCCGGGTTACCGTATTCTGCATCCCAAATCATGGAACCAACGGACGCTATTCCACCGAGGACAAGTCCCTGCTGATCACCACGTCTCTCTGTGTCGCAAACCTCACGGTTTACCATCTCCGCAATCACTAACCCCGCACCATACGGACCAGAGTGCAGATCCTGTACTCATGTACCACATGTGCACGTAGATGGCGACCCCGACTGCCTGATTCATACATTATGCTTCTTGACATCTACCGATGCTTGGGTTCATAGCCAATAGATTGAGCTGCCGTATGATCCTCTATCGGAGACTTGTGCGGCAGCATGGCATCATGCCCTTCATATAGAGGCCAAGTGCCGCACGCGGTCTGCGAGTCTTGACTCAGATTGCATTCCCTCCTTCATATCCTGTCGCCGTTAGTAGCAGACAGATACACAGACCTCGTCATGCCTCGTTTAAACATGTTTGGGCGCGGTAGGTCGCTGCAGATAGCAATCATGATCACCTGTCAAGTAAGCTCGTCGAGGAAGACTTACGTCTAGTCTATGCTAACAAACAATAGNCTTGCATTTATCTTGTTCGGCTGTAAGAGGACTATCTTTTGCAATGACATTCCCGACATCTGACAAACTTTAGATGACCAAGGAGTGTTCTCCGGCATTGTTGGAAACGCAGACTGGCGCAAGACATTCGGTTATCCAGGAAGTGGACTCGAAGGCATTATTGTCTCAATATACAACCTCGTAACGCCATCCTATACTCTTTTGCCGTTCATCAGGACTGACTGGGTGTAGGGTGCCTTCAGTGGATGTATTCTAGCCTTCTTGGGCGGAGAGAAAGCTGGTCGACGTCTGTCCATGTGGATTGCCATNGGTTTTCATTGTATGCTCCAGTATTAGTACATGCTCCTCCAATACTGACAATCGTAGATCATCGGTGCTATTCTCCAAACTAGCTCCTACAGCGTACCGCAAATCCTCGTCGCTCGTTACGTTACTGGAATCGGAACTGGTATCGAGACCAGCACTGTTCCTATGTACCAAAGCGAATTGGTCGAAGCACACAAGCGTGGTCGTGTCGTCAGCTCTGAACCACTGTTCGTTGGTGTTGGTATCGTCATCGCCTACTTCTTCGACTATGGAATCGCCTACGCTGGAGGTCCGATTGCATGGCGTCTACCAATTGCTTGCCAAATCCTATTTGCCTTCGTATGTCTTGACGATCCAGATGCTTGCTGCATCAGCTGACAGGAAGCANNGGTTGTCGTCTTCATGGTCCTTGGTGTTCCCGAATCACCTCGATATCTATACAAAGAAGGCCGCAACGAAGAGGCTTTGCAAGTTTTATGCGATGTATACAATGGAACACCGGACGACCCCAAGATTGCAAAAGAACAGAAAGATATCCTTGATGCTCTGGCATTGGAACGCGTACATGGCGAATACAAGTACGTTGTCCGTATGGTTCAGAATCTGAAACGATGGTCACTGACAGAGCTGTTCACAGGNTGGAGTCAAATTCTCAAGCGAGACGACGTGCAGACCGGTAGACGTGTGCTTCTTGCCTATGGCATGCAATTTATGAATCAGATCGGAGGTATAAATCTGGTCGTGTGAGTTGGAAAATTATCATCTGTTATAACGGACATCTACTAACTGGGAAACAGCTACTATGTTCCAAGCGCCCTGCAGTACAACGTCGGTTTATCGCATAACTTGGCCCTTCTCATCGGTATGTTTCAGACGATTACAGACGCATCCGGAAGAGTCTAACACGAGTTCAANGGTGGGTTTGTCCAATGCTGTTTTTTCATTGGATCACTGGTTCCAACATTCTTCCTCGACAGAATGGGCAGAAGACGTGTAAGTCTTTATACGCTTGATGACTCGGAGCCAGAGCTAAGTAATGCAACANNGCCTATGATGTGGGGATCCTTCGGTCTCGCGATTTCTATGATGCTCATTGCAGTGCTATTGAGTTTCACAACGGATCGTGGGTACTCAAAGCAACTCAACACGGCCACTTCAAGCGCAAGCGTCGCCTTCTTCTTTACATACGTAAGTCGTCTAATGGCGATTTGTTCATGAGCGAGCGAGACTGACAACGCCTTGAGNATGCTTATATTCGGTGCATCGGCAAATTGCATCCCATGGTGAGATTACTTGTTCGGTCATGGTTTACTCTTGCAAAGCAATAACGTGTTCAGGGTCTATGTTCCTGAAATCCTACCTCTTCATGCAAGAGCAAAGGGCACAGCTATTGGCATTTCCTCAAACTGGCTCTGGGCAAGTATTACACCTTACCATTTGGAATTCCATCCTCTGACCACTGCTGACCTCGGTGCANNGAACTTCGTGGTTGTCATGATCACGCCAACTCTCCTCAACAACTTGAAGTTCAAAGCCTACTTTATCTTCATGTGCACGAATTTGGCATTTGTGCCTCTGGTATACTTCTGGTAAGTCCGGTTCCATCTCTGCTACTTTATCCGCAAGACTGATCGAACCCAANNCAGCTACCCCGAAACCTCCAATTTGACTTTGGAAGAAGTCGACTACCTCTTTGTGAAAGAAGGAAGAGAAGGGATTCATAAATTCACTGGACGTAGTCAACCCGTCAGAATCAGTCTGAGCGGAGACGTCGAACAAGGCACCAAGGAGATGATGCATGATGAGAAGAGAGGCAGTGAGGGTGGTGCTGCATTCGTGGAGGATGTCAACAAGGTCGAGAAGTAGCGTGTGTTCTCGATAAGTCGTGTCAAATGTGCGTTTACATATGACAAGGAAGCACCAGGACCTTGAGAAACATGTTTACGTCAAACGTTCCTGTAGTAAGTGACTACCCATCGCAGATTTAACTTGTCGGTGGGCCCATGAGACTGGACTCATCCATACTGAGGGATACACCACCAAGAAACACAGCTCGTGGCAGATCTGTACACACCTCTCGCAATACCAACAATGTTCCAGCCATCAACAACCTACAACACTCTTTCGAACCTGCAGAGACACATGCTGCTGCGATCGCTCCTATGCACACCTTCGCCGGCAGCAAGGACGGCACTACCACGACTCATGCATCCACACGCCGTGCCCCTGGATGCCTCCCTATCGCCCGCCTCCCTGCAGACTTGGGGATATGCTGTACTGTATCTTGATGCTCCGTCTTAGAGATCTCAGGACTGGCTGCCATCCTTTACCGAACTCGTACAAGCAGCGCTCCTCGCGTAGTCGTTTCATGCATTGGAACCAACGTACCCAGCGGTTGAGCCATTGTTGGGCGGTGTTGGGCTTCATGTTGTTAATCCATAGCCTCGCAGCTGTGCCCGCAATTTGCTTTCCTCTCACGACGATAACCACCTGCTTGGCAGCCGTGAATGCCAGTGCCTTGACTTCTTTCTCCCTCTTGGGTTTATCAGCCTCCTCTTGCTGGGTTTTGGCGAGAGCGGCCTTCCTCGCCTCCTCCTCGATCCTTCTCAACTTGTTCTCCTGTACTTTGCGACGTTCTTCGGTTTGGGCGGCTTGTAGTCTCTCGTGGACCTCCGCGGGGTGCTCCATTGAGCTTGGCTCGTGCTAGGGGTGGGCAAGCAAAACCCGTTTGACGTCGGAGTCGGTGTAGTGGAGTTGGTTTGGTAGGACATCATGCTCACCATAAGATCTCTGGTCTGCCTTGCCATCTCGCGCTCCAGGTGAAAAGGCGCGCCGGGGAGTCCGACCAGCTGTCGATAGTTCCGGAGGCATGCCATAACGGCATCATATGTAGCCGGATCATCTTCATGCTTGCACCCGGCTTGTCTCTCGCAATTCGGAACTCGACGTTGTTGTTGTTATTGTTAAGGTGCGCAGCAGTGACCGATCTGGGGCATCCAGGGGGGATATGATACCCAAAGCTGCTACAGTAGAACAAGCTCTGTTGTCGGCCATGTTGTTTCGCTTGCGAACTGGCTAGACAGTTGTTCAGACCCCATGTGTCTAGCCCTAGCTTGCGGAAAGTCGTAGCCCGGTCTGTCGAACGTGACTTAAACAAAGATATGATCAGCATGCTTCCATGGTGAGAAACGTCCTCCTCGTGTGCTAAGAACTGTCACGGTAGCTGTAGAAATGCACAATGCTTTCGTGTAGAATATGGTCTTCACGGAGAGCAGCCCATCAAAGGCCATCTCAATGGCCAGACTCATATTCGTTTCACGATTGTGCATTTCATCAGCTTAGAATATCCCTGCACCCCAAGATGGAGAGGAAATCAGTTGCAACATTGAGACTGTTTTTAGAATACGGAGAAGGTTAGCCTTGCCTCCTATCTGCTTGACTTTCTCGGTAAAGCTGTCACATCTATCTTGTCAGCATTGCCAAATACCAAAGCAAGGATACTCGCAGATTAATGCTGCGTAGCTGAGTAGACGGCAGTGTGAAGATAGGGGTGAAATTGATCCAGATGACCTTGCGGTTCGACATTGTCTCGTTGAGCTCGTGGGTCGTCTTGTTGTGAACGTGCATGTGTCTGAACCGATGAATGCCACTGACTTTTCGATCGATAACTTGCATGCAGACTTGCTCAGGATCACCTGCCTGACGGTTCTTCGGCTGCATACATTGGGATGGTGGCCAGTCAGCAAGACCACCATTGGCGATAACAAGCTTCCTGAGCAATAGACGAGTTTGTTAAGGTCGATCGCTCCGCCAGAGGTATCGATGAGTCTGTGAGTAGATTGGTTCGTGAACTCGGCTGTCAGAGCGCACATTCCAGAAACAGGGTGACCCGGGTCGTTCTTGAACTTGGGGCTCGCAGGAGACTTGTACTGCTGCGATCTGGACCGAGTAGCTTGGAAACATTGCTGCAACATGGCCTTGATATCCACTCTTCTGAGGTCCAGTTGGGTCGACTTTCCATGACCCGTGATTGTCTTGATGAGGTTGAAATGATGTACGATATTTGCTTTTTCGATCACGTCCTAGACGACTCTCTTCTGTCAAGATGTAAGCACATGACTCGATATGGATGATACTTTACTAAATACTCATGAAAAGCTTTCGACCAAGACTCGTTCAGAGGAAGCGCTGTGAGTGGAGCCATCAACACGCTTGGGGACTTGACAGTTGTCCCAAAGGGTTGAGCTGTAGTTGTTCCGATCTGATTGTTATCAGTCTCATCATCGTTAGTGTTGCTGATGACTCGGCGCTTCTTCAATAGTTTCTGTGGTGGCCAGAGCAGTGGCACCGCTGAAGCTTTCGCATCACGACACCGAGATTAATACATCGGAAAAAAGCCATCGCGGAGAGAGATCTGCCTTCTCAGCTCGTTGTGATTTCCTGGTGGCATCACGGTAGCATGGTATGGATTTTAGGGACAATGTTCTCGTGGTGAAATGGGTGTCGTAGATAGGCTGCTGATGAGTGCATGAGGAAAGCAGGCTGATGGGTACTGCCAATTATGTTGGACTCATCTCTCACCAATTCTGTCTGGCACAAGTGGTCACGAGCGGATAAAGCGCTTACTTTAGCGCTAGCAGAGTCCGCTTCACATGCCCTTGAACTCTTATTCGCTTCTCACTTTCCTATTTGTGGCGTCTAATTTTGGGCCGCTACAAATAGGCCGACGCACATGGCATGAGGACAACTACGTTCATCAACGACATAACCCAGAGCAGTGGGAACAGATGGGATGTCCCTGATTGTTCGCTCACATTACTGGAAGCAAACAGATCCGATCCGGTCGACGGCAGAGCCAGAGCGAGGCTCACAAAGAGCAGTCCCTAGAACTCAATTTCTTTGATCGATTGTCCAGATATCAAAAGCTCTTTGTATTCCATCAAGTCCTTATGGGTGGACTTTGACTGCAGAGAAATCAATCCTAGTTGTGTTTCTTGAGGTCCATCTTGAAAGAGGTATACCCTGTCACAACACCCATAGTGTTCTTTGGCATCGTGCAATAAGATCTCTTCAACTCATCCCTGATCTGCTCCGTGCCAATATTCAATCGAGTAAATATCTCCATCAATGCCACATACAGCATGTCGATGTTGCCATCTTCGATCTTGACGGCGATGCCCAGCCCACCCTTGGCTCCNNCCAGACGTCTTGTAGCCTGGCAATCTCGAATGCCAACGCCATAGCAGCCTTCTGCGCCTAGCTTGCCCACCAAAGCTCCGGAGAAGAGACGCATGAAGTCGGTACAGAAACGAGAGTCTCCAGCAATCATGTCTGGGTGTGTTATCATTGCGTGATAAATCCGTGCTTGATTTCGTATCGATGGTCCAGAAGTGGAATCGTTGAAGACGTTGTCTTGTTCGTCCGCGGCATGTGCGAGTTTCGCGTACATCAATGCCATACTGTTCAGAGGTAGTGCTGGTGAAGGCGCATTGCACCCATCGATGACCCAGCGAATCTCCTCAGGTTTTAGATCAGCGAGCTGCTCATGTACCTGTTTGATCCTCAATTGAACAGTATGCGATGGGTCATTGTAATCCTTCGTGCCGACACCAAGAGCCTTCGCGGCAGCTAGCATGCCAACATGCTTGGCAGAACAATTGCTGTAGATTGCTGTAGGCATGAATCCTGATTTCGCCCATCCAGCATTGACGACTTTGGAAAGGGAAGGATGACCGCCGCAATTCATGTTTTGTTCGGTCACACTGGCTTTCAGCAACATGTCATTGACGCGAGAGATGTGTTTATCTTCGCAGTTGTGAGAGCCAGATATCAGTGCGACATCAGCTTCATCGAATTCAACCATCTCGGCTGCTCCAGTTTCAAGAATGGCGAGTGCTTGAAAAGGCTTTGCAGCTGAACGTGCGAGTGTCGGGCGGAATGGGTTTCCGAGAGAGTAGAGAAGGTTGTTGTCGCTGTCGACGATGGCAGCGTGGACTATGTGGCTGTTCTCAATAACATCACCGCGCCAGTTTAGAACGAGGTCGTGGCTATCCATATTGTTAAGGCAAAGGTCAAGATCAGATTGTTTGAGAACCTGCTGTTATCCAGAATCCAATTTGTGTTTTTATGTCTGCGAGAGGATGCTACGCCCTACCTCCGACACATCCGTGATTCATATCGCAGTTGACCACGTTGTAATTTGACCTTCTCAAAGAGGAAAAGCTGTGGAACTGACGAAATTCTTGGTTGACAGATCCGCAGATAAGATTTCTGCTTTAGCCGGCAAGACTGCCCAAACAATGGAGAACTGGCAACTAATTCTCAAGTTGCTCATGATAATTCGTGAAAAGGATAGAAGAGATGGGACAGGTTGAGTTCTTGCGAGAGCAAATGTTGAAGAAAGGGCTGGTCAAAAGTCTTGGAAGGGCTTGCATTGTGTTGGACAAAGCTTTTGACCGTGCTTTCTGGTTTGATACTTCAATCACGCGGCCTCTCCTTCTTCATGAACACAAGACACACATTGCAGTTTGCCATTGTGCCATTATGTCGAGGGTCAAGTCAACGATGATCAAAGAACATCCTACGTTTCTGAGTCTCGGCGTACATCGCGGTGGCGACAGTGCAATTTCCCAATGGGTGTGCTTCGAGTAGTGATCGTTCGCGGCGCCCTCAGTCTCTGCGGACGAGTGCGACTAATCGAAAACAACATTCACTGAGAGCTGAAATCCAATGCCCATCGAGGATAGGTAGCGAAACTCAGATCTACTTGTACTTGTGTTCAATTCCTCTCCTTCTCATATTTTTCTCTCATAATATGTATCATACATTTCAGCAGCGGTTTCATATGGCAACATGCATCTTCCTCCTCACTGGAAGTTCAATGGCTTGGAACTTCGCAGTTCAGTTCTTGCAGTCACATCGTCTTCACTTTCACTTTGCTGAATCTCACCAGCAGAGATTGGCTGCTTCGATCAACTCACTCAACTCTTCTATGTATCGACTTGTTCACCTCCGCTCTTTTTTTCTTACGCCCATCAAGACTATCATGGCTGCCTCCAAAGCCTTGAAGCGCTCTGCTGAAGAGACAGCAACAACCAGCAAAGGCCAGTCCGGACCACCAAAGAAGAAGCAGTGCCGCAAACGTACATGTCTCGTGTGCGACACCAAGAAGCACTACACTCAGTTCCCAAGCCAGACGAAGGTCTCCTCACATGATCACGGTGCCAATGTCTGCCGCCTCTGCTACTTCAGCCACCTAGAGGTCGAGATCGATTCCAAGAACTGGGACGAAGTCGCATGCCCAGAATGCCCAACCAAGTTGACTTACCAAGAAGTCGAGAGCATGACCAATGCTGAGAACTTTGCCAAGTACGTTGCTCGATTTTCAGTGATCTGAATGGTTCGACTCACGAAGGATGATCTAGGNTATGAGCGAGCCTCTATCAGAGCTACTCTTGCTGCAGACCCTGACTTCAGATTCTGCTTCTCTTCGGCCTGTGAGTCGGGTCAGCTGCATCCTGGTGGTACCAGTGAGCCTATCTTCTCCTGTCAGGTGTGCAGACACAAGCACTGCGTCGTCTGTGAGACAAACTGGCACGAAGATCAGACCTGTGAGGAGTTCCAAGCCGAACTTCACCGCAACACCGAGAACGACGAAAAGTCAGAGAAGGAAGTCGAAAAGATCTCGAAGCCATGCCCCGAATGTCGCGTTCCCATTCAGAAGAACAAGGGCTGTGACCACATGACTTGTCAGTGATTACCATTTGTGGCAACTCTGTTCGATGCTGACACACACTTCAGGNNCTCGAGATGCCGCCATCAATTCTGCTGGATTTGCTCTGCATCATACAGCGACATTGCCGGGGAGGGCAATCACCGTCATGAGAAGAGTTGCACTCATTATCGTGCAGCTCCAAGTGCAGAGGCACTTGAGGCTCAAAGACGCAGAACCGAAGAGGCACGCGAAGCTCAAAGACGCAGAACCGAAGCGGCACTTGAAGTTCAAAGACGCAGAAACGAAGAAGCAAGACAAAGAAGAGAGGAATCTGATCGCAGAACCCGCGAGCTGCAGGAGCAAACACGCCGACAACTCCAAGCAGATCAGCAAGCTATTCGTAGGCCTTCTATTGTCTCACTCGCTGCGACTCCAGCTCCCACTTCAGGCCTAGCTCCAACTTCAGTCCACATTGAGGGCGCCAGAGACACCAATCTCAGCGAGCATGTACTTGCTCGACTGGCTCATCGTGCCCCTACCACTGCTGCAGCTCCTCAACCGACACAAAATGAGGAAGGAGACAGAAGAACTGCACCGACTCCCACCCCACCCTGATCCGCCCTCCAGAAACCGGTTCGGCTCTAACAACTTACCAGATACGAAGAGGATTCCTCAAAAACAATGTCCAGGATGACGAGGTCAAGGCGCATGACTGGGTTACTGCTGCTTACGGTGGTGCAAGAATGGTTGTAGAAACACATCGTGTATCCACAGCTGGAACATGTGTGAACCTTTTGTTCACTTTCACGGCTTTCTAAAGAACATGTAATGAATCAACGATAATGTTCTCCACTCAAACTTCTTTTGATTGCAAACAGTGTCCCCAGGAACCAGCCCGAGAACATTTGTAAATACAAGAGACAACCTATCATCCTGCAACCATCCATCTCCATTCTTCCGCCCTGCCAAACTTTCCAAGTCATAATCCGGAAGACTTCCGGAACAAGTCAATTTAGCAGACAGAAACATCGGACTCCTCGTAGATGCAAGCGTCAGAAGGACCTTCAGAGAGAGTAGAAGGCTCCTCGTCATTGTTGTTGGTGCCCTTGTACTCCTGGCAGATGTGCTTGACAGAGGAAGCACAAGTGTTGGTAATAGTAGCAGTATCGCCGTAGTTGCTGTTGATACCAACAAGGTACTTGCCATTAGTAGCCTTGACATTGTTGATAGTGACTTTTCTAGCACCACTGCCGAGAAACGACATGTCAGTATTTCCGTCTGTCAAAGAACTTGTAGAAGTCCACTTACCNNCATTCTGCTTACAGTTCCCACAACTGCGATACAGTTTGCCAAAATCGTCAACCGTAAAGCCATCAATAGAAACACTTCCAACACCATTATGTTGGATAACCTTATCCTCTGCACCCCTGGCTCCACCTCCGATAACCTTACCATCACCATTGCCCTTGAATGTCAACGCATCCTCACACACCTTCTCCCACCACACATTTTCAATCGTACACGCACCCAAACAATGCACACCTTCACTCTGATCTTCACCGATAATGGCGTTTTTGAGGGTCGCGCCGTCGGAGAGAAGGAATACGGCGTCCGAGTTTCCGCCTTCGGTTTGGCCGTTGCAGGAGACGCCGCGCCCGTAGGTTTTGTAGCCGCCGTCGAAGGTGCCAGAGATGGATTTTGGTTCGGAGTAGGTTATGGAGCCTTTGCTGGCGGGAATGGGGAAGGTGGAAGAGGCGCGAATGCGTAGGGGGCCGAGTCTCTCTGCGGCGGCGATGGAGAGGAGGCCAGTGAGGATGATGCAAGTGCTCAAGTGCATGTCTGCTGGTTTAATTGGTGGTTGTAAGAGGAACAGAAGTTGTTGATAGGAGTTCAAAGGAATGACTCTTTGTTTGATCAAAGAACAGGAGTGTCTTGTGTAGTTGTTGTGGAGCACTGCTTCTGAAGGGAGAAAGGACGTTTAAAGGTGGAAGGGGTGGCGGCATATATACTCGTTCAACAGGTAGGGCTGGGTGTTTGCTGCCCTACCTGCGCATCGAGGGATACTATACCTGTAAACTCTGAAACAACGACAGCATCCCAAGTCTTGGTCCACTCAACCTCTCCTGAAAACATCACATCTCTTAGAGGATATTTCGCAAGTATCACTCTTCTCAAGAAGCATAATATCACCGGGTGGGGAAATGTATCGATGTTTACGAGTCAGGCCAATACCGAACTGTCCCAGAAGCGAATGACTTGAAAAGCTGATTGCTGACTGGTTGTCAGCAAGCGAAAATATGTGATCGGAAGTGTGCAGTTACGATGCGCAAGGTTAAAGACGCGAGGTCGTTAGATATGAATGACTGTCCAGCCCTGATTACTTGATGATCGCTTGGAGCCAGCCTGGCATGTCTGAATCAAGTCTTTGACATGACGATCCCTCTTCAAACAACCACTCAGTGACAAGGATATACCATGAAGTTGATCATTGAGGTGGAGCCAACACAGCCTCACTTGCTGAAACGTGCCAAGGCATGTTCGCCAAGACGATCGAATATGTAGAGGGTTTGGTGTAGAGGACGACAGACTGACCAAATGTAAAGTGTACAGCTACTGGGTACATCCTGCCTAGATCAGTGAGCATCATGAGGACCTCAGGGCCGTTCAGGGCTACTGTGCAGGGACTTTGGAACCGAATCTTCCTTGGCATGAGTCCCACCAGTGCTGCCAATTGACGACCTTGTTTTCAAGTCGAGCTTCTTCGGCTGCGAAAACCAGAGCATGGCTTCTGATGACTTCTTCCAGGTTGCATCCCAGGTGTTGTGTCTGAGCCTCCTCAATGGACAATGTCTTCGACTTCACCGCATCGATGGCCTTGAGGAACTGCGTTGCCAGTCCGTAGTCACCTCCACCGTGACCTCCTCCAGGTCTATGCGGACGGTGATGCTGAAACTGACCAGTTGAAAAGTCATAGATTGTAATGAGGGTTCCATCGTATGAGATTTCGCCCTTCTCACCATAGATTCGGCCTCGCCGTTCACACTGTTTCTCAGTTTGAGCGATCATGTGGAAGGAAGCAGTCTTGGCCATTCTCACTGGCGGTTCGTTGCCCTTAGCGCCAGACAGCCTGGTGTTTGGTGTTGCAGTCAAGGGCTCATCGTTCCAAGAGAGTAGGACAAATTGATCGTCGCACACATCATTCTCCGACTCCCAAACACACCTCCCGAACCAGGGACGTTTGTGTATCTCCTCAGGCGATGTATGACTGTCATAATCATTCTCAAGTGTCTTGAACAACATATCTTTTGCTGCTTCTGCACCATAATCATTGTAACAGGCTTCAATTTCTGGATTGACGATATTGACAGGCCAGTCTGTATTTCCCTTGGCAAGTTGGTTTTCGTAGTAGATCCTTGGAGCACTGTATGTACAAGTCTTCTCGATTGGACATTGTAGGCAATATGTGGCAGCACCTGCATCTGCAGGCTTACGTGACCGTTTGAACTGTTTCAGAGATCCAAACGAGGCCACTGATGCTGGGACATGCGGTGGGTGACCAGTCCCTGGGGCAGGTGAACATAACATCCACAACAGAAAGTCAATATCGTGACATGATTTTGTTAGTAATGATGGGGCCGTTGTAGACTCCTTTCTCCAATTGCCTCTNNGGGTTTGGGATCAACAAAAAGACATCTGGTATCAATAATGTACAACTTACCTGACGTAGCTGTGAGAGAAGTGCCAATTGCCAACAGGTTCAGTATGCTCCATGGACAGCACAGGACCAATGACTTGATCTTCAAGGACTAGTTTGCGCAAGAGCATATTGTGGGGGCTATAACGCAGGACATGTCCAATACCAANAATGGCTGTCTGTCCCTCTTGTTGCGAGGACATGGCTGCTGATATAGCCATACAATCCTTGAGTGTTGTGGCCAACGGCTTCTCACAGAGTGTGTGAATGGATAGATGGCCTAGAGCAGTGATGACTTCTGCGTGCTGTTCATCGAGAACGCAGATGAACATGCCGTCAATACCAGGGGGAACTTGATGACCAGCAGCAGCATGGCTCCTGCGTTTGGTCTCCCATTGTAGAAAGTGCTTCCAGTCAGTAAACTCTTGTCCATCTGAAGGCCTCTCATTCGAGCCCCAGATGTATTTGGATCCCAGGAGGGTGCGTTTGAAAGCTATGGGTTCTGCGACAGCAGCCACAATGCCCTGTCCTGATTCTGATACGGCTCGAGCGTAAGCAGTACCACGAGAGCCAGCGCCGATGATCAGAATTCGCGGAAGCTCTGGAGAAGATGACAGATGTTTCGACATGGCTAGGGAAGTGAAACACTGACACTCTTTGGAGTGATTATCTTGGAAATCTGCGCGAAGAAGGACATGTCGCTGGTAGCAGTGTCGTGATTCTGTTCACCACGTCGCCTCAAGGGAGATGATCAGATAAGAAATTTCGGAGATTGTCGGCGTTATGCTGACATAACTCTCGCCGCTGCTTGCGATGCGAGCACTTGAACACATGCATACCTAAGATTCCCTCACCATAACCCAGCATGGCATTTTCAGGAAGAGACTCTTTGCTACGATGCTGCCGTAGCGCGTTCAAGCAAGCGTCCAAAGACGCGCGCATATTCTACCCACGCCGCCAGCTATCACTCGCTGCTCGTCCATCACAATTATCGCCACGATCCGTACCAGTCCAACGATTTGCGCCGTTCGCNAAAGATATTCTTCCGTCACAAAGTAACCGAGCCTTCAGCGCATCGAGTCGGCAAGCGGTCAAGGCCATCATCAATCCGCGAAAGAATGAGGATGGAGACGAGATGATGATCGACATTTTGCCTCGCGCTGTCAATGTAACTATATACACCTGACGTTTCAAGACCACAGTGAGCTGATGCAAGTTCGTANNGCGCCTGCATGCTATCTCGGTCAAGGAGAACAACCCATCCCTCTGCCTGCGCGTCGCGGTAGAATCCGGCGGCTGCCACGGCTTCCAGTACCTCATGTCGACAACAACGCTAGAAGAGATATCACAAGAGGAAGATACAGTATTTGAGTCGGAAGATGGCAAGGGAGCCAGAGTGGTCATTGATGAGCCCAGTCTTGAACTTCTAGCTGGCAGCAAGATTGATTATACCATGGAGTTGATCGGCAGTCAGTTCAAGGTGACGGGTATTCCAGGAGCTACGAGCAGTTGTGGTTGTGGATCCAGTTTCGATATCCAGGCATGAGCAAGCAGAAAAAGGAAGTCAATGTCTCAGATGATAGCGAATCCCACCACCTAAAGTAAACCTTCACTTGGATGAGGACCATGTCAAGATGGCAGAGCAACTCGGCTTCTCTCAATATTGAAAAGCCAAACCAAAGTAGTAGGCCCAGCACTTGAGTAACAAGAATGGCGTTGCGGTAAGGAAAGGGTAACAGGGCGTCCGAGCTTCGAAATTGAGACAGACCTAAACGGGAATGACGAATTGCACGTCTCGAAGGGCAGCTCTTAAAACGGACGATCGTATAGCTGTTGGGGAAAGAGTAGCTGCAAAAGACGATCAAGATCCGTCTAGAATTGAACTACGGTTTTCTGGTTACATTGTGGCGTCGATTGGATGGCGATTTTATTAGAGCAAATGGAAGCTTGGGCGGCTCAGGTCTCAACGCTTCCCGCCCACCGCCTTCGACCGCGACCCCGCTACGTAAAGCTGAGGTAGTGGCCGGCTTGCTGTTCCAACCCGGCCTGAACTATTTCTGGCTTATTTCCTGAATAATCCAATCTTCTCTTCTTGACAAGCAATCACACATACACATCATGAGCGTCAAGACTGTTTCCTTGAAGCCTTTCCAAGACCAGAAGCCCGGAACGTGAGTTGTCTCCTCTGTCTCCACTGAAGCTTACTGCCAGCGAGTCAATTGCCTTGTTGTTTGTATTCTGTTACTGACTCTGCTACCAGCNTCCGGTCTTCGTAAGAAGGTCAAGGTCTTCCAGAAGGAGCACTACTCAGAATCTTTCGTTACCAGCATTCTTCTGTCCATCCCCGAGGGTGTCAAGGACTCCACCCTTGTCATTGGTGGTGACGGTCGTTACTGGAACCCCGAGGTCACCCAGACCATTGCAAAGATTGGTGCTGCATACGGTGTCAAGAAGCTCATCATCGGCCAGAACGGCATTCTCAGCACTCCCGCCGCTTCTCATATCATCCGCATCCGCAAGGCCACTGGTGGTATCTTGTTGACCGCCTCGCACAACCCTGGTGGTGAGTCCTTGTAACCTCTCAATTCAGCAATCTGCACCAGCTAATACTCCTCCCANGGTCCCGACGAGGACTTCGGTATCAAGTACAACCTTGCCAACGGTGCTCCCGCTCCCGAGAGCGTCACCAACAAGATCTTCGACACCTCCAAGACCCTCACCGAGTACAAGATTTCCGACATTCCCGATGTCGACCTTAGCTCCATTGGCTCAAAGACCTACGGCGACCTCGAGGTCGAGATCATCCACTCGACTGAGGACTACGTCAAGATGCTCAAGGACATTTTCGACTTTGACCTGATCAAGGCTTTCCTCAAGGAGCACCCCGACTTCAAGATCCTCTTCGACGGCTTGAGCGGTGTTACTGGCAACTACGGTATCGATGTCTTCGAGAAGGAGCTCGGCCAGAAGGGTTCCACTCAGAACTGTGTCCCCAAGCCTGACTTCGGTGGCCACCACCCCGACCCCAACCTCGTCTACGCTCACAGCTTGGTTGAGGCTGTCGAGAAGAACAACATTCACTTTGGTGCTGCTTCTGACGGTGACGGTGACCGTAACATGATCTACGGAAAGGGCGCTTTCGTCTCCCCTGGTGACTCGCTCGCCATCATTGCTCACCACGCCGAGCTGATCCCTTACTTCAAGAAGCAGGGTGTCTACGGTCTTGCCCGCTCCATGCCCACTTCAGGTGCCATTGACCTTGTCGCCAAGAAGAAGGGTCTTGAGTCGTACGAGGTTCCGACTGGCTGGAAGTTCTTCTGTGGTCTGTTCGATGCCGACAAGATGAACATCTGTGGTGAGGAGTCTTTCGGTACTGGTTCCAACCACGTCCGTGAGAAGGATGGTCTCTGGGCTGTTGTTGCATGGCTCAACATCATCGCTGGTGTTGGTCAGCAGAAGGGCGAGACCCCCAGCATCAAGTCTATCCAGCAGGACTTCTGGAAGATCTACGGTCGTACTTTCTTCACCCGTTATGATTACGAGGGCTGCGAGTCCGAGGGTGCCAACAAGATGACCGCTCACATGAAGGAGCTCATCACCACCAAGAAGGACGAGTTTGTCGGATCCACCATTTCTGGCCGCAAGGTTCTCGAGGCCGACGACTTCAGCTACACCGACCTCGATGGCAGCGTCAGCAAGAACCAGGGTATCTACGTCAAGTTCGACGATGGCAGCAGAATCGTTGTCCGTCTGTCGGGCACTGGTTCCAGCGGTGCCACCATCCGTCTTTACGTCGAGAAGCACGATGCCGACGAGAAGACCTACGAGATGGACGCACAAGACTACCTCAAGGACAACGTCAAGCTTGCCACCGACCTTCTCAAGTTGCAGGAGTTCATTGGCCGTACCGAGCCTGATGTCAAGACCTAAGCGTGTCGCACCGATTTGGATGTAGCATTTTATTATAACGACTTTGCATGTACAGAAACAGTGCGTACATAACACGAAAAGAAAAACATTTCAAAATTTATATGAGTCAATTGTTACGTTCGAGTATCTCATGGTGTTTGATGTGATGGAACGCTTACACTTACCAGATGAATTTTATTGATTGATTATTATTTGTCCATGTCTATGAGGCCAGATCGCGGTTACCTCCATTTCTGGCAAGATCTTGTTCACCAGAAGAAGTAGCACCGAAGCCTTCTGCTTCAAGACTTTGGACGGTGGTCTGGGCCTCTGCAGCACCGACTTCTTGAGTGATCTCTTTGGGCTTGACTTCCTTGTCGCCAATGATAGAACCATGAGCATCACCATCAAGCTCTGCAGTCTCGTCCGGGGTGTCTTCCTTTGGCTCGACGCCATTCTGGAAGAAGGCTCTTTGGTAGTACCTCGCTTCCTCTATGCTCTCGAGGATATCTGCTCTAGCTTCATGCTTTCCAGCTTTTGAAGGGCTCTTCTTGAGGACTTGTATAGGAGCCCATCTCTTCGCTGCTTCCTTGATTGCAGAGACATCTAAGATGCGATGGTGCAACCACTTCATGACAGGCGTATACGGCTGCTGGACCAAAAAGGCACGATCCGCATGCACTGTATTTCCAGCCAGCAATGCCTTTTTCCTCTCTGGACAGTATTTCTGTACATACGCCAGCAGTTCTTCAGCAGCTTGCTCGGCAGTCTTGTCGGAAGCCAGGCATGCAGCTGTCAAACCGGACTTTCCGTGTTGTGCTGTGCACCATTCGCCCATGGCGTCGAGTTGGGATTGCGAGTGGTGGATGACGGCTTCGTAGCCGGTTTCGTCGAGCAAGTTTAGTTGGGCGTCGGTGACGAAACAGCACAGGGACATGATTGTGTCTTTGGACAGGTCGAGACCGGTCATCTCGCAGTCGATCCAGACGAGAGGGTGCTTGGAGCGGGACTCGGGCATGATGGTGGTGGCGGAGAAGTGACGGTACTTGATGATAGGAGAAGAGGTTCGAGAAGATTGAAGAACAACTGCCGTGAATCTAGGAACAGGAATGCGAGTAGTGATGAAGCGAAACATGCAATCGCGAAAAGAGAAATAATCAAGTGATGACGCGGGTGCTTTGGTCGAGTTGCTGGGTGAATTGCTCTTTTGGGCTAGATTGATTGAAGCGGCTCGCGTGCGCGACACGACACGTGCCAGCAACAATCAATGCCACTCCTCCGCGTCCATCCCAATCACCAAACATCATATTACACAGTCTTATACAACATAACCATACAACAAGCATTGCATCATGCCTCCGACCAAGGCAGATCAATTGGCCCAACTCCGTGCTGCGAGGAAGGCTGGCAGGACAAACTTCTCGTCGTACGAGGTCCAAGACGAGGAACAACTTTACGAGACAGTCGACGAGGACAGTTACAAGAAGATTGTGAGAAAGAGACTCGACCAAGACGACTTTGTCGTCGATGACAATGGCGAGGGCTATGCAGACGATGGACGCGAAGACTGGCAGAACGAACGACAACAAGACTATGATGATGAGAGCGAAGACGATCTGCCTGCGAGGAGCAAGGCTGGTATGTCCTCCCTTCACTGCCCATTTATACCTCGGCAAGCTAATGTANNCGCAGCAAAACGTAAGCGCGAAGAAGATGCACAGCAGAAGGAGAAAATCAACAAGGGTATCAGCAAGTACTTTAACGCAAACCCCACCGTCGCTGCACCCAAGCCCAAGCAGGCTTCAACCGCAGAAGATGCCGCTTTCATGGCCGACCTCCTCGGTGAGGTCAATGCCAACGTCCCCTCATACAAACCTAGATCGACAATGAACCCTGTCAAGACCGAGAGCCGCCGCAAGACCAGAGTTTTGTCACCACCCGTCGAACAAATGAGCCATATCCCTCGATACGAACCAAGACCCCAAAAGCTCGACTCTCCACCAGCACCTGTGGACGATGACACCTATTTTCCCATGGACGAGGGTCTCTTCCCACCACCCGAGGACAACGATGTACCAATGAGCGANCCCCTTCCTTCGTCTCCCGTCGCAAAGGCTGCACAACGAAAAGAGTCGAATGTGAAGATCGAAGAGGATGAAGATGAAGATATGCTCGAGGTTGCTCAAGTCACAAATCAGTCTTCTCGAAGCACTGCAGCCATCAACATGCGCGGAAACAGACCGATTCCAAAAATCACAAAGACGGATTACCCGACACCAGCAAGCTCTTCTCCTTCACGGCAGGCCCCTGAAGCTATCGACACATCGGCATTGACAAATGTCACCGACAAGTTGAATGTACTGAGCAGTTCTGGTGTAGAGACTGTCACGTTTGGCAAATTGGATCCTCAGCATGCTCAAGAGGAGGATGGCAGTGTGCGATTCTTCTGGTTCGACTACACTGAGATCAATGGCGGTCTTTGTTTATTCGGCAAGGTCAAAGACAAGTCGACTGGTCGCTTCGTCAGTGCCTTTGTCAAGGTCGACAACATCATGCGCAAGCTCTTCTTCCTTCCTCGTGAACACCGCCGGAAGCATGGTCGCGAGACCGATGAGGACGTAGAGATGGGCGACGTCTACCAAGAAGTGGATGGCCTCATGTCCAAATTCAACGTCAACATGCACAAAATCAAACCATGTTCGAGAAAATACGCCTTCGAGTTGCCAGACATTCCGAAGGAAGCAGATTACCTGAAGCTGCTCTATCCATACGACAAGCAGCCCTTGCCTATAGACATTCAGGGAGAGACCTTCTCGCACGTCTTCGGTACCAACACTGCGCTTTTCGAACAATTTGTTCTCTGGAAGAACATCATGGGTCCTTGTTGGCTCAAGATTGACGCAAACAGTATCAACTTCAATGCTGTCAAGAATGCTTCTTGGTGCAAGTTGGAAATGCTTGTCGACAAACCTCAAGGCATTTCAACCCTTGGAGACACCGATAACCTTGACGCTCCACCATTGACGCTGATGAGCATTGCTCTCAGGACGAAACTGAACGAGAAAGACAACAAACAAGAGATTCTGCTTGCCAGTGCTCGTATCTACGACAGCATGTCGTTGTCAGACACCACCGCGCCAGAAAAACTTCCTTGTAAGACATTCACAGTCATGCGCCCGAACGGTCCAGATTACCCTGTAGGCTTCAAGACAGATGCCGAAAAGTACCGAGGCAACATCCAGCTGGAGAGGAACGAAGGTGCACTTCTGAGCAAGTTCTTGGCTTTGCTAGATCGCAATGACCCAGACGTCTTGATCGGCCACAGGCTCGACGATGTTGACTACACTCTCTTGCTCAACAGAATGCGAGAATGCAGAACCCCTGGATGGCATCGCATTGGAAGGCTAAAGCGTCATGAATGGCCCAAGAATATCGGCAAGGGTGGTGGCAGTTTCTTCGTCGAGAGACAGCTTGCTGCCGGAAGATTGCTTTGTGATCTAGGCAACGATATGGGCAAGTCTTTGATGACGAAATGTCAGTCCTGGAGTCTGGACGAGATGTGCGACCTTGTCCTTGGTGGCGATAACAAGCGTCGTGACATCGACAATGATGTGTTGCTCAAGATGGCTACCAACAGAGCTGGTCTGATGCAATACATCAAGCTGACAGAAGCAGACACATTTTTCATTGCTGCCATTGCTCTCAAAGTCCAGATGCTTCCATTGACCAAGGTCCTCACGAATTTGGCTGGAAACTCCTGGGCCAGAACTTTGAGTGGTACTCGTGCTGAGCGTAATGAATACATTTTGCTGCACGAGTTCCACAAAAACAAGTACATCTGCCCTGACAAGATCTGGGGTAAGGGTAAAGCCAAGTCTGATGAAGACAACCCGGAAGGAGACGACGGAGCAGATGCAAAGAAGAAGGACAAGTTCAAGGGTGGTCTGGTCTTCGAGCCCGAAAAGGGCTTGTACGACAAGTTCATCCTTGTCATGGACTTTAACTCTCTGTATCCCAGTATCATCCAGGAGTACAACATTTGCTTCACCACGGTCGAAAGATCGGAAGTCGTAAGTCACACGATCATGTATTGAAGAATGAAGCTAACGATACATCAGAACGAGGATGAGGAAAAGGTTCCCGAGGTTCCATCAGATACCAATAACAAGGGTATCCTGCCACGACTCATTAGAACACTTGTCCACCGTCGTCGTGAAGTCAAGAAGCTCATGAAAGACAAGACTGCCACCTCTGACCAACTTGCAACATGGGAGATCAAGCAAATGGCTTTGAAGCTGACTGCCAACTCCATGTACGGATGTTTGGGTTACGCCAAGTCACGCTTCTATGCACGTCCACTCGCCATGCTCACCACATACAAGGGCCGTGAGATTTTGCAGTCTACCAAGGATCTTGCAGAGTCTGCCCATGGTCTGAGGGTCATCTATGGTGATACTGATTCAGTCATGGTCAACACCAATGTCGACAACATCATGGATGCCATGAAGATCGGCAATGACTTCAAGAAGAGCGTCAACGAGCGCTACGAACTTCTTGAGATTGATATTGACAACGTCTTCCGTCGCCTGCTTCTGCACGCAAAGAAGAAGTATGCTGCTGTCAACATGATCGAAAAGGATGGCAAATGGATCGACAAGCTCGAAGTTAAGGGTCTTGACATGCGCAGAAGAGAATACTGTGCATTGAGTAAAGACACCTCGACCGAACTCTTGAATTTCCTGTTGTCAGGCGAAGACCCTGAAACCGTGGTTTCTCAGATTCACGATCATCTCAGGGAAGTCGCTTCGCAGATGCGTGCCAACACTATTCCTCTTCGCAAGTACACTATCTACACACAACTCGGAAAGAACCCCAAGGAGTACCCCAATGGAAACAGCATGCCCTCCGTTCAGGTTGCCTTGAAGTTGATGGCCAAGGGCAAGCACGTGAAGGCCAAGGATGTCATGTCCTACATCATCTGCAACGATTCCTCTGGCAGCGCGGANAAGGCAGCGCACAATGCTTTCCCAGTCGACGAAGTCCTTCGTGCAGAGAACGAACTCAAACCTGACATTGACTACTACCTGCACAAGCAAATCTTGCCACCTGTAGAACGTCTCTGCGCTCCCATCGAAGGCACAAACGTTACTTTGTTGGCCGAATGCTTGGGACTCGATACCAGCAAGTACCGCGTCAGCAGCGCAAGCGGCACCAACACCTACAACACCGAGACCGAAATCCACCCGCTGGAATCACAGGTCCCAGATGAGATACGCTACAAGGACTGCACACCCCTAGGCCTGTTGTGTCTTTCCTGCCGCACACCCTTCCAATTCCGCGGCTTGGGTGTACCTCCTTCTCCCGATGCTGACAAACTCACCGCTGTGGTCGATACCGATGGCATCCATTGCCCGTCTCCTTCTTGCGGTGCTGTCATGTCTCAACTTGCGCTTGCTGCTCAACTGGAAAGCCAGATCCGCGCTCACACAGCCCAATACTATGCCGCAGTGCTTGTGTGCGACGAAGCAACCTGCAACAACCGCACGCGCCAAATGAGCGTCTACGGCCACCGCTGCCTGGGACCCCGCGGCCTTGCGTTCGGCTGCTCCGGCAAAATGCAACTCGAATACACGGAAAAGCAACTCTACAACCAATTGATGTTTTTGGCAAGGTGCTTTGATGTGGAAAAGAGTGCGTTAGAAGCCGCCAAGAAGAAAACAGAAGAGGCGGAGAGAGTGGGTGTGCTTGCTGAGATGAATAGACTCAGGTTTGGAGGGTTGAGGAACGTGGTGGAGGCGTATTTGGACAAGAGTGGGTGGGGGTGGGTTAGTATGGATGGGTTGTTTGGGTTCGCACTCAAGGCTTTGGGGTGATGGGTTGTTTGTACTCGTAATGTAGGCGTTATAGAGAGTCAAGGGACGTTCATGAGAGGAACTTATATTATGGACTTGCTAGTTTCATCGTGCGCATCTGTATAGGGAGATTTTTGAATCAAGCATACCGGTATCCCATACAGTGTTACATCAATTTGCCAAGCCGCTAACCTACTGTAATCAAACCGACACTCAAACTCGACGACGTACTCTAGACACTTGACTGACAACTATCTGTAATACTAACCAATATCTGCTTTACTATCCAAATCACTCTCGTCATAACAACCAAGCCTAAATTCATTCCACTCCTCCAATCACTCGAAAAATACTTTTCGCCCGAAGGATGTCCACTAACCCCTACGACGAAGAGCAAATCGTCACCCTGATTACAACATACTACAATCTTCTCTTCTCACTATGCTACATCACCCCTGAAGAGATCGACTTTCCTCCCCCCTCAGGTCGAGAACTCGACAGAACGCTGTGTCATAGGTTACATCTCGCACCAGAGGTTGTATCGCTTATGCGGCATATACCATGTCCTGTCAGCGAAGGAGTAATGCTCGAACACGAATTACTCGTTCCCCAAAGCCATGCGAACAGTTTTGTGGATGGGAAACTTATCGAGGTGGGAAGGGATCCGGAAGTGGGTGAGGATAAGTGGTCTTTGAAGGGCACGGATGTTGCGCTGAGTGTTATGGGAGATGAAGGACGGTATCTTGTTCTTGATACTGATAAAAGTGAAAATTCTTCTTCGCACTGTCGTGTTTTGAGTCGGTCGCTGATGAAAGGTCTCTANGATACGTTGAGAGTTTGTACTTGGGAACCACCGAATCGTCCCGAGGATCAAGATGAAGCAGGGCTGCGGTATGATTTCCATCTTGATTCTCCAGATGATCATTACACGCGCTTTCCGGTGTATGATCCTGTTGAGTATCTGCAATCGATCATCGACAGGACTTGCAGCTTAGAATGGCTGCCAATGCAGGTCCATGGTCGTGGCGCCATCTCGACCGACGGTCCATTGGTAAGTTACCTTATTCCATTGCTTTAACAGCCACTGACCCACATCTCTTGTAAAGTACTCGGAAACAAAAGAATTCTGATCGAGGAGTACGGGTGGCCGGACAACTTCAAGAGCGAAGAGTGGAAACGCGATTGCAAGAGGATTATACACGAGAATGTTGAGCATTCTAGGATCCTTGATGAGGAGAGACGAGTCGCAAGGATCAAGGTGTTTGAGCAAAGTCTCAACGAACGCACCGGCTTGATGGGTTTATGCAATCTGCAATAGAGCGTACTCGTGCTCATTAGTTTCCCCAGCGCCATGAGCTTCGAATGGAGGCAATCGAGTTCGATGTCTTCTGGCATGATGCGATCAGGAAGTTGGCGGATCATTGAGGCGGTTGAGGAGGCACGATGATATCCTGCTCATGGTGGGTAACTCAAGATTTTCAGTATGCCTAGACTCGCAATTGAAGGCAGTCTGTTGGAAGGGATCTTCTGGTCGTCTGTGAGACCGTCTATTCTGATACCTTGCGATTGGCGATTCGATGACGTCTGGTGCCGCGAGAGAGCCAAAGAAGACGGCTGGTGCGTTATCACAATGGGCAGCGCGAAGGTCGTAGTTTCAGTCCGGTCATCGAACAAAGTCGACCGGCTTTCGCACTTTCGGTATCAGGCCTGGTCGAGGAAAGACAGTCGATCATGATGGTCTTCAGATTGCTCTTCTTTCTGGGCTGGAATCGAGATCATCGATGTATCGAGGGAAACAAGTCGATGTCGTCCAGGCCATTGTATCTGGCGATCCGATCGGCTACTCCAAGCTCGTCATATACCGCTGTCATGTCTGATACCTACTGATGGATGTGATGTGAGCTTCATGATGAAGGAGGCATATGTAGTGACGTCTCATCATACCTGTCTCACCTCCATGCATCACCATCAACACACCTCGCCATCTCAAATGGTCGTTCACACGTCAGGCCCTGGAAACCCGCTTCTTCACTTTGTACCCCGTGACTCACGACGCAAAAGCAAACTCCTGTCTTATAGCACGATGGCCTGACAAAATGGAGATGCTGGTGCGAAGGTCTTTTAGGTCTCTCGATCCCTGTAAGGAAGGCAGAGTAAAGCGGTGTGTCGCGTGGTTGCACAGGGGCTGATGGCTTCGCAGTTGTTTGACGATGGGAGATGTATTGATGATGGATGGATGGAGATGAAGGTGTATTGGAGGTTTGCGTTCGATCGGAATCTTTTGTGTTGTCGAGTCGGCGTCGAGGCAGGTGCAATGTTGCGCTGTCACGGGGTATGATAGAAGGAAAGAACGGTTCTGCAACACGCACTTGCTTTGCGATTATCACAACAATTGGACTGCAGCTTCTGGATTCGGCATACCCATTGATCGATGGTATGAGTGCAGACTCTATGGACAGTATTTTAAGAGAATGACATGGTAGGTTCATGGTCCATGTCATTCTCTCCGCAATGGTATCCAGCTTTGCATCTGGTCACGATGTAAGTTTCTACCGTGTACCAACAATAGAGACTGTCCTTGTCGTGGTTACCATAGCGATATCAGGGGTCCCAGAAAACCGACCACTCGGGTTGTCCGTCGACGTGCGTGTTCGTCTGATGTTTCGGACATTCGCTTTCCTTCTCGCTCTAGTTCCTTCAACACGTCAACTACCATCAACATGTCACGCCAGCGTCTGGATACAGCCTGGCTCCTGAAGTCGGTCACTGACAGACACGCTCGCGCTCTGCGCCATCACACAACCATGGCCCCTTTTGAAGGTGTGCACGAAAAGCGCACTTGCGTGGTCTGCGATGAGTTGAAACCGCTCAGCAATTTTCCAACCCCTTTCGAGCTCTCTCCTCACGACCACCAGCATGACATCTGCCGTGAGTGCTTCAGCAACCATCTCGAGGTAGAGGTCGACAACAAGACCTGGGACCAAATCTCCTGTCCCCAGTGCCCCGTCATCTTGCAGAGTGAAGAGATCAAGAACCTCGCATCTCCTGAGTCGTGGGCAAAGTATGAGCACTTCTCCGCCAGAGCAGCTTTGTCCGAGATGCCTGACTACAGATTCTGCTTCTCGACAAGTTGCGACTCTGGCCAGATCCACGAAGAAGGACTAGTCTTCTCGTGCAAGGCTTGTGGGCACAAGCACTGCACAGCCTGCGAGGTCAATTGGCATGAAGACGAGACGTGCGAGGAGTACCAAACTCGCAATGCAGCACAGAAGCAACAAGAACAAGACTCGGAAGCTCAGGTTCACGCAATCTCGAAAACCTGTCCCAACTGCGCAACCAAGATCGAAAAGCGCGACGGGTGTGACCATATGACTTGTAAGTTTCGTCTCCTGTGCCTCTAGAATCTATGCTCATATGATGCAGGCTCCCGCTGTCATTACCAGTTCTGCTGGGCTTGTTTGGCAGACTTCATGCCCATCGCTCGTCATGGCCTGCATCGTCACGAAACAAGCTGTCGCAATCACCGTCCGGAAGGACACCTGGGTACAGAAGAAGAAGACGATGGTCTGATGCCTTGGGCACAGAGGCCAGATGCCGAAGAAAGACTGAACGCAGCTCTGCAGATTTGGATGGATTTGATGCAGATACTTCAAGGGTTACCAGCACAACAGCCGCGGAATTAAGGGTCAAACAGGGAAAGAGATGAATTCGTGGAGCAGCTCATGGTCAATTCGACATCCTCCGCCTATACGAGTGCGCTTGCATCTCGCCATGCAGGTTCTTCCTTGACCTCCATCTTCTTCCTGGCAACACACTTCTCTTCGAGCCACCTGGCGAACTTCACCGAAGGCACATCTACCAACCTCATAAACACATCGGCCCACCAGACAGTCATCACAGTGACACAAGTCGCCATGATGACGAAGCACGTCTCTTNTCGATCCTCACCAATGGTACTCCAGAGTGACTGCAGCAAGCCATATCCCAAAGTATGGATGATAGAGCCGTGCACCAGATACAAGGAGAAAGATATCCTGCCGAGGTACTGCGACGCACGATTGGTGAAAATGCATTGGAGCAGATAGTCATTTGAAGTCGACCAGACAATCAAAAGCGCTCCCCATGAGGTCCAGTATCTCCACTTTTCTCTAACGTAGTCAGGAATTAGAGAAATGATTGTTTCCCAAACATATGTGCCTTTTACGTTTCTCTCGGGCTGACCGGCCAAGAAAACGCCGCACAGAAAGACTGTGATGTAAACAGCAGACCAGAAGACCCTCGAGCTATTGTTAGAGGCGATTTTGTGAGACCCCTTCAAAGCGCTCCGTCGAATGTCCATCTCGGCCATGAGAAAGCCGCCATAGAACAGGGTCATTGTCCAGTAATCTACACGATGTGTCCATACAAGCAAGCACATGAGGCTCAACATGCGAAGAACGGGCCGTAGGCGAGAGAGTCCAAGTTGGGTAACATACAGTATGATCGATGCTTTNNCTGAAAACGTTAGCCATATGAGTTGACACATGATATTGTATCCATGACTCACGTATTCGACGGGAATCGTCCATAGATGGCCATCCATATAGATACCTTTACCAAGTCCCGTCGAGGCAAATGGGTTCATAAAGCCCCAGAAGCTTCTGATCCAGATCCAAACTTGCTCTGTCAGGGTGTCATAGCGCCAGGCATGATGCTCACGGGTACCGGGCAGGCGTTTGGCATCAGTCGCGAGTTCCATCGTGCGGCTGTAGAATCCCAGACGTACGAGAACCACAATAACAAAGGTTGAAGCAACACAAGGCAGATACAAGCGGATCACTCTGCGAAACACAGACGAAGACAAGCCAGAAAACAATGCATCATACTCTCCATTGCGCATCTGCTTGACAGGCTTGTAGGATAGGGCATAGCCAGACAAAACGAAGAAGAGGGAGACCATGGCAGGACCGTTGTACAAGGTCTTGATGAATGGCAGGCGTAGAAAGTCGTGATGACCTTCGCTCCAGCCGGTATAGACATCGTGTGTCGAATATGACAGATGATAGATGTATACCAGCAACGCTGCGATGCCACGCATACCATCTAACCATGCTGTTGGTTTCGGACGAACTGTAATGTCAGATGCTGGTCTGGCTGATGGGTAGAGGACGCTTTGAATGGGAGATGGAACAAGGTAGACCATAATCCGCTTTGCAGTATGCGAAGCTGAAGAGAGTGATGGAATCGATATACTGCCTCTTGCACGAGATTTGAGAGCGGTGACATCTCGTCGAGCTTGTTCGATATCCCATCTGGGATCTTCCTGGCCTTGGGACATGCTTTTCGTCTTCAGTAAGAGAGTTGGCGCAAGAACACAGCGATGATTTCTGTCGACCTCAGCATGTCTATATGGAGCAACTGATCTGAAACGATATTGGCTGATCCTGGGGAATTGCTTGTGACATTGTAACGGCCTATCGGCGGGATCGTTAAAGGAGCCCAGCTAGCAAGCTTCAGCTGCGAGATTTTTGGCTAGCGTTCAGCTGAAAGGCGTTGTAACTATTTCATGACTCAGATCCATCGCCCGCTGTGGCTCTATAAGCAGAGATAGCAAGACTGGCTGACCAGTTCAATACCTGTATATTCTTTGCGAGTTTGCATTTGAGATGATGGTCTTGATGGACCGACCACTCGGCGATCGTGACGATCAAGTCTCCGTTGTTGTAGGCGTCACCCTACCCATTGGGTGCCACGATAGTGAACTTGCGAGTGTTATGGCTTCTGACTTGTTGCCACGAGAGGAACTGTGGTGGGCTCTGGGTCCCCCTCGTCATGCCTTTGCGATTCTCGAACGGTTCATGGCCTGTTCGTGCCGCGTTTTGCGTCGCTGCTCTTTGTTCCTCGTTCAAGAACGTTGCCGAGGCGATTTGAGAGGCTTGATTCTTGACGCTGATGGTCAAAGTCGGTTGCTTCTTTCTACTTTGAAACTCCAGCTCTTCATCGTGAGCAGTAAGAACGATATTCATCTCCACGTGTGCCAGACATGGGTTGAGCAAGCATACCTTCTCAGGCGAAAGGAGGTGACCGAGGTTCTCCGTCGCACGGGTTTTCTCTTCGTCAGCTATAAAAGCACGACAATCATAACGTATCCAGCCAAACGCATTGTCGCATCGAACACGGCAAGGACAGGATCATCCGCGCGTCAAAGATTCAAAGATAGCTGCTATCATGTTCTTAGTTGCCATGTTCATACTCCAGTAATGCTGAAAGATCGGTAGGGAATTCCAAGCTTGAGCAACGCCGTCCAAGTTATGAAAGGCTGCATAATTCACAGAGACGAGCACAAGTTTGCATTAACTATTTGAGCTTCAAGCAGGAACCTGGACAATGTCCTTGACTGGTTAAATGTTTTGTCGTCAATTTTGCCTGAATACTCGCCTACGGCGCATAGTGTCGGTCAGGCTGCAAGCCTCCAATAGTTGTACGGCTGAACTTCTCTATCGTGCTAGCTGCATGATCAATCCTCCGCAGCTCTTACCGCGACAGTGCATGTCCTTATATTATCGAACCATGAGCTGCTCGCTCAGTCGTGTCAGACCCCGAAATAGCCAGGAGTTTAACTTTTCGAGGTAAAACTCACCCAGGCGTTCTTTTATCATACTTAACGAGAAGGAAGCGACCGTGATGGCTAGCGATCAGATTTGTTTCTTCTATGCGCCAACCTGGGATTACCCTCCGGGTGGCCCGATACAGCTGGGCAATGTCATCGCATCCGTGAAAACTCCCCATCGACCACTTCATCGCGTTCCGCCAGAGAGCGCTGATGTGTTCTCTACGTCGAAGAACAGCGTTCAGTATACCAAAGAGAAGATGCGAAGCGGAAGATTCTCTATCCTAACCAAGTTTCTCAGTATTCTTGGATTTGGCGCTGATGTTGGTGTTGAGTCGGGTAACAGGTGGAGTTTTCGTCCTCAGAAGCACCACAAGTTTTTCATTGTTGACGATATCAGGCTTGAGGAAACATTCTCTTTCACTACTGTGGAGACCACGCAGTTTTCTCCAACTCGACCCTACCTTCAACAATGCCTTGAAGCCGAGAGGGTTCGTGGCTTCCTCAATCTCTCAAAGTACCGTAAGCCAGTATATGTTATCACTGGTTTGAAGATCGTTACTGGAGCCAAGGCCGAAAGCCTTAAGACCCATAGCGTCAAGGGGAACCTCGCTGTGGAAGTGGATGCTACCATTTGGAGCGGAGTGCCCGTCAGTGGCGGTCCAGGAGTAGAGGGTGAAGTAGGTAGCAAGGCTGTTAACAAATGGAGCGCAAGTGATGACTTCGTCTTTGCGTTTCGCGTCGTCAAAGTGGTCGCGGGAAAAACACCAGGTCAGGTGCTGAACGAGGAGGATTATCGCAAAGGAGCTATGCTCGAAAGTAAACAGAAGGACGCTGAAGCTCCAATGGTAACTCTTTCAGAGTTCGAGGATCTAGATGCGAAAAGTGAAGGGTTTGATATAGAGGAGTTGATGGAGGATGAGATCAAAGTGACTTGCGCTGATCCAAGGGAGGAGACCTGGTAAAGTACAGCGTGATAGAAGGATTTTGGGTGGTATCGATCAACAAAATTGGCGGACTATATTCCTAATGTCCTCCTAATATCATTAAGTACGCTCTCCAAGTCCTGGCCAAACAGATTTTGGGGATTGAGGCTCAATTCCACATAGAAATATCCATCCCTTGGTTGGTAGTTAGGACCTCGCTCGGCACATCTTCTTAGCAATGCTTCCATTCCGTCTTTACGCTTCAGTGTCATGGCTGCTTCCGGAAGATGCAGTCGCGCGAATTGTAGCAGGAACGCTGAAATTCCAACGAGGATGGGTGTCGCATAAGATGTCCCAGATCGGGTCTTGAGATGCTCTCCTTCATGACAGAGCGACGTTGGCCACGCCGATTCGACTGATTCACCCACCGTCGCGATGTTGATGGCGTTAGACTCAGCGGTCGGGCTGAAAGATGATCTATTACCGTCAGTGTCTGTCGAGTGAACGCAAATGACATGGGGGCTGCTGGCAGGATATGCTCGACCGGATCTTCCACCACTATTAGCAGCGGCAGCGAACATGAGAACTTTCCTGCCGTAGGCTCTATCAATAGCGTCCCTTAGCTCGTGGTAGCCGTCAAACCTAGAGGAAGGCCACCCGAACGACATCGATATGATGTCTACGTCCCATTTGTCTTGAGCGTATTCAATCGCCTGTAGGTGTCAATACCTAAGACTTCACGATAAGATCAGCATAAGTAATTCAGCTTACCTTTGCGATAACCTTAGCGTCAGGTATGACATTTTGTCCGCGATTTTAATCACGTACAATTTTACATCCGGGGCGTAGTCGAGTATCAGGCTCGCAGCAAACGTGCCGTGTCCATTATAATCGACAACGGTCCTCTGGGACTCATCGTGATAATTGTACTTTCCTCCCAGATTCTTCTCCCGAGCATCGATGTTCTCATGATTTTTGTCGATACCTGTATCCAAAATTGCAACCTTCACTGGATTGGATGGGGTGTCCGCAGTTTGACATCCGACAAAATTGTCATAGACCTTTTATATTCCAACTTCCAATTAGGGTAATTCCTGGATCTGACAAGATGAGGTCAGTCAAAATCATTCTGGATCCAAAGTCGCAGCTTAAGGTCACAGCATCTAAATCGTTCTAGGCGATTAACTCACTGGATGACAGAATCTCTTTCGCTTGCCATATCGTCAAAGAAATGGCACGTCCCAAGTTGGGCCCCAGAGCTTGAAGTATCACCGATGTTCATCACCGGAAATGGTGAAGAAGAACTGGAGCGGTGATAATGAATCTGATTCTCTGATTCACGCACCCTCCTTGCAGTGAAGTTCTCTTGGTGCGGTTCCGGGGCTATGCTCTGACTCCAACTCCCCAGGTCTATGTCTCTGGCATACTCGTCGATCCCATCCAGAGGTATGTCGTTGAAGGCTCGAGCCAGGTTTTCTTCCAGAAGTTGAACAACATGTTGATAGATGCGCGATGAGAGAGTTGCACTATCGAGGGGTTCGCCCTTAGCGTCTTCCCAGAGATTAGTGTTCAAGCAGTTATCTATAGCATTCAAAAGAGGAGTGTCTCGAGGTATCTGGGAACGCCATCCCTCCATTCTCTTCATCCCATCCCCATAGAATACCTCATCAACATCGACAAGATGGATTCGACCGTGAGACTCTTCGATAATTGGGACTCCGTGCATCTCAGCTAGTCTTTTGAAAGTCTTCACGAAGTGCAGCTCAATCAAGACAACTGCTAAGGCAATCAATCCCGGACAGCGATGAGTCGAATCCAGGTCGTCAATATCTTCATCACTACTTTCATCATCTAAAATGAGTTGCAAAGCGGGACCCTCACCAGATGGGTAGACATTGGGCAATTGCGAATGTATGAATGGTCGTAGAGGAGTTTTGATGTGCCAGGTGGTTTGGAAGAACTGAATGCTCGCAGAACTCCAGCCCGACTTTAGCCATGAGGTGTCGTTGAGATGAAGAACCATATAGCCAAGGATGAGCGAAAGGATACGTTTTGTCTTCTCTGTGAAGAACTCTTGTCTCTCTTCGAAACATTGACACAAAGTAATAGGTTGCACGGAGTTGTCAATTCGGGAATCGCTTTTCTCAAACTTCCACTCGAAGAGTTTACCACCAGTGAGCCTGAGTATTTGGCGCTGCAAAGCCTTAGATCTGACCTTTGCAACTGTTCTGCAAAGATCCTCCACTCTTGAAAACCTACAGGGACGGTTACTCCCAGAAGATAGCTCATCACTGGATAAAGTGGATCTTTGGATCTCTTCTTTGACGCTCCAGACCCGGAATTCTTGCCAGTCGTTCCCTACGGAGAGGAACATGTCGAATTCAAGCTCCTCAGCACGCTTGTAGTTCTCAGAAGTCCGCCGTCTGTAGTTTGCAGACCCAACGCTGGGCCGGTTCCTGACAACCTCTTTAGATATCTTGTAGGTGCCCAGCTCAAGTTTTGCTCCGATGTCATGTGCATGACTACAGGAGCACGATCTAATACTGAGCAAAGCATCGAAAACCGATTGAGTGGCTTTCAAAACAGTTTTTGAGTGTTCAGTAATGTTCGAGGTGGCGTGCATATCGTCGAGCCCTTGAAAAGAGTACCTGTATGTTGGTGTGTCGAGAATATCTGCACAAGCCCCCAATGCTTTATCCAATTCTTTGCGACGGTCCTGGGGCATTTCGAGCTTTATAAATCGTCTAACAAAGTTCGCTTTTTGTCATCATCGTGTCTTAGCACCTCGTTCCATTGCAGATTCAAAGCCCTGAGATGATACTCTGTAGTACTGATGTAGTCTTGTAATTCTTGGACACCGCTCTCTGCAACGAGAGAACTGAGATGTTTCAGAGCATCATCGACGATCGATCTAGTGGGCTGGTAGAAGTTCTGTCGTGAGCGCTCTGCATAGGTTCGGAATCTGAGGCAGTGAACTGTGATGTGGGTGCAGAAGACTCTCACTTCCTTGTCTTCATGAACTTTCCGAGTTATTTCCATCATTTGCCTCAAATTCTCAGACGATTCTTGGAGTAAACCATTCTTGCTCCTAAGATCGGGGTCCAAGTACGTGCTCATTCCACGAACATCGAAGTGCAGTTGCGATGTCATGGCGGTGCGATTGCTTTGAGCAAGTACCGAGATGGCTTGTCTCTCTAGATAGGGTCTGATTGGGGGTTACTGACTTATCGAGGCTTTTTGACGACCAGTGTGACGGACGGCGCCTGCTGACAAAGAGGTTCGTGTGTTGAGCATTCAAGAGGAGGATTCGAGCGGGGTCTGGCATGCCGCATGCCTCCCAGCGCACGGGCATCCGCTGACGACCATTCAGAATCATCAGCATGCGAGTGAACATCATCAAGTTACATACCTAATGGCTGCATGATAGTCACATGATGACTGTTGATGTGGGATTTGAAGTGCCGAAACTCATGTCAGCCAGAGTTCCGATCAGGACACTTTGACTACAATGCCACTGCCCCTCCCACATCTTGATCCTGATCACCTCCTTGGTTAGTTCTTGGTATCGAGCAATCGATTGCTTCAGCCCGCCATTTCAGATTGAACGGCTTTGCAAGCATGACGAGCATAGACGCAGACCCAGACTCGAAACGACCAAAAATTGTCGATTCCGCTAATCAGTGTCTGGAAACGTTTCAACAATGTCTTCTTCGAGCATCGTCCATCCATCCTCGAGAATTCTCCATGGTAGAAGATCAAGTCGCACGATTCCGTACGTGGTCTACAAGTATCGGGATCTTTGCGCCCGGACGAGCCTCTGCAGATCATCGGCTTCGATGTGCTCCAGACGTACATACTGTTATCGTTGGTCTGCTGGATTCACTACACTACCGCACTGAAACTTGTAGGTCTCACGCTCTGAACACGCTCGCTCTTGTATACAGCCTTGTCTCGAGCTTTGATAACGACTACTGAATGCTTACTCAGACTTTTACAGGTTACGATGTCCTTGGTGTCGTTGGCAGATTCACGACATCGGTGAAACTCGAAAGTCCAAAAAAAGATTTAATACAGGCACTCCATGATATTGCGACTGAACTCAGCCATCTCGACAGAACATCAACCGCAGTTCGTAGAGCCAGTGAAAAGGCTCGGAATGTCAAACTGGATGGGTTTCAAATCAAGAATGACGACGGTGATAATGTGGAAGGTCTTCTGTCCAACCAGTTCGTACATCTTATCCACGATCGATTTCCGATTATGAGCGACACGCTACGACAAAGACTGGCACGTACAATGCTTCTACGACGCAAGAGAATTCTGTACAGAAGAAATTGTCGGGAGAGAATGGCCGTTCGACCGCAGGAGGCGATCTCGGAGCCGCTCATCAAACCATCGATTGCTGAACTGAAAGAAGAAGCACGAGCAGTCTTAAAGGAAGTTGACCATCGGTCTTCAGATATTGTAGCAACTGAACTTGCACCCTCTCGAGTCAAAAGCGCGACAACTTCATCGCAAGATAAATTCGACGGTGCCGCGTCAAGTCCACTTATGATCTCAGGAAGCAAGCCACTGCTCTTAGACCAGCATTCATCTCTCATACTTTCACCTGCCCCAGGATTGATCGCCAAACAGGAATTTGAGCGGCTGAAAGAGCAGCAGCCATCTGCACATCGAAAAGAGGAAGACTCGGAATTCGATCTACGAACAATTGGAGGAATTACATGCCCTTACTGTTTTGACCCGCTTCCTGCCAAGGAAGCGTTCGAAGAACACAGGTGGCGGTAAGTGGACCTCCGATCATGAATGTTGAAGTCATACATTGCGGCATCGCTAATCAGATCTTCAGAGATCATGTTGTCGATGATCTTGAGCCCTTTGTATGCCTGATTGAGGGTTGTGCGCAGCCAGATGAGCTCTACGCCTCTGGTGATTCCTGGATCAACCACCTACGGCAGCACGGTCAATACTGGCGCTGCTCGTCTCACCGTAAATTGGGATTATTCTTGACTCTCGAAGATTACATTCAGCACCTACGAAATGATCATGGAAACAGACTCAGTGATACCAAACTTCGCACCTTGGCGAACAGGAATACAGTGGAATTATTTCGATCGTGCCCGTTGTGTGGAAGCGACGAGAGTGGAGTTGGACGTCGACTGTTAGAGCACATGACGGAACATCTGATGTCTCTCGCGATCGTATCCCTTCCAAGCTTTCAAGAGGAAGTATCCGAAGAGGCAGAAAGCGGAAACACTAGCGTTCAAAGCTCACGCCCATTGGAAAGGGGGTGCAATTGGGGGATTCGACATTGTCAAGGCGCCTTATCCCACAGACGCAGGAAAGCCAGAGCTCAGGACTATGGATGCCAGCTTGAGTGCTGATGAAGCTAAGGGGAGAAACCTCATGAAGGGTATAGAGAATGACCCCATTCTTCAAGCGAATCAGCAACGGCAGGAGGGTGTGCGAGTGACTTCTGGACGCATGCCAGCTTCTAACCTCACGCTTGAACAATTCCTGCAAAGGAGACCAAAGTTCCACTGGCGAGAACCAGATGGAACCAAAGGCCCTATTGTCGGAATGGACTATGAGCCAGTCCCAGTACACCTGGGAAACAGTTTAGACGATCTGCTACACTTTTCTGACAGATCGTACACCCAGCTGATCCAGCTTGTTACAGCAGATGGCGAGCGAGATCGTGTAGCTATGAAGATCATGAAACCGCCACCCAATATCCCACGGTTGAAGAACGAAATAAGCAAGCTCATAAGCCTTCGACATAGGCACATTCCAGCTATTCTTGGAACTTGCTCTCGACTTACCAGAAAGAGACTCGAGTATGGGACCTTGATGTTTCCCCTAGCTACAAAAACCCTCCAGGACGTTCTAGAGGAGATCTCGGCACACAATCAGTTGAGAGATCGGAGTCTAACCTGGTCGCCGCACCACGCCACATACAAAATTTTACCGTACTTTGCCTGTCTCTGTAGAACAGTCCTTTTTCTTCATAATCAAGATCGACCAATCATACACCGAGACATTAAGCCAGCTAATATCCTTATCGACAGGGTTGACAATGTCATACTAGCTGAATTCGATATCTCAAAAGCTTATGATGACGANAAAGAAGCAATTACTTATGGTAGCTTAGAAGGCACTATCATGTACTCCTCGAAAGACGTTTGGAAAGAGTCCATGAGAGACAATCCCGAGGAAAGCAAACGAGGACTAGAGTGGGACATTATTAGTCTAGGATTTGTCTTTCTAGAAATGGCAACTGTGCTATTTGGTAAGACCCTAGATGAGATGCGAAGACCTATGAAGAGAAGCTCTACCACCGGAATTATGAGAGTAGTCTATTCAGAGGCATTCACAGAGATCAGAAACTGGCTTAATGTTCTTCGAGAGACAGCAAATCACTGTCCAGATATGGTTCCAGCCCAGTTTTTCTACCTTTCTGAAAACAAGGAAGATTACCTCAAAGATTTCTTGAGAGCAATCAAGCAAATGATTTCAGCTGAGAACGACCGACCACTCAAACTTGCCTGGATGACCTTTGGAAATCTCTCAGAACATTGTCCCAGTCCCCAATCCTAGTAAGTACTTTCCACAAAACTGTCTACATATGCTGATGGATGTCAACTAGCTCCGAAGTGGATGATGTTCTCAGATTGGAAGCGCTTTCTCCGGATGATCTTTAGCTCTCTCGCTAAAGTCAATCAAGTGATGCAATTGTTCTGTTTGATAGGCCATGACTATCAGCGGAGGGTGCTCTTTGGTGGCTGGTATAGCGACTGTGTTGACGATGATAAGGCAAATGAACGACAGTTCCGAGACTAGATCGATGGGGCTAAGCCACAATTTTTGACGTTACGGCAACCGGCCTTTCAGAGTCTGTACTGAGACTTGTTCCAAGACTGGACAACGAGGCTCTTGCTCAACCTCGTTCTTACTGATATACTGAGGTTTCAACTCCCGAAGACGTCTTTCGTAGTCGTCTGCAACAGATGCCACAATGGAAACTTCTGGACCCTGAAGATCAGCATCGTCAGAACGTTACAGACACACTGAGGTGTGCAGCACCCACATGGGCATGGTGTGTCATCAGGATTGGTGTCGGGGAAAAGCCATCGATAGGCAAATCTTCATTTCTTCCATCTGTGCAACCGCGCAGACGCTGGCGTTCGCCATTGTCACGGCCATTACCGCCCACTGAGACGTGGCTAAAGCCTTTCTCATATTTGCTTTGCTCTCGAGAGATTCAATAGCTAGTGGGCTTGTCTTTTGATGGGAAGTCAGATACGTAGATGATCGAAGGGGCTTGCCGTTATACAAGTGTCCTTGACACTTCACAGACTCCAAGGAGACTACAAACCCAGGCTGTGCTGCTGCGCCAGAGTATCGACATCTATAGGGGCCTCCCAAGACTCCGGCACGTCCATTTCCTCAACTATGCCGTTCGCTATGCCGTTGGTTATGCCTTGATCCAAATCCCATGTCTCGTGATTCAATTCCCAACTCAAAACAGGATCCAATGAGTTTGTAGAGTCGCCACTCTGAAGCCAATCAAAATTGTTTGAGAAAAGGAAAGAGAAATTAGGCGAAGCGCTTTGGTAAGAGGTGCCTTGAAGGTCATGGTTTGCTGGCGGGTATTGTGATTCTGTAGCCATTTGCATAAACTGATTTTGTGGTTGGGTTGTGGCGACACGGTTTGATGTAGTCATGTTGATCGGCAAGTCATCATTGGGAGTAGATATACTCCTCAATAGCTGGAGTTCTAACTGTGGGGGTGAATATGGCGCATGGCGATCGTCCGAAGTATAGGGAACCAAGGCGTAGCTATGTTCTGGTAGTAAGAAGTTCCCAAAAGTACCAGATCCCGAGGATGGCATAGCTTGATCGGTAACATCATCAATCTTAGAACCTGATCCTACATGTTCGACCAGTTCCAATGGTGGCATGACAGCCGACTTATCGGAATATATGTCAGGTATTTGTTTCGGGCTGGATGATGACGAAGATGAAGTTGAGACACTCTCCTCTAACTCATTTGTCTTGATCCCGTATTGTGCGAGGAACTGTTCGCGAATCGATGGAATATGATTTTGGAAATCGTGCATAGCAGAATACTGTCGATTAGACTCCCGGAAACACGCTTCAAAGTGATCGAAGACCGACGACACAATGGATATCATGGGATCCTGGAGATCTGTATTTGTTAGACCATCGATAATGCATCGGTCCAAGTGGTACCTACAAGGGCACGGCGTGTGACTGGATTCAGGGAATAGCAGCCTGTATGCAAATTTCCATTTGTCCTCATCCTTGCATCCGCGCAGACTTCGAGCGATTTTTGACTGCAAGGATAAGCGTTTGCCCTCAGATATCCATAGTATGCGTTTCTTGTTGGACGTTGGGACCAGACTACAAGGTGCTGTGGCTGTCTGATGGGCCTGAAGCTCATCAGAGCTGTTGAAGTCAGTCCGAGTACACCTCGGGCACTGCAACGGCTGATCAGAGTGTACCCTTTTCAAATGTTCACTGTCTTTAATGAGTGTCTACTGCGAAAGCAACTGCGATGAACTCACTATAACTTGTTCATGTTTTGAAAGTCATGTGTCTCGCAAATTTCGAATTTTTGCACGTTTGAGCATTTGATCTGTACATCACAGGATCGTATTTGTTATACAAGCACGCAAGTCTCGGTGCGGGTCTCGGGTTGTCGTTCTCTCGAAGAATGCGTCTTCTCTTCCTCATTTGGCTAGTATGATGACTTTGGTCTTCGTAGCTCTTCGAAGTTATTGTGCGAATTCCAGACTGATGCTGTTGACGCATGAGATCCGCTCCAGCTTCGGGCACTCCGTCTAACTCTCTCGATTTGTCTTGCCCTTTGAACCAACCATCATCGGTGAACTGCAGAGAATGTTTCTCCGCTTCGGATGGGTGGAAATAGGTCGGCGCTGCAGATGTAGCTCGAGCTATCTTATCGTGGTCCAAGAAAGAGTCAAGTATTTTGCCAACAACTCGAGACGCAGGAGGGCAACAAAATTGTGACAGTAGATCATTGTTTACGGATGCACCTGCACAGATCAAGTCCTCGATGGGACACCAGATGCAGAGATTCCACATTTCTGACCCTGGATCTGACAAAGGTTGAAGACTGTACGGGAATGGACACATGTGACCACGGACAGAACGAGATTGATCTGGATTGCTCAGATGCCATGAAGCCGAGAGTGTTTCGAGTCTCCGCAGGAGGAAGAGTGCAAGGTTCGCGACCATTTTTTGATGTGAGTGGATCCCAGTTGGACAGCCTTGTCCCTGGTGAATGTTTGCCTAAGGGTCTGTCCGGAGCCTTTCGAGTTTGGGTAGTGCCCGCCAGCGTGTTCTCCGAGAGGTGACTTTGATCGTCACATCCAACTGGCCTTCGGAAGCTACCATATCCGAGACACCTTTTATCACACCTTGAATTTGGCTGGTGCTGACGTGCGGTTGAGGGTTGTCCCTATGCTCTCGTGATGCTGATTTTTTGTCTAGCGTGCGAAGATCTGGTCGAAGAGCTGTCGTGATTTGCTGCCGTGATCTCTTCTTCGTCTTCCCGGCCGAGATATGGGACGAGGGGTTTAGCTCTACATGAGTGCCAGTCTCTTTCCGGAGCCGAATAACCATCTGCACAAAGGGACGCTTAACGACAGGTACAGACTGCATGTCGCCAGTGCCCGCGTGTCTAGAGTGGTTGACAGAGACGTGCTCTCCGTTGTCCGCCATGGTCATGAAACTGTTGTGGGTTTGAAGGCTTGAAAGAAAGGGGATGTGCTGAAAGGAACACACCGATTTGGGGCCATACTTGCGTTTTTGTAATGCCCGCAAGAGCGCGCAGCCCGCATTTGCGCAGCTGCGTAGAATGCTCTTCTTGTGGCTGAGCTGCATGACAACATGCATATTACCGTAAAGCCTGACTGGTTGGATAAGCGCCCAGACGTCTTCATAGCCGTCTGATAATGACATACTCTGAGATTTGGCTAGAAGGCTGCGCAATAGCTTTTCAAGTGAGAAGTACGGACAGAGAAACATTCCAAGGCAAGGTCTCGCCGTAGACTGCACTCAACTGAACGTTGTCGTACAGTTGGAAAGCTGCAATGTGACGGACTTTAGCACATGAGGAGGATCTAAACATGTGAAGCCACAAGCATGATCCGAGCGAGAAAAGAGGTTTTACGCAAATGCGCAAAAGCTTTGTTTGAGAGCTCGACCTCGTTGCATGTCCGTACAATCAGTGATGTAGCGACTTCATAAGGCCTGCGTTGACCAGAGTCGAGCTAGAGAGCCACGAACAAACCTTCGCACCACATTATGGTTGACATGAAGCCAACGACACAGTGGAATATCATTCGCAGAGCGAAAAACGGCCTATACTACCTGAATTTCCTGGAGTTCGAGTCTGGAAGCTCGGGGGGAACTATCTTCGAGCAAATTCAGCAGTTGTGCTTGCCACAAAGGAATACTTTCAGGCATAAAATTTCGTCCTTCTTATACTCTCCAGTCGTGTATACCACCACCGTCATCAAGGTAGTAGAGCCTGTCCTTTATTTGTATACACTCTAACTTGCGAAGGGACGGGAATCAACCCAGGGCACCGACATTGAAGCGCAGGCTTCCGCCTATGAAGTCTTCATCAAGAACAAACGCTACAGCGAAGCATATACGCTGGCGCTTCGGAACCCGGCAAGATTCGAGAGGGAAGATACTCCGAACTTTCTGATCAATCGTTCCCAACTCGCAATGAGCGGAAGGCCAGGTCAAACTATACATGCCCTTCTGGTGGTGCAAGAAATCCGCCGCGCCAAAGTCATTCTGCTCTTCGGGTCTTTTGCTCTGTTGTCTATCGGAATTGGAGTCATGGCCGGCAGATTCAGCAGAGATGTCAATATTGGTGTAGGTGTGACGGCAGGGTTGTTCCAATTCTTGACCATGCTCCAGTGGTCATATATTTGGGTAGCTAGGAGATGAAGTTTGTAGGACCAGTGGTGCCAGAGGACTTCTCTAGAGCGTGCGGAGCCAGAAAGGTCGATTAGATGATGCAATTCGAAAGAGCGACGAACAACTGTTTTACGCTTGTTGTTAGTGTATGTAGAGACCTACTTGAAGCACACTTTTGTTGCCAGTACTGATGATGTGTGTCTTTCTCTGCTTCTGTCCAAGATCCCCAGCAAGAAATGTGCATGAAGTATGCAAGTCCTTCAGCTGTGCCTGCCATGGCTGTGAGAGGACCAAAGGCCCTGTGGTAACAGTGCGGCAGTGTCTATTTTGAGCAGACACGAGTGACAAGCGAGCGTGACGAGGTACGTATCTTTGCAATCGCTTATCAGCAGTTCATGTGCGGCGGGTTGTCAATACAGCCGTTGAGTCAGGTATAGACAGTCAGGCCGTTGATGTCGGCAATTCAGCTAGTCAGGTATTGAAACACAACGTCATGTACTAGGGCTGTCATGTCAGGCGATGTGATAGGCAATATATGGACAGCCACCAGCGTCACAATAGCTGTCAATGATATGGCGAAACAAGAGACTGTCTCAGAGGGAGGTCGAGGAAGAGAAGAGCGGCAGAGCGTCTCGCCAAAAGTTGTTACAGAGCGTCGTCAGCTGTGAGGGGAAAACTGGTGGTCAGCGCAAGGGGCGGAGTCTGGCTGAAGAAAGAGAGACGAAGGTTTGCGGAGAGGCGAGGCTAAAAGCGTGCTTAAGTTTGGCGGGAACGGGTGACGGATCGACAGTTGGTGCTCCAGAAAGACAACAAAAGTGCAAGCACGCCTCAAGCCTGTCTCGACCGGACCTGCCATTCTCTGCCAGTTTTTCTGCCATGCGCCTGCCATTGACATAGTTCAGCCTATCTGATATCCTTTTCTTCTCGCAACTTCTCCGTCTCGAACAAATGGGCAAATGTACACCTTTCGCTGCTATTGTCTCTTATCGCAAAGAAACTAAATTCAGACAGGGCGATATGGTGTAATTCTGGATGCCGGTTCATCTGTACGCGCTCTCTCCAACACACATCTGTCGCAATGCCACATCTAACCTCCTCAGGGCACCCGAGTGCATATTTACCGATGGCTCAACGCCCAGCGAGCGAGGAAAGATGGCTCTGATCTCGAGCTCAAAAGTCTGCCCGAGTTGGAAACAAAGAAGAAGTGGACACTCAAGATCAAGCCTGGTGTGTTGGCCTGGTGTCTGTCGCATACACACACAGCGACTGATGCGATTCAATANGGTGTCTCGACGTTCGGAGAGAAGCCAGAACGAGTTGGTCCCGACCACCTCAAGCAGCTCGTCGACCACGCCCTCGAGTACATCCCCGATGACCAAGTCCAAGACACTCCGATCTTTCTCCTTGCCACCGCTGGCATGCGCCTACTCCCCGATGTCCAACGAAACCAAGTCCTTGACAATATCTGCTCCTACCTGCAACAAAACACCAAATTCCAGCTGCCTGACTGCGGTTTACACATCCAGGTCATCCCTGGCGAAACAGAAGGATTGTATGGATGGATAGCTGCAAACTACCTACTCGGCGCCTTCGACGCTGATGCTACCAAAACACACCTCCATGGCAAGGACCACCACACATACGGTTTTCTGGACATGGGAGGCGCTTCTGCTCAGATTGCCTTCGCACCCAACGCCACAGAAGCTGAGAAACACGCTGAAGATCTAAAGTTGTTGCGTATGCGAAACGTCAACGGTGACCCAATCGAGTACAAAGTCTTTGTTACCACTTGGCTAGGTTATGGCGTCAATGAGGCTCGCAGGCGCTACATTGAATCACTAACAACAGCAAGTCCTGGAATCGCAGAGTTGCCTGATCCTTGTCTTCCTACTGGTCTGGAAGTCACCAAATCTGGCCACGCTATCTCTCCTGGTTCTCACAAGGCGGCTGGAAAAGAAACATACCTTTTAGGAACAGGCAAGTTTCCCGAGTGTCTGTCCAAGACGTACCCCTTGCTGGACAAGGATGCACCATGTCTAAATCCTCCATGTTTGCTCCATGGCGTACACGTCCCTGCCATTGACTTTGACGTCAATCACTTCGTTGGCGTTTCTGAATACTGGCACACTACTCACGAGATCTTCGAAATGGCTCATAAGGATAAGGCCTACGACTTCAACACTTACCAACAGCGCGTCCTAGAATTCTGCAGTCAAGATTGGAAGTCAATACAACAAGGAGTAAAGGAGCAAAAATGGGGTCGGAAGGTCACAGAGGAGAAGGTGGCCGAGGTATGCTTCAAGGCCAGTTGGTTGATCAACATGCTGCACGATGGCATTGGTATTCCAAGAGTTGGTCTTGAAGGTACNAAAGGTGGCCACAATGGCACCAAGGCTGTAATCGATGGTGCAAAAGAGAAGGGTTTCCTGGATCCCTTCCAGGCGGTCAATAAGATCGACGATGTCGAAGTCAGCTGGACGTTAGGGAAGATGGTCTTGTACGCTGCTTCGCAAGTGCCCGGCCCGGACGACAAAGCATTGGCAGTCGGTTTCGGCAGTAACATTCCAGGACTCAACCTTCCTAAAGACTTCCAATTCGCAGGCGGCAACCCTATGCCTTTGCCAACGGACCTCAAGGACGATGATGTTGACTGGCATGACAAACTCTTCACGTCAAGCTCTTCCCGCAGGTTACCAGGTTTCTTATTATTCCTAATCATTCTCCTGGTGGCTGCATTCCTCCCTTGTGGGCGCGACAGACGCAACTCTTTACTCAGAAAAGCAGGCTTCTCTCCCGGCAAAGGCAGCAAACGCAAATCAAACGCCGTGACAAACAGCCTAGGCAAACTGTTTGGCGGTAACAACTCTGGTCCCGCATACGAGCGCGTCCTAGAGGGCGGCATTGGTCCCGACCCCTCCGACTTCGAACTCGACGACATGAATGAGAATGATTCAGATTCTGACAACAGCAACGGCCGTACTTCTGGTTGGGCCACCCCCAAGATCAACAACAATGGCTTCAGCAGTCCGGTCTTGCACTCTTCACCTCGTTCTGCACGAGTAAATCTCTACAATCAAGGCTCCCAACCCATGTCTGGATACTTTGACGGACCTGCCACTCATGGTTCGAGCACTCTATCTCTTGCTACAACGCCTGGACTGCAACTGCCTCACGGTAGCAGAGGAGGGTTGTTGGCAAGGACAGAGAGTAGAGAGCAACTAGCTACTGCGACATTACGCTCAGGAAGCAGGAGTCGAGCGGCTAGTCCTAGTAGGATCAGAAGTCCACTGATCACACCCTCAATAAGAGAAGCTGCCGAGTGAATCGGAGAGAAAAAGGTCTAGAGACAACTCAACTTGCATTGGATATTGGGAGTTCTCGGTGGGATTTTGAACGGATTTTATTGTTTCTACTCCTGGTTTCCCTTCCTTGTTTGCTCTTCCTACTACCAGGTTTCAAGGGTCTTGTACGTCAGTCTCTCACGAGATGAATCTTTGTCGTTTTAGCGTCGGTGTTTTCTTCCTCGAATGGATAGGTGTATCGAAAGTTTTCGATACCAATTCAGTGTTATCTTCTCCCTTTGGGTCTTCGCGTTAGTGCCACTTGATCTGTTGAATGTAAAGAAGAGACAAGAAAACTATTGTGCATCTTGCTGATAACGGCAGACTTTGCTCTCTAACATGATTGGAGACTTGACTGAAATAACTCTTTCCTGTCCTGTGCATGTCCAGCTCTGTTACCTGATCCATCCTGGCAACCTCTTTTCTCTTTCTTTTTTTCTCTCTCGAAACAAAAGTGACCAGTGCTGCAGGCAAGTATTTGTAACGAATGCGACAACCTGTCTTTCTTGAGAAACAAACGAGATTCTTGTCATTCTAGAGAAAGAAACCCAAATCAGAAAGAGAGATATTTCGTTAGGCTTTACTCAACTTTTCACAAACTACTTTTCTCATACGCTAGGAATGTGTTTCTAGTACATGTTGGGCATTTGTATCTTCTTGTTGGCCTGGACTCTTTCATGTGGCCTTCCCTGGTTCCAGCAGCTCTTGCGAATTGAACCAAATTTTGGCCTTGAGCCCTGCTGAGATTTTTTTCTTCTGACTTCTCAGGAGAATTGGCCTTTGGGCTTTTGACAAGGCTGTAAGATAGATGACACTGTAAACGAAAAAGGTAGACGAGGCGGTCTTTTCAGAAAAAAAAAAAGCTTGAGGAGATTCTGTAGTATAAAAGACGTACGGTTTGCCTGGAGTATGCTAGAGGAGCGGCAGAGAAAAAAGAAGAAGAAGCATGCCCCTAACCCTGTAGTAGGTCTTTGTGAGGAGTGTTAACGCCATGTGTACGCCGTGATTTCCTCCCAATCAGAAACACAGCAAAAAAAAAGAGAAAAGAGGAAGAAAAAGGACAAGGACCCAGCATGCAGGACGGTGCGGCCAGCAGTCAGAGAAGCAGCTCAAAGCCTACTGCCCTTTAACAGCAATTCTTCCCCATACCACCCGCAACACCCTGACCCTGACCGACATCAACCTGACTAGCACCGCCAGCAGCTCCAGCCCCACCAGCACCAGCACCACCGCTAGAATCGATGATGCGTTTCTTGATATCCGAAGCCAGCGAGAAGAAAGCCTTTTCCACATTGATGTTTGACTTTGCGGATACTTCGATGAAAGGGATGCCGAGTTCGTCGGCTAGAGCTTGGCCTTGGGCGGTGCTGACGGCGCGTTTTTCTTCCCAGTCGCATTTGTTGCCGATGAGGATTTTGTTGACGCCTTCGGAGGCGTGTTGTTCGACGTTTGAGAACCAGGTGCGGATGTNCTGTTTGCAAGGAAGGGTGGTTAGTGGTAAGGCCACACAGATGTAGAGGAAGTGACAGAGGAAAGGATTGGAAAGGTACGCACTATTGAAGCTCTTCTCGTCCGTCACGTCGTAGACCAGCAAGATGCCCATGGCGCCACGGTAGTAGGCGGTGGTGATGGTGCGGAAACGTTCCTGGCCAGCGGTATCCCAGATCTGCAGCTTGACGCGCTTGCCATCGAGTTCGATTGTGCGGATCTTGAAGTCAATGCCGATGGTGGTGATGAATGACGGAGTGAAGCTGTCTTCGCTGAATCGCAGCAGACAGCATGACTTGCCAACACCCGAGTCGCCGATTAGAAGAAGCTTGATNNCTGTAGGTTGCAATGTGTTAGAGAGAGGTGTGAAATCAAGGTATAGGTAGAAGTGGGGTCGTCGTACGAGAAAGTCATAGTTGCGGTTTTGGCCTGCCATGGCGACGGCAGAATGTGGGAGAGGGTGACAGCGGCTGGCAGTGAGAGGTGCAAAGGTTGCAAAGGCGACAGTGGTTTATCGGGTGGCAGCGAATGCACAGAACAGTCGACGGTGATGAGTAGAGTAGGTGGAAGGCGGTGTGTGTTTGTCGTTGGTGGTTGAGCGAGAGCCACAGGATGCGACGTAGAGGTGGTGTAAGAGACAGGTCAACAAAGAGAAGAGACGACGTCGGCGGCTTTCGGTGGAGTAGGTATATAGACAGAACAGCGACTTGTATGTGGATGAACGACGACGTCAAGGGTCAAGGCAGATGCCCAAAAGTTACCGTTGGCCAATGTCCCGCCTTCCACCACCGACCAGCCTTCAGCCCTCAATCCGCCTGCGCCTGCCAAGTGTCCCGACCAAACACGACCCCGACTTCTCCATCCACACAAACTCAATCACTACCACTAACAACTGTTTCAAAACGTCCCTATATTGACCAGCCTGAATCACAAAAACCAATTGCCAGCCATGTCAAAGTACTGTTTGTTTGTTTTTTGCCTATTGAGAGGAGAGAGATATCTAAAAGTATCGCTTGTATGCCCAGCGAATCCTGTTCACCACCTTCCTCTGCTTCTTGACTCCAGTCCGAACGTCGATCAACTCCTCCACATCCTCGACAAAGTCTCTGAATATCTGTGCAGGCATGACTCGGTATGCAGCCTCGCGCAAAACATGCACCTCGCACAACAACAATCCATGGTCCTTGTAGTACAACTCTTTAACTTCTGTCTCTGTAGGCGTCGAGTTGGTGAGCACTCGGTCAATATTGCGCAGTTGTCGCATCATGTGTCCTTGCTTGCGGCTTGCATCTGCTCCTCGTCGTGATGTGAATGTAGATGATATCCAGCGTGAAATGCCAATCGTCACAAGAATACCAGGAGTGAGACCGACAAAGCCAAACACCAGTTCTTGACTCTTGAGCAATGCATCGATGCCACCCATGGCCACTTCGACATCAACCTTGGTCTTTTGCACCTGAATCAACAATGCGCGAATCAGGTTGCCACGGATAGTGCCCATGAAAGGACTAGACAAATCCTTCTCGTATGCTTTGAGCACCGGTGTCAAGTCGCCCTCGCGGACCTTGGCTCTGATGCCTGCGATTTCTGCGTCTGTGAGTGGGCTGCCAGTATCTGTTGCATTGCCTGGGTTGTCTACTGCAAAGTCCACAACCATGCGCTCCAAGCTGGCTCTATCACCCTCGAGTGATCGTTTCGACATGATCGACACCTCGCTGTCCTTATCATGGCGGATCGTCTGAATGACCTTGCGAGTGGGCTCTACACACCAGTTGATCCAAAAGTCACGGATGGTGTGACCAAATTCTTGGATCCAAGTAAGAATTTCGGCTTTTCGGTTGACAAGGTATCGGAGGATGGTGCTCGACGAGAGAATTCCTACGGTAACAGGGAGCCAGTATCGGACAATACGCGATGGCTTGCCGTGTTTCTGCACCATGACCTTTGACTGCTGCGTGTACTCGGGTATTCTGGCATGTAGCATCTTGATCAGTCTGTCGGCGATGGTCGCAGGATGTACTCCCAACTCAGAGACCTCTCCACTCTCTTGAGTGTACACTTCAACATCGTAGAGCGGATCGTCGTCGGTAGCTGCTGCAATGGCTGCGTCGAACTTATCAACGGCGAGATCTTCTTCGTTGACCTTGGCGAGGACGGCATCCATGAGAGCAACATTGCGTGCTACACTGGCCTTCCACTTGTCACGGCCTTGGGTGCCGTTGGGCGTCGCAAAGCCTTCTCCATGCATGTTTTCATTCATCAAGCCCTCTCCCAGTAACACACCTAGTGCGTTAGCTCCACGCAATCTGCATCTCTTGAGCTCGCTCTGCTTCTGGCGAACAGAACCACGAACCCTTGCAACAGGGCTCACAACACGTTTGCGCATCTCTTTGACACTCTTCTCTCTAACCACCTCTTTCACCAGTCCATAGAACTCAGACCAGCGCGCTGTCAAGCTCTGTTGAGCCTCAACACCAGCGTCACGAATGTTGAAATCAGCGCTTCTTCGGCGGACATCGGCCCAGACGTAGTGGCTCCACTCAGCCAGACGCAAAGGAGCGGTTTGTATGCTGTAAAGTGCGGTAGCTTGTTGACTGCCCAGCACCTGATCCCAGTACCAGACGTCGTCCGCAAGAGCGACTGTCTCATCCAGCAGACGCGAGAGAATCAAGCCATATACCTGCACAGTAGCCTTTGCAACCAGCAGCCAAGCCAACTCTTGCTCGTATTCGCCATCGTGCTTTTGCGTAGATAGATCCTCTCCTTCGTCCGGTAATGAGATTTGGGCGCGTGTGAGGTAGTGATGGATTTGCGACGCTGACAGTAAAGGGTTTCGCGAAGAAGGTGTTATGGATAGCGACTTGACTAGCGATTGCAGGTGTTCTGCTCGGTCTGAAGGNNGGAAGTGTTGGTCGTCGCCAGTGATGTTGATGGGTCCAACTGGCGGTGGTGCGTTAAGCTGTAGACGATCGATCTGCGAGTCCACTCGTCGCACCTGACTATAAGCATCTTGTGGTCAGTCCAAAGTCTGCTGTCATGTACGCGCGAGACTCTGCCAGCTTCACGGGACAGTGGGGTTTAGTGTTCAACTCACTCTACGACGAAAGACATATTCGCGCCCGGAACGGCTATGTTCTTGGATAAGAGAAAGTTCCTTCTCAAGAATCAGAATTATCTTGTCATAACTCTCTAGCCAAGCTGTGCGACGTGGACCAACAACGTGCAGCCAAGTGTGATGATGATGACGAAAGCCTTTGCTTGACAAACCGGGGATCCATCATGTGTCAGAGCATGGCTTTGTGCCCTCCCACCACAAGGCTGACTGCATATCCGAGCGTCTAACGCTTTTGGGAGCACATTCGACCAGTCAAGATGCAAGTCATTCTAAAGTTGAAGCTTTCTGGCGCTGGAAGCTTGCAAGTAGCGGGCGATCACTGGTATCTCTATTTGTATGTAGAATCACATAGGCAGTGTCAAAGAGTACTTTAATGTAAGAATTGAAACGTAGGATATTGTCTTGCATGCAAGTCCATGCATCTATAGTTTGTAGAGAACTAGGCAAGTCGGAACTGAACTCAAATGTTTGCTCGCGTGTGTGCATCCTCTCATCTCGTCTAGTAAGAAGAACTCCATCCCAATGCAGCAGAAGATACGAAAAAGGGCAATTAGAAGAAAGAAGTCCCGTAAGCGCTAAACCTGACATCTGCGGGGACGAAAAGATGTCCAGCTATCATCGTGCCATGTCCGAACGCCGATGAAAGCGTGTTGACATATAAAGTGGATGTGCAAAGCGTTTACTGAGCCTTTCTGGCCTTTGCGAGCTTTGCCTCTCTTCTTCTCTTGGAAGCCTCAGGACCGGCCTCGGTGTCCAAGCAGTAGTCCCACCAGCGGAAAGAGCTCGAGTAGTTGCCAATGAACTTTTCGTGGTGAACATCGTGGTGCTCAGCGCCAGCCCAGAAGGGAAGNNGGAAGTGGTGGAGCGACCAGGGGAACTCGTAGCCAGAGTGTGCGTCGATGGCTTGGAAGAGGCGAAGGACAATCCAGATGTACATGGTCAAGATGTGGAGGTCTCCAGTGATGGCGCACCATACGATGGGAATACCAACGGTACCGAAGCCCAAGCTCATGACTTCAATTGGCGAGGCGTACTCAGCGGCGAGACCGAAAGGAGCAGAGTATTGGTGGTGAATCTTGTGAACGGCCTTGTAGAGGGGACCCCAGTGGAAGGCGCGGTGCATCCAGTAGTGCCATGCATCCTCAAAGACGAAGAAGACCGCGATCTGGTAGGCCATCTTGTAGAGAGGAGGGAAGGGAACGCTAGTGCCGAGGCCGAAGAATTGAGCCATGGGGTGGAAGANGCCTGTAGACGCTGGTGTTAGCAACATGATCTTGTTCAATGATGCTCCAGCATTGTCTTACCAAATCTGAGGAAGCTCAACAGTGAAGTGGCTCAACAGAACGAGCTTGGCGCATTGCCATTGTTCAGCGGCAGTAGGGATTTTNNTGCTGGTGATCATGTCAGTATGCTGGTTGAGCGGCGCAACAGAGGCAATTGTTCGACGTACGTTCTGAATCTTGTACTTGTTGAAATAGGGAATGCAGTCGATGATGATCCAGGGAAGAGAGCGGCCGAAATAGACAAGTTCGTGCATCAAGAAGGACATGATACCAGTGGCGAGGACGTCGTTGCCAATGTACGCATACCAGGCCATCCACAGCTTCTCGAAATAGTTGAGGTGTACATTGTACTCAGAGACCTTCTCGAATTGGTTCCAGTATGTGTCGGAGGTGTGAGGGAGAGCGTGCTCAAGAATAGCTGTCGCGTTGCTGTAGTCAAGTCAGAATTGGTGTCCCTGAAGTCAACGATGTTGAGTACAAAGGGGCGAGGCTCACAGGTACGACATGATGCAAGCCTGTCTAAATCCTTCAATTGAAGGATCGAAACGCTGCTGAAAGAGAGAGAACCCGTAGGTGAATGTGTATGTGTGTGTGCGTGTGCAACAAAGGACCTGAGGAAGTGATGAGCTACCCTTTTTCTAAACAACCACTCCGCCGCACACGTCGGACCAACGTTAAATTTCCAGTGAGGACCAAAATCATACGATTTGCCCACATATGGTTCCACACGGTCCCTGGATTCGCGGAGGCTAGAAGGTCCGACCAGCCCTTTGGGGCATGATCGAGGCCAAGATCTGGCCTTTCAACCAATGAGAGCCCGGGCCGCCCTCGAGCTAAGCATTGAGATCATCTCGTCGACGCGCACAAAACAAAGGGCCATCCCGGAGAACTCCCTTTTGTTTTTTGCCCCCTATCAAAGCCACAAACCCGAGTCATCCACGGTACCTAGAGTACAAACACCGTATCATTTCTGGTCTGATGACGGCGATTGCGTGGCTCCACCCGTAGCATCTTATCACCAGATCTTTGAGCTTTGTATATAGATGCCGAGCCGCCACTTTTCCATAAAATGATGCCACTTCTGTTGTTCAAATCCCGGGTCGCCGTGATTGTGGTGGCATGGTTGGCCTCATTTCTCGTACCATGTTTGAGACCATATTGCATGCTCTTGTGTTTGTGTTGTTCAAGGTCGACTGTTTCTTGTTTGTGTCTCAACACGTCTCTGCCGTTCGTGGATGAGAACCATTCCACGTCACATCCACCAATTATATAGCAGGTAAGCTCCAATCGTCAACTGCGGCTCTTCATCCTTATCTATGGGGAGAAACAAAAACACATGTTTATACCAAGCCACATGACAGCAAGTTAGCTGGACTTTCAGCAAAAGGGAAAAAACCGAATCTCGTTTCCTTAAAGTCTGCATATTGACATCCGATCAATGCTAGAAAGAAACAGAAAAAGGTATTAAGAAAAGACCATGCCACGGAAATATCTCCTCATTCTTCTTGCACTGCGTCAGAAAAAGCGCCTGTTGTCTTTTGACTTTCCTAGACCTCCTAGATGTAAGAAAGGCTTTGGTGTCTCTCCTTCCTCTATCCTCCTTCTTTCTTCTTTTGCTTCTTGTTTCCTGGAAGCAGCAGCGGCAATCTGCTGTGATTCCTCATCTCTCGGCGACGGCGTTTCTCGTAAATGTAAGAAGAACAATGTGCTGTGGTGGACTGTGATGCTGATGACTGTCATCATGCGTACGGTCCAGTCTTTGATGTGTGTCCAAGTACAGCAAGGGTGCTTGCAGCTGCACTACCGTTGCTTCTTAATCTCTGTGGCCCATCCATCAATGCCCTCACCCTTGGTGCCAGGCTCGATTTCCAGCTTGACACCATCCATGCCCTTTGTGCCATCTAGGAAGCCGTGGCCAGCCATACCTCCAGCATTAGCGCGGTCTGCAGGGAGAAGCTCGAGCATGGGCAACAGGAATTCAGCAATACGCTTACTCTCCTCAATGCTGAAATGGTATTTTTCTCTCAAAACATCAGGCAAGGCCCAATGGCGGAGGCGGTGGATGTTGCGCAACTCTCCCTTGCGATTGAATATCTCTTGTGACCATTTTCCACCAACGCACAGCGACTTGGGGAAGGTGCCGAGCAGTTCTATGACTTGAGCGATGTGATCGTCGTCCTTGCCGTACTTTGTGCCGGATTGGGGGTCGAAGAGGTAGTCACCAGTAATGAGTTCGAAGACCTAAGAGATGTTCGTCAGCTCAAGTATGGCAATGTTGACAGGATGACGACTCACCATGCAAGCCATGCTCCAAACATCTGTGCTAGCACCCCACTTTGCTCCGAGGATGACCTCTGGTGATCTGTATTGTCGTGTCTGAATGTCGTTTGTGAAGTGATGCCCGACCCAACATGCGTTGCCCAAGTCGGCAATCTTGACTGAGATTGTGTCGAATGATACCTCTTCTGGCGCCTTGGTTGATGAAGTCGAGGACGACAGGTCGATGCCAGAGACGTTGTTGGCAAGAATATCNNACTATAAGTGGGGTTAGTTGATAATGCATAGCAGTTGAGTGGATGTATAGAAGACATACGCAGTCTTCTCTCGTTCCTTCTGGGCTGCTTCATCTGAGATGCCGAGTGACTCTTTCATGGATTTTGTGGNGGAAGTCGCGCCTACAGCACCACTCATTTCAACATCTTGACTCGGACTGGGGCTTGGGCCCGTAATCGGAACAGGTTTACCTTGGTCTGCCATGAGCTTGTTCAAGCTCGACAGGTCGGTCTGACTAAAACTAGCGTTGAGAGGGCTAGGTAGAGGTTGACTGCCAGTAATGAGGGTTCTTCTCCTCCTTCTGCCGTTACGGTGTTCGTCCTTTGCCTTGCTAGGGTCTTCCTGAACATATGTCTTGACAATCTGCTCGACATCACCAATTTCGATAAGAACGTTTTCGGGCTTGAGATCGGTATGGATAATGCCACATTCGCGGTGGAGGTAGTCGAGACCCAACAAGACCTGCTTGGTAATCTGTTTGACGAGGGGCATGGGGATGCCTCTGTGGTTCCAGCGCTTGATCAGGCCCAGAAGGTTTTCGCCCAGAACCTCAAAGACCATGCAGACGTGCATGCCGTGAGGGCCTTTGTGGTTGAAGGAGTCGAGCAAGCTGACTACATGTTTCCTGCCGGGGTGATCTATGTTGGCCTGGACGACCTTGTTAAGCAATTTGATTTCGTCCAGGGCAGTTTCTGTGTAGTGGGCGGCAGAGCGCACGACCTTGAGAGCGACGTGCTTGCCCGTATCGTTGTCGCGCGAGAGCCAGACAGTTGAGAAGTGGCCCCAGCCTAGCTTGCGCACGACGGTATATTTGCCATTGTTGTATTCTTCGCCAACCTGAACGGGGTGGTAGCCACNCCTGCAGTAGTCTTCCGAGTCCTCCTCGTCGGCCGTGTTCTCTGTTTGTTCGTCGCCAGAAAGCGAGGATGAATCTGAGCCTGACGGACTCACGTCGCGGGTGCTGGCTGTGGATTTCTGGTAGCTCATGGGCGAAGCGGTGCCTGAAGNCGCTGTTGGGAGAGGGTTGTTAGTGGACAAAGTCGTAGGATCTCAGAGATTGACTTACGCCTCTTGGTGTTCGGTGGTGACGATGGGTTTCAGTTCTTGCTTTCTGCGCTTCTTGCCGTTGGTGCCGTTGGCAGCGTTGGTTGCGGAGTGGGCGACCTGCTTTGCTTTCTGGATTGCGGCCTTCTTGATGTCGGACCCATTCATTTTCGGGCGTCTAGACAATGACGCGCTGCAGCTTGCTGACTCTGATGGACTATCAGTAGCCGGCGGTGCAAGAAAGAGGAAGAATGTAGAGTCGGGACGCGGGGCCTGTTTGTGCGGAGATGTGCGTCGCTTGCGTCGTCGTTGTCGAATGCGCAGCTCGTGGGAGGTGGTTGAGTAATACGAATGATGGATTTGCGACGACCGAGAAGAGGCTTGTCGTCGTTATGCTGTCGCAGCTCGCGGCGTCAAAGCAGACAGCGGCGCGGGTCGGGGAGTGACGCTGTACACTTGGTTGCGCGCTCTGTCAGTGGTCAAAGCGGTGCCCTGCCAACTTGTTTCTTCTTTTATGCTCAACCACCTGCTTTGCTTTGTTGCTTGTCTATGCGCGACTTTGTCGTCGGGCCTAGTCTGAATAATCAACAACCTTTTATGCCGATGGGGATGCGATAACTAGATGGTTGGGATGTGTCTGCCCAAGCCCGCTATTTTCAATCCTTGTCATGTCACTTCCTTGACAAGAAGAAATCGACTCGACCACGAAACAGTCCAGCCTCACTCATGAACAATACCCTCCTGAACGCATCCTGTTTCCCCCGAAACCCTTTCCTTTTCTTGTGAAGCTTGAACGTCCATTTATTGATGCTCGATATCGACAGACTATCGTATACGCTCTTGGCCTGTGCTCTGTCTTTTCCTTGCGAATGGCGGGGAGGTTGGTCTTCTCCACCAGTCTATGTTTCTGTCGTCAAGTATTGGCCATCCAAGTCACACTCGACCTTGTCAGACGGCCAATCCTTTCGAAACATGTCACTGTGCCTGTCTGCGACCTTACATAAAACAGGTACTGTGCCATGTGGTCTTGCTGATTATGACATATGCGTCCACTAGTGCGCAATCCAACCGCTGGCACCCGGTTTAGTGGTTGAAACACCTGACAGAACGCCAACTTCATAACGACATGTGCTAAGACTCACTGCACTCCCATGTCCGACTTGTCTTTCCTGGCAACACATAGCTGTACGGCATACTAAAACCATGCGATATCCCGCTTGACATCAAATGTGTTACAGGAAAGAGCTAAATATATGTCATCCTCCAGCAATGTTACCTTGATGCTCTAGCAGTTGTGCACTTCATAGCTACACATGTCGCACACTTCTACACACAGGGAAGCCGTAACACATGTGCTGGTTCACTGCGTAGCTCTTCAAGCATTGAGTAGATCTTTAGGAACACTGCAACGCGAATTGATATTCTGGACATCTTCATCGTGCTCATCGGTACTCGTGCCTCTAGCCTTATCCGCTTCTACTGCCAGCCTCAGATTCAATCTTTCGCACTAGGCACAAACACAACATTTGCGCTTCGACTCTAATTGTTCCGGACACGATTACACAAACTTGCTCAAGACAATTCAGATTTGCCTGTCATAAGATGTAAATATCTGATCCACATGTTGTAGAGGATCTGCGTGGCCGATGATATGTATGCGGCAAGCTTGGCATAAACAGGGTCATCCCATCGACATCTTTGAACTCGAAAAGAATGGATACTAATACATGGGACGTTGGCATTGTTGCTGCTACTGATAAAGATGGTCTAAACTCGTTATTTAGCACTGCGATATGGTGTTTTCTTGTTCGTACAAGCAGGGTTGGTTGTATTATACGTCAGGACGACTTACTCCACACACATGAGCTATCAAGGAGGAAGCTGATGGCGGTGGAGTTGAAAGCAACATCAGGACAACGTAGAAACGTCAGAGATGTTATTGGTGTCGAGCTTCGGTTCCTTTGTGAATGCCCTCGACTCTCGTAGTTAATAGACATAATAGCGTCTACAAATGCTGTGGATGTTTGCTGTTCTGTGTTGGCGATGTCTCCGCACTGTTTGGATGCAGCCTCGGAGCGGAGATAAGAAACAGTGACGGCGTCATGGCGAATGTCGGCAGAAGCTCTCCAGCTCTCTCACGTTTGATCACATCACTTGTGCTTTGAGCTATTCAATTCTTCAGCATGGCATATTTGGCATCTATTCACAGGCCCAGCAGCGTCCGGCACGCGCTGAAGCTGAACTTTCTCAGCCCCGAAGACGACACCCTTGTGGTGGCGTGAGTTACTCTCACAAGCTTCGTTGTATGCGCTAATACCAAGGTAGCNAAGGCAAACCGCTTGGAGTTCTACGCCCAGCAACAAGACGGCCTCGTGTTGCAGCACTCAAAGGCCATCTACGGCAAAGTTATCATGCTACAAAGCATTCGTCCTGCCTCATCCAAGACCGATCACCTNTTTGTCGGAACCGATCGATACATGTACTTCACTCTCTCATGGGATGCCACGTCCAAGCAACTACGAACCGAGAATAGTTTCAGAGATTTGTCAGACAGAGCAGCAAGAGAAGCACAACTGGGAGAACGCTGCAACATCGATCCTACGCGGAGGTACATGACTATCGAGATCTACGAAGGAATCGTTTCTGTTATCCCCATCGCACATGAATCCAAGCGCAAATCGACTTCGACAGCTCAGCTAGGCAACATAGGCGAACCAACCTCCGTCAGAATACCCGAACTCAATGTACGATCGTCGACTTTCTTGCACAGGNNGAGGAGCGAGAAGGCAAAGCCACAACTAGCCTTGCTCTACGAGGACTCTATGGGAAAAGTCCGCCTGAAGGTCCGCGACCTCGAATATACTTCGTCACTCAAGTCCAATGAGCCTGGATCAGCCGAGCTCGAGAACGAGCAAGACGCAGACGAAGAGCTCGATCTCGGCGCGAGCCATCTTATACCTCTACCCCACCCAGCCTATGGTGTGCTTGTTCTGGGAGAGACGTCTATCTCATATTGCGAAGAGTTCGATGGCAGGATGTCAAAGATCGCAAAAAGTGAACCACTCAAAGAAGCCACAATCTTTGTCGCCTGGACACAGATTGATGACCAGCGCTTCGTCCTTGCCGACGAATACGGTAAGCTATACTTGCTGATGGTAACTCTCAATAGTAAGAATGATCTCGAGGGCTGGAAGTTAGATGTCATTGGCGAGACTTCACGAGCGTCAACCTTGGTCTACCTAGACGGCGGTCGCATCTTCGTGGGCTCACACCAAGGCAATTCTCAACTCATTCAGATAACTCCTGGCTCTATCGAGATTCTTCAGACGTTCCCTAACATTGCGCCCATCCTCGACTTCACCGTCATGGACATGGGCAATCGCTCTTCTGATGCTCAGGTCAACGAGTACTCGTCGGGGCAGGCCCGCATCGTCACAGGTAGTGGTGCGTTCAAGGATGGAAGTCTACGCAGCGTGAGAAGTGGTGTGGGTCTCGAAGACCTCGGTTCCATCGGCGAGATGGAGAACATCACCGAAGTCTTCAGTCTGAAGTCGAATCCCGCTCTTGATTTTGTGGACACATTGGTTGTATCTTTCATTGCACACACCCGAGTGTTCACCTTCTCGTCTAACGGTGACGTCGAGGAAGTTGACAATTTTAAGGGCATAGATTTGTCTCAAAGCACCCTGTTCGCAACCACTCTTGCTAAGGGCAGGATATTGCAGATCACCGGCTCTGCTGTCCATATCATCGACCCTGAGAGTGGTATGAGTCTGGCAAGCTGGTCGCCAGAGGGTGGATCGTCTATCGCTGCAGCTTCGGCAGCAGATAACAATATCTTGGTCTCTGTCAGCGGCGTGGGTCTCTCAATGCTTGACGTGTCCGGCGACAATGTTAAGGTAACGGCGTCGAGAACATTTGACGCCGGCTCACAAGTCGCTTGTATATCACTGTCATCCACGCTACGAAACACCTGTGTCGTTGGCTTCTGGCAAGACGCAAGCATATCGTTACTCGACACTTCTTCATTGAAGACCATTCACTCAGAGACGATCGATGAAGAGAGTATAGCAGTTCCTCGTTCATTGCTCATCGCTCCAATTCTGGAAGGCTCTTTACCGACACTGTTCATTGGTATGGCAGACGGTAATGTCGTTACCTATTCGATTGATCCTAGAACTAATGCTCTCTCATCGAAGAAGAGTATTATTCTTGGTACGCAGCAGGCCAGCTTCAAAGCCTTGCCCAAGGGCGATGGGCTGAACACCGTCTTTGCCATCTGTGAGCACCCGAGTCTGATCTATGGATCAGAGGGTCGTATTGTGTACTCTGCCATCACAGCAGAAGATGCAACATGTGTATCTCCTTTCGATACCGAGGCTTTCCCCAACGCTATCGCAATTGCCACAGCGACTGAACTCAAGCTTGCTATTGTGGATGAGGAAAGAACAACCCACGTGCAAACATTACCAGTCGATGAGACTGTCCGCAGGATTGCATATTCTGCCGATCTACGTGCCTTTGGTCTGGGTACGATCAAGCGCACTATCAAGGATAGCTTCGAACACATCGAGAGTCACTTTAAACTTGTGGATGAAGTGGCGTTCCAAGAGTTGCACACTTTCGCTCTTAACCAAGAAGAATTAGTCGAGAGTTGTATCCGTGCCAAGCTAGACGATGGCACGGGTGATTTTGTCGAGCGTTTCGTCGTAGGCACAAGCTATATTGAGGAAGACGTCGGAGATGCACCTAGAGGTCGTATCCTGGTATTTGAGGTGACGGAAGACCGGCACCTCAAGCTTGTGGCCGAGCATGCAGTCAAGGGAGCATGTAGATGTCTAGCAATGTGCGAGGGTCGCATTGTGGCTGCCCTCGTCAAGACAGTAAGTTTTGGTGACGTTCGACTACGAAACATGTGCTTACGTATCATANNGGTCGTAATGTACAACTTCAAGTACGAGACGGCGAGCCGACCCTTCCTCGACAAGGTCGCCAGCTACCGAACATCCACAGCACCCATCGATATCTCAGTAACAGGAGACCAAATCGCCATAGCAGATCTAATGAAGAGCATCTCGGTCGTGCAATACAAGAAAGGCATCAACGGCCAAGACGACACCCTCAACGAAGTCGCCCGCCACTACGACACCACCTGGGGCACAGCCGTCGCCAACATCTCGCCAAACACGTACCTCGAAAGCGACGCCGAAGGCAACCTGCTCGTCCTCAACCAAGACACCAACGGCTTCTCAGAAGAAGACAAGCGCCGCCTGCGCGTACTCTCAGACATGCAACTCGGCGAAATGGTCAACCGCATCCGCCACATCGATATCCAACCCACCCCCAACGCTATCGTTGTCCCCTCTGCCTTCCTCGCCACTGTCGAAGGCGCTATCTACCTNTTCGCAACCATTGCTCCTCAACACCAAGATACACTTATGCGCCTGCAAGAAAATATGGCGGAAAAGGTCAGCAGTCCTGGCAATGTGCCGTTTAATCGCTACCGCGCGTTCAAGACTACCGTGCGTGAAAGCGAAGAACCCAACCGTTTTGTGGACGGCGAGTTGATCGAGCGCTTCTTGGACTGTGATGAGCAGTTGCAGGAGGAGATTGTTCAAGGACTAAGCGTTGATGTCGAAGAGGTCAGAAGTATCGTTGAAGCGCTGAGGAGGTTGCACTAATGAGGCAGAGAAAGTCTACGCTTCACGAGACGAGTGTTTGATAGTTTTAGGCAATGACAAGTCATATTCATGATTGCTGTCGATTGTGCGTTCTTTGTGGCCTTTTAAGTGCTAAGTCTGACCTTACTGTATGGAGTCATGAGGGATAACGTGAGGAGGGAACATGACCAGTATGTTCTGGTCTAGATATTTGACGGCGTTCAAATGGCAATCAGTAGGGTGACGTATGCTGATGAGTATAGCAATTAGTATGGCAATTAGTATGATAACTACTACTACAATCAGTATAACAGTCTTGATTTCTTTACAACCAACGCAACGAGAGACAACCAACGACAAATCCACATCACAAGACGCAAGCTGCCCAACAAGCAGCAACAATGCTCAAACGTTGATTCACAAGGTACATCTTTCACATGCAAGCACAGCAAAGCAATAATCAAAGACCGGACCAGGCAGGAGCCCTGCAAAACTACAACTGTATACCAGAGGTGAACGAAGACCACAGTCACAGACCAAGAAGTAAACATCAAGAATCACAAGCTCGAAAAGAGACAGATAGATTCAAAAGAAGGGGTAAAGAGTACATAGAGACAAAACAGAAAAACGACCGCTCGCCTGCTATAGGGTAATTTGGGACACAAAAGAATAACAAAAAATAAAAAAAGATCAGTCTTCATCGTCAAAAAGCAAGAGAAAGCAAAAAGAGGTGTAAACCACGGAATAGAAACAAGCAAGATTTTTGGAAAAGCCAATCTCTCAGCCACAACTTGAGTAAAATCAAAGACTGGGACTTCGCACGATTGACAAGATAGAAGAAACAACTCGACAAGAAGCTTTTTGCCTAGTTGCCAGCGCGCATGCTGAAACGATGCTCGAGGCCTTGAGTCGAGTACTTTGCATTGACGGGCTCTTCATCCTCAGCAGATTGAGTGCCGAACTCATCAACAACGCCCGAGTCGCCAGACTCTGCTCTCACGATCTTGGCAGGAAGTTCTGGGATCTCCTCGGAGAGGGTTCTGCGCCAGTGGCTCTGCATGCTTCCTCTGTCCGGTGTGGCGACTGTGGACGAAGAGATCATGCTCATGGATGTGCTGCTGCGATTCAACGTGTTCAGACTGTGACTGTGTATGAGATCGGGCGTGGGTGGAACGCTGCTGCGAACCGTGTGGCTGCGTGCATCGTGAAGGCTGTAGTTTGACGAAGCGGAGGCTTCAGATCTGTCGTCGTACTCGGATGCGGCGTCACTGAGCGAGGCGCGTGTCAAAATGCGACCCTTGCTGCGACGCTTGAGGTTGCCGCCATGCTCAGAAGATGCAAGACTGGCTTCGTCATCATTGCCGTGGCGGTCGCCGGCAACAGACTCGGCACGATGAGCCATGTTGAGACCTTCGACGGCAGCAGCACACTGCTCGCTGATGTTACGGATGATGTAGGCGATAGCATCAGTCTTGTCGCGAAGTTGTCGGTCTGCTACATCAGTCATGCTGAGACCGCTTAGACGGCGACGGGCATCAGCGTTGCGACGGAGTGCCTCGGCTGCTGCATCCTCGCCACGAGCTGACATACGCATGCTGCTGCGTGATGAGGCACGCGAAGTCTGAGCGCTAGACAGATCTCCGGTGAGGGAACCGGGAGCAGGCGATGCCGGAAGAGCAGTTCCTGCAGCCTCATCAACTTCATCAGGCAACTCGATGGTTCGCACAATGTGCTCCATGTGGTGAGCCTGACCATCAATCAGAGCACGCAAATGAAGGACAACACGCTGTGCCTCGTCTCGTTGACGGAGTACGGCAGAGTTGGTCTGTTGCAGAGACGCGATTTCTTGCTTGTTACGCTTGCGTTCGCGTTCCAGTTCCTCAGCAATCTCTTGCTGCAAGACAAGAGCCTCCAAAGCATCATCTCTTTGCTTTTCGGTACCGCTGAGCCTGGGTGTAAGACGAGCAATCTCCTCCTTCGCCTGATCTGCGATTTGAGCAATTCTTCTGTTCTCACGCTTGTGACTCTCAATCTTGACCTTGAGTTCTTGTGTCTCCTTGGTGAGTGTCTCGGCGAAAGCCTGGAACTTGAGGAATTGCTGCTTCCAGGAGTCGAGCTCAGCATCCAGAATATTATTACGCTTGTTAACCTTGACAACTTCGGTATCCATGCGGCACTTGAGGTTGATGAAATCTTGCCATGCCTCGTTTGCGTCGCGAGAGTATTGGTTGCGTTCACGGATGATTTCGTTGAGATGACGCATCGATACCTTGGTCATTAGAGGCTTCTTCTGAGCACCGCCAAAGACAGCTTTCAGGCCAGTGTTGCGTCCCAATTTCTCACAGACATGATCCATGACAGACATGACTGCGTCCTGGTTCCACCATCCAGGATCTTGTACGCTCTCGACCTCGCCGCGCATGACAATAATTTGACCGGCAGGGATCAGTTTACCGCCACCGTAAGCCGAGCGGAGATGTTGAGGAACACCAGAAGGAGCGACATCACCATTCAGAGCCTGAGTAAGACGGTTGACCATTTTCGTTCTTTGACCTCCTGTCAAGACATCCGGAGGGCTCGAGGTCAAGACAAAGTTACGATCGAGATCAACGACGAGGGCATCATTGGGCGCAGTGAAGAGAGTACGGCACTCGGCAGTGACACCAATGATATACGGACCAGGTTCCTGAACAAGATCCTTTGCGTGACGAGCGTGTACGATAGGAACATACAGGCCACTCCATTCGTAGACACGAACCAGATAGCGAATGGTCTCGGCAGCCATTGTCAGCATAGCTGGGTAGTGACTGACGAAGATAATCCTTCTAGTGGGCGAGATGGCGGCTTCGACGACACCGACGATGTTGGGAATAGACAAACAAGAAAACAGAGGCCACATGGCAAAGTTCTGGAAACCGGTAGGAGAGGAGGGGAACTGATAACATAGAGCGTAGTCCTTCATGTCAATACGGACAAGGTCGTTGAGTCTGGGAGCGGGGAAACTAAGAATGCGAGACACTTCCTCGGCGTGGAAGAGGTTGGTGGCTTTGTTCCAGTGGATCCACATGCCACGGAGGTAGTCGCCAAGAAGGTTGTAAAGAGGGTATCTAGAAAGGAAACTGAGGCAGTAAGGGATCCAGTAGGTCTCGCCAGGAGTGTCGTAGTAATCGGACTCGGTACGCTTCCTCAACTCGCGGATCGTCTCGGCGCGCTTCTCATCTGCACGAGACCATACGCGAAGGGCAATACCGTAGAGGGTGTGAGAGGAGTCTTGCTGGAGAACGAATGCATGGTGGACACAGTGAGGCTGCATGGTGCCAGTACAGATTTCTACATCGTGAGGGAAACATGCNNCTAGACAGCGTCAGTATAATCTAGTGGTGGGGATGGTTGGAATGTGTACCCTCATGGCAGCATGAAGGGCGCGAGCAATGTCGTTGTCTTGTTCCAATCTCGGGCTGCTTCCCAGAATCTCAGGAAGCCAGAATTGCCCGACGGCACCCTTCATGTGTCCAATCTTTCCCTGTGGAGGTGGAGGAGCCTTGACCCATTGCGAGGGCTCACGGCCGACACCACATACCATGTAGGCATGGGTGAGAGTCTTGGGAGTACGCTGACCAGCACGCGGCTGGGTTAGTTGCGATGCCAGAGGCTGTGTGATGCGTGAATGGAGCGACGAGGTGCGATCGGGGATAACAAGGTCTTCGTCAGCTCGACTGTCAGGGCGTGATTCGCCGCGCGACGAGCGTGGACGTGATGTGAAGCTCGGAGCCATCTTGTCGTTATGGTCGTTGAAGCTTGTTACAGAGCTCGTTGTGCGACCCCACGTTGCAATCGTCGTGTTTCAACTTTATCTTCCTGCTTCAACCGTCGCCTTCGGGTGTGGCCAATCCGCTGGCACGTCCGGCGTCCAGGGGCACGACGCTCTAGCTCGTGCGGTGGAGAAAAGCGAGAGACTGAAGACAGCTTTTGGGGAGGAAGGAATGTCGGGCAGGAGGAAAAGAGAAAACGGTGCAAGGACGACGAAGCAGAGGGAAGATCAAAGTCGTCGACAGCCGAAGACCGTACACAAGTCGTCGACTCCGTAACCCACTAACCTCGAAGTGCAAAGTCATGGCCAGTTACAGCGCGCCACTACGCCCGTCGCAGCGCAGTCCGATGGGGGGCAGACGGGATCGACAGCGGTGCATAAACCACACTGGAGAAGCGCACGGTGTTCATCGCAACTCTACACAAACCTTGCCGAATCAGCGCCTCCCATCCAAGCGCCTCTAGAGATGCTGTGGATCCCTAGACTCGCCCTAGCAAGACGACCCCGGCCACGAACCGCTCATCGCTTTCTCCCTCTTGGAATTGTTGATTTGTGAGGCTACACAAGAAGCCCTTCTCTGACCACCACGACTTTGCTTGCTCAATCTCCAGACCACTCTGCTCGGCTTGGCTATTGTTTCGCAACAATCAATCTGCAATTTGGCCGAGTGATGTTCATTACCACGCCCAAATCAGCAATACACTACATCCTTGTTATATCTCTGAATAGCCTTGAATTGCCCTTTCCTTCTAGAGCCTAGAATTGCCTCACCCGGCACCCCTGCTACATTTAATAAGGGTCGTCTTCGCTTTCGTCTTAACGAGACACTGCAACCACATCATCCGCCTGTTCCTTCAACATTGACTTTGACCTCATCAAGCAGTGAGAACTGCATCCATGTGCTTGCAAAGACTCACAATCGTCTGTGCAATGATGCGTGCAACAGTGCCTGCAGCTACCCGCTGCACCCTGCACGTTGTTGCCGTCTTCCCTCGATATTAAATACTCCAGCCCAATCTGTTCTCCTCGCGTCGAGATCCAAGCCAACATGTTCTCAACAGCTGAAGATCAGTCGGCCTTGCCGAACCTCCGAGCTCGGCTGCCCTGATCCCTCGCATCTGATAAGAAAAATCTGATAATCTACTACCAAACAGCCCATCTCGCAGCAGTATCAACATGTCGCTAAAGTCAAACTCCTCGCGATACAATAACTTCAATGTGTCTTTTCCAGACGAACGCATCGTTCAGGTCACCCTGAACAGGCCTGATAAGCTCAATTGCATTGATCAAGCTACGAGCAAAGAGATTGCTCAAATCTGGGAGTGGTTCGATCAGGATGAGAGTCTATGGGTCGGTATCATCACAGGAAACGGTCGAGCCTTCTGCACTGGCGCCGATCTNGGGAGGTAGGCTTGACGGCACGACTGCTGTGTCACACTCATGGCTTACCTGGCACCAGAATGGAATGAGATGAACCGACGTGGCATTGTCAACGATATGTCAGCACCCGGCCTTGCTGGCCTGCCACGTAGAGCAGGAAAGAAACCGATCATTGCTGCTGTCAATGGTATCACCATGGGCGGAGGCTTCGAGATGGTCGCAAATTGCGATCTTGTAATTGCCGTCTCCTCGGCCATCTTCTCGCTGCCCGAAGTGAAGAGAGGCATCGTACCAGTCGCAGGCTGTCTGCCTCGCTTGACGCGAACCTTGGGTCTTCAACGCACCACCGACCTCGTGCTCACAGGCAGAAACGTAACAGCCAAAACACTTCACGCTTGGGGACTTGTCACTGAATTGGTTGACTCCGCCGAGGAAGTCGTACAAGCCGCTGTAAAAACTGCTCAGCTGATGTGCAGGAACAGTCCTGACGCTTTGGTTGTGGGTCGCTTGGGCATCAGACTGAGCTGGGAAGCTGGTAGTGTCGAGGATACTGTGAGTACCCTTGCCAACGAGTGGTATCCACGTCTGATACAAGGCGAAAACTTTAAGGAGGGCATCAAGGCGTTTGCAGAGAAGCGTTCGCCAGTCTGGGTGAGCTCAAAGCTGTAGATGCAAACCACAGAGCGCGAAGCAGGCTTCAGCTTGATCTTATAAGAATGAAGTTTTGATGCTTTCAACTCTTGAATCATCAGGTTCAGCCAAACAACAAACCGCGCAGGACCCGTCCAGCAATGCGAAGCGTGTTGCCAACATGTTTGCTGCGCTCTACGCGTCCTGCAGAATAGTGATGTGATCCACCGGCTCTCCACCTTCTGCGTTGCTCAACCAGGTCGCTTCCTTTTCGGCTCTTGCCGATCCCACGCGAACATTGAGCCGCTTGTTTCGAACTCGCTCGGCGTCAAACTCGACCAACCTTTCGACTGCACAGATCAACACAGAAAAGGACGCCAGCTGAAAGCTCTGTCTGCCTGTATGGTCACAGCGGTCACAGTGCGAAATTACAAGCACAACCTGACAAGCAAGCCGGCTTCTACAAAGCTTGGGTGTTCGTTTATGTTGCACGGAGTCAAGGATCACTGTGTGACAGCATGTCATTGTTTCCATGGATCAAGCCGTGCAGTGCGATAAGGCCAGCATCCATCGCGGCTCATCGTGGACCCCACCATCGTAACACAGATTAATGAACAGCACCAGAGATCCTTTTCTGACACTGACTCGAGGTCGAGATCTGAAAATGCTGTAGACGAGCGACCGGAGACAGTCCCGCCTATCGAATCTCCAACACTTGACTCGAATTAGGCCACCCAAGTTATTCGTAAGCATAGGGCTCTGTTCTGCCCTGCCTGGATCTCATCAACAACAGCAGCAGAACCCGCCATGTCGTCGGACAAGCATCGGCCTCTGGGTGTAATACGGACCGCAACCTGCATAACCACCTCTGCCATACCCACAACCCCCTGCACCATAATAGTACCCTCCTCCATACCTTCGTTGTCGTCTGCCTCCCGGAAAGTAAGCTTGCGGTGGTCTTTGAGGACCGCCATATCCTCTGCCATAACCGCAATATCCAACTCTCCCACACGGTCCTCCATAATATGTTGGGTGACGATATCCACAGCCTTGCTGACGGTACTCGGGTGTGAACTCGTTTGATCGACCAGGAGCCAGATATTGCATCTGTGGTTCAGAGTCGTAATCAGGGCCTTGAGCAGGATTGTCAATGGTCGCGTCGCTGTGGTCGATGATATGTTCCGCCTCGAAATGATGGCTCAACCTGGGTTTTGATTTTGCAGGCTTTGGCAGTCCAATGATCTGTACTGATCTCTGCATGTCATTGAATGAAGTTACTGGCGACCTGTCTTCGGCCGTGTCGTCCTCATGTCTGCGAGACACACTGCTTGGAATGATCAATATCGTCTCCAGCAGCCTCGCGGGAAACAATGTCGAAAATCTGGAGCCTTTGTCGTTGATCTGGCCAGTGTCTTGCTTTTCTTCCAGTAATGCCAATAGGTGAGCATCAGCCACACTGTGCGTCGAGTAAGTCGAGTTTCGCGCGCTGGTCATTGTGGCTGCAAGAACACCAAGCGAAGAAACATCTTCAACGACATCAGAGACCAGACAGTGCTATATCACTGAATTGCTCTCCAAGTCCAGCACATCCTTCGTAAGCATGAGTATATCCGTACCTTGGCACTGGCCAAGATGCAAAGCCTTGATGTTGTGCTCTGGCTTTTGCATGGGACTGCTGCATGCAGATGACTTTATCTGTGTCAATTTACATACACGCGAAAGCCACCAACTCGTAAGACGTTGCTTAGATTGACGATACGCGTTCACATGGAAATAGGTTGCTGGAGACATTCTTCTAGGATCTGCCAAAGTACGACCTTAGGCAGATGGAAGGAGTGACTGACGTGGCTTCTCGCTATTTCCTCAACATTTTTACAACAGACATTCTTGTGTCGACGAAAGATCCACATGATTAGCCACATCACAGAACACAGTCGCACATAGCTTACCAACCAACGGGCTTATCTAATAGCATTGTTGTTGGCGTGTAAGGCGCAAGAATTGTTCTTGATTTCCCAAATCAAAGGCTTTCAGGAACGTTCTTGCTGTCTGTCGTGACATCTCCGCAAAGTTGGTCGAGTCTGTCAAATCAACGGATGAGCCGCGAATCGATGTTCCTTACAACTCAGCATAGTTGTAAAGACTAGCTTTGACGTCAGTGAAGAATGTTCGATGAAGGTTTTGCTTTGTTCAATGATGTCAACGAACTGGATGTGCCAGTACTGCTGAGTGGTTGGATGAAATGTCTTAATCTGGTCACTTAGAAGCCTTGAGGTGGTCTGTAATCAGGAGCGTGCCGAGTCCCATTTCTATCATCCACAACGATGGGATCAAACGTCCTATCGATAGATTCCTCTCGGCTATGGATACAATTGGCAAAGATGAAGACGCTAAAGTCTACACAACCGCATCGGTAAGACCGATATGGTGCATTTTCCCAAGCTAATGATACGGTAGATATGCATAGAAGATCTCAGCTCCTCTCGAACGACAAAAGACTGTTGACAGACAAGCGAGAGACAGAAGGAAAGAAGAAACCTTGCAACGCCAAAATCCAAAATTGACCTTATCATGTTTTTTTTTTCGCTTTCGGCGAACTCCAACACTCGCACAAGCATATCACTGCATCTCCGGCCTCGTAGGACGTAAAACATCCAAAATCTTCCGCTCTTGAAGCTAAGCTTCTCAAACAACGCTGCCCAACGTTGTCACCAAAGACAAATGCAACGATTGGTAATCTGTGAGAACGGGGACCATTTTCAACTGCTACAAGGGCATCGCTTTCCAGCAATGTTGTAGCGACCGCAATTGGGGCATTGGCGTGTTGCGAACATGATCTGTGAATACCATGAGTTTGTGGCAGCTATACTTTGGGTCAGATTCTACTTACAGGACCGAGAGGAGAGACGTCGAGATGGTCGACACATGAAGATAGTGAGACAGTGGTGGATGGCTGGAGAATGCTGTCGCGAGAGTCGTTGTTGTATGGCTGAGGCATTGTTGTTGATGGGAGAGAAGAACTGTTTGTGATGGCAGTCGAGAAGCTGTCGTATGGTCTGATGGTTGCGAAAATCCCGGACTGTAATGAAATGTCAAACGATAGTCTGTGTCGGTCTATGGTAAGAAGAACGTGAGTTGAATGAGTTGGATGATAATGGTGACCCTGAGGTGAATCCAGCAGTCCTTATATATGGCAAGTTCACCTGCGTATTGTCTCTGAGACCAGCAACCATTTGACGCAGAGCATAGTCAGACATCTTCTTCACCGCAAGATTCTATCAACTTCGACAAGTCAACTTTTGTGAGAGCGGCTCGCGGCAACTGACATGAGCGCTGTCCCAGCAATGTGGTTACGCATCCATATCGAGTTGGCTGCATGCAGGAACACCCCTGTTTTAGGTTTCGAACCTGTCAAATCCGTTTTGAAAACCAAGTTTGTGGAAGAGATCGTGCTCTACTGTATCTGAGATGACGAATACCCGAAATGTGATGGATGTTCGGTGAGTTTTCTGACGTGTTGTTTGCGGCTTTATCATCCGAGTTTGGAGAAGCGAGGGTCCGAGGAGATGAGGAGCATGAGTATCTAAGAAGGGAGATGCTGCATCAGACCACCGTCTTCGAGAAACGCTCTTTCCGCTCTTCTGCATGTTGAGATTCCATGACATCGTCAGCGCTCGAGAAGGTGGAATTGAGAGATGGCATGGGCTGCAAGTGTCTGATTTAGCCGATCATGGGACAAGTCCATCGCGGATCGCAAGACATTAGACTTTATTCTTGCATCCGTCGTGCTGGAAATGTCAAAGAAGATCCGTTTTGTGGTAGGTAGTGACACTTTTCGTGTCGCTCTTGCCCTGGTCTCGTTGCCGCGCTGTCGCGTGATGCTCGGTCCACAGTGCAGGAGCTTGGCTGCCTCCCCATTTTTGCTATATCCATTCTCGTGCATGTTGTCTCGTGTATCCCTGTTAGAACTTGTCATCAACAATGATTCCTGTCATTTGCACTTCCAATATCGAGCCAGAGGTAGATGCCTCGGATGTTAATGCCGTTGTCTTCGACTAATCATTACTATAGCTGCTGAACGAATTCTTGGTCAAAGCTTACGCTGGCGACACGGATGCTCCAGAGGATCTATGCATTCTGACCACTCAAGACTGGTCTCACTATCGCGATAAAGCTCGTCTGAACCCCGAAGAAGCTCAGAAGCAAGGACGCGTTGCTATACCTCGAGGTGAAGGTCCAATGGAATCACCCTCACGCCCGCCTTGGACGAAGCGATTCGAGACGCCCTTCAAAGACCAAGACCTGAAGGACATCGCTTGGACCTTACGAGGTGCAGAACGTCTCCTTCCAAAAATGAGCAAAGAGTTCTGTATCGTTCTGGATGGGCAAACAATTCAAGACAAAAGTGTGTTGCTAGTCAAAACCTTTCGAGGGCCGGAGAGCAATCTACCGAGCGATGATGAAAGTCCTATTGTTCAATACAGGACGCCGTTTGAGCAAGCCAATAGTATTTTACAAGGGGTATGTATTGGCGAAGGCTCCCTGGAGGAACTGCTATGGAACGAGAATACAACCGGTGGCTGAATTTCGTAAAATTCGAAAAAGCGAAACCCGCTCCTTTCCGTGTACATCAATCAAAGCAGGTTGAAAATGGCAGAACCAATGTCATATAGCAAAAGAAGAACAAAACGTACAGCAGCGGGGATTCCCACGTCGTCACCGACCGTAGTACTAATCTGCCGTTCAACTGCTTATGTATGGCAGAGCGGACGGGATGCCCAGTTTTCAGCTGACTGTGGCCGTACGTGAAAGGATTGCTAACCCACCATAATATAACTATCAGATGCGTTGCCATGAGGGGGAATCTAGCCAGCCGCACGTTTGCCGTGCAAGACAAGAATCTAAAAAATATATGATCATGTCTGTTACTGCGACCGCCTTCCAGAAGAGAAGGAGCGAACTTCTTGGTATGGATGTGACCACTACGTACAGCGAGTCCTCGGGTCTGTGTGGTTAATAGAAGCCTATACATCACACGAGCTCTTGCATGCTTGTTCCATAAACATCATGATAACATTGGATCAGAGCAGGGCANNACTGTCAGAATACATAATTAGTTGACGTGTCCGTCAGAGCTTCACAAACCACTTACTATACTGGATTTCGACCGAACATTATATGCCACAAATGCTCAAAGACACGTCCACTCGTGTCATCATCGAGTGGTGTCTCATGCAGCCACTTCAAAGCACTGGTATAGAAGTCCAAGGGCCGTTTGTGAACTTAGTCTCGCGAGACTGCGAATTGAGCACAGCATGGAGTGCCTATTATCTTTGGCACATCGTCATTACCAAACAGTTGTTTCCACGCATCCACGATTACGTGTTCTGCTCTTCGGTCCTCTTCATCGTGATCTTCTCGAAAAGGTTGGATATCACCTGGATAGCCCGGTGTGGCGGTACAACGGAGATTAGCATAGCCATTGCTCTGGACAAAATCGGTTCGGAGAGACGACAGGCTTTTGACATTTGAATGGTCGACTGCATCGGTATGCCATGCTCGCGGGTAGCCGTCTTCGTGAGGATGCACAAATGCAATGGTTGACGGAAGCCTTTCGTAATGTTCTACAAGGTATGTGAGATAGACATTGGCTTCGCGCCCTTTGTTTCTTGAGGTATGCAAAGGCCAAGTGTCGTTGTCGACGGAATATACAGCGTTCTGCCNATCTGAAAGCAGCGTTAGTACTTCGAGGATCAAAGCCATCAAGAGAACCGACGTCGAAAGCTTCTCGACCCAAGATGTATCTTCGGCGTTGGTTCTACCCATTAAAACGATCTGGTCCAGGGATCTCCAGCTGCTTATGCTTGTAGCTATCAATTCGGTAGCTGAGGCCCTATCCTCAGCAGTGGCAGTCGCTTGAGATTGTCCATCGTTCAACGTAGATAATGGAGCCAGATCTAGAGTCTTGTTGACTTTCGTCGACGCGGCCTTATCAAAACCGACGAGCGACTTGAAGTCGGAGCCATGGAAGGTTTCCGCATTTGGCAAGCGGTACAAGCATGTGTTGATCAGGAAGATGCCTGCTAGAATCAGGCTAGCAGGAATGAACCGAGTCGCTGCTTTCATATCGGCGGAACGCTGGAGGATCTGGCAGAAATGCTGGTTGCTCCGACAGAGAGCAATATATACGACAACTTACCCATCATCGAGAGCTCAGCCTTGGGAAATCACCATGAGTTCCGCATTCCTGAGGTGTGCCGCATGGCTGCGGCGCGTAGCGCGTAGCTATTCTCATTGGTGCCGATACACTGACCTGTGCCGCTTCACCTCGGCGGCTCCGCCAATCCATGCTTGCGCTCCTCAGTGGCATCGCAACTACAACAGCACACTCAATGAAGTGGATGTTGTTTTGGTCCAGAACGAGCAAGACAGCGATAGATGACAGACGACAGTGGAGTCTTGGCGTTGTGGTATCTTACATAATCACTGTATCGCGTATTATTGCCGACCTCCATCAGCGTCAGCTTCTTTAGAGCGCATATCTATGAAAACCTTGGTGCCAGAGCCACAATCCGTATGTGATGCCGTCGAGGTTGGTGTAACGCTTCCTGTTCCAGATCTTTCGCTGTTTCCACGATAAGAGTTTGATATATGTCAATCTGACAAGCTTGCAGAGCGATGTACAGTGTAACTATGAAAGTACACTCTTCTTGCTAATTGCGTGAAGGGTACAAATGACCGATTGTGTCTATGATCTATTCCATGAGTAACTTACATATGGAGTTTCATTGCTGACTTTTGCTCCTGACCCTCGTTCTTCTCTTCAGATCGGACTCGCGAACCCTTAGGCTTACCGTATAGCTTGGCTTTATTAGCACCTCACAAGACACGTACGCCAAGCCGCCAAGCGATAGCCGTGCCATAGTCGAATGTTTCGCCGCTGACTCTCTGCAAGTCCTAAGAGGAAGGCAAACGACAACGACTTAGCATCTGTCTTGTACAAAGCATGTATGCAGCGATCAAAGCGCTACCGGCCTTATCGCCAACCGTCACGCTGACATGGCACGCTGAGTCCATTGTTTGCACACGCTCCTGTCAATGTACAGGTGCAAACAGGTGGGCAGGCCTTGCTACTCCGCGGCTCCGCACGCATATTCAGATGATCAATCCTGGGCGATGATCATATAGCTTGGCATCATTAACCTGTCCTGACAAGATTGCTCTGTGGTGGGAGGTATCACAACATAAAAGGCATTGTTTGGCCGCCCAGCCATTGACTACCTTGAACTGATTAGCAACCCTTTCTATCGTCCTTCAGTATGCATTCTACCATAATCTATTCGACGACCGTGCTTCTAGCATTGGTCTTTCCAATAACTGTTACTGGCGAAACCCTTCTTGGCTGCGCTGCAATCAATTGTCAAAATCTCTCACCTGATCACGAAGAAACATCATGTCAGGTTCAGGAACAAGACCATACCTGGGTGGGCATCGAGACTGTACCGAACCCAATTGACGCCTCTGCTGGTAACTTCACATGGACTCTTGGTGTGCAGTCTGAACCATATTTGTATGGTGGTCATGTAAACATACCTGGTGTCACACGATCGTTCTACCTTGGTACGCCTCCCGGGACCGATTTGGCCAATGCTAGCTACACAGGATGTGCCCTCATCTTCGACAGGCCCGACAGTCATGGCTTCGTTCTTCCGTACGGCTCAGGCGATCCTACTCAAGTCACGTCCGACTCTTGCAGTTGGGGGCTTGGAATGGACACTGGTGATCAATGCCTGGAGGACCTCCAATCTGCCGCGCTCGAAATTGCGGCCGCAGCGACAGATGAGCAGAACAGTACAACGATTTGCGTAAACATTGCCGACTCAATATCGAGAATGGCACCGGCCTCATGCTCGCGATTGCAACAGAATGACATCTACCCTTACACAGTCTATCCAGTAGTGCTCACAGGCTCCAATGCCCCGGAACCCATCTCACCTTCTACAAATGCATCGTCAAATTGCTGGCCGACACTTCCGAAGACGAATGAGCTCACTCCCCTGTACTCATTCAACTATAGCACCAATGACAGCTATTCATGGTTCGCATACAGTCCAGTGATGAGCTTGTTCTCTGATACGGAAAACTCGGCGTCGTCTTCTGATCGTCTACGACAATCTTCCTTCCACTGCCTAAAGGCAATCGACTCGAACGATTTTGCTAATGCTATCGAGACAAATGGTTCGGGCATGGAGGGTGCAGCTGGGCGTGGAAGCAGTATCGGCTGGACTGCTAGTCTCTTAACGATAATAACTATAACTGCTATGTATCTTGTAGCTTAGCTATTATATCTGAACGATATGTTGCTTGCTATACTCTTCCATGTCAATCAGCCAACAAGTGATCGGGCTTACGTTATACCTTTCTACTCTTGGTGTCGAGGTAGGTATCATGCCATGTTGAAATAGAATTTCGAATCGCTAACTAGTGCAGAGACTCAATACACGTCAAAACTCGTGCAGTTGTCCTATCATGGATCCAGATGGTGCCAACGGTACGGGAAGTTCAAAGATTTGTGGTAGAAGTGTTGTCAATCAGCTCGTCCCTGCTGTAATCCTTCATAGAACCCTAAAATGTATGGCATAGGACAAGGCGTGATGCGGAATACTGCAAGTGCTATGTACAAGCAGATTGAAGTGTTGATGGCGCAAGGCACGATTGGTTGTCGACAGAAGATTTTGCCATCCACACGTTGTGACGACTCTTCTCCTTCGAAACATCTAGATACTTTCTTTTGGCAGGCACTCATATTCTTGTTCATCATCTGACTGACCCAGATTGTCCGGAACTTCGAGCCAGAAATCATTGTTAAATTCGGTGTCAGCGAACGGATAAGAGATATTGTCTGGGAGCAGTGCAATCGCTTCCAGCGCTGATCTCATTGTCGCATCAGGATCAGGATCAGGGGCAAAGAGGTCGCAAACGATGTCATCATCGTCCTGGTATCTTCTCTCGAGACAAGGACAGTCTTTTAAGTACTCGTCGTCTCCGACTTAAGCTCGTTAGTGGATCTAAGAGTCTTTATGTTTATAAAAGACAAAACTTACACCCTTGCATCTTGTATCATGAAAATCAAGCTCCTTGTAATATAGAAGGATAAATCCGCCGCAGTCCTTACACATAGGAGTGTTTTCGTAGTCGTCGGGGCAATATTCGGGTTGTGCGTTCAACGCAGCTGTATTATCCTCCTTATTCCATGAGTTTATCACTTGTGCCTTAGTGACAAAATCATCCACTGTTGTATATCCCTCGGCCGCTGAAGAAAAGACCAGGACTGATACATCGGGTTTCGACAAAAGTGATGACAGCATGGAAGCAGTGAGCATATCAGCCGGCGAAGCGACTGCGCTGATGGTGCCTATAGTGAAGACAAGCGCCTGTATTTGGAAAGTGTGCATGTTGGTAAGTCGACGATGAAGCGAAACCTGCTTCTACGCTGCTCATGTGAATCAACTACACTCAGTGAAAAATCATCATTCCGCTTAGATTCTCAGACGCCAACGACACGGGTCAATTTGGAGGTCGGTTCCTCCGAGGCGCTTAGGTATTCTTTAATCAATGAAGACCCGATCGCCTTCGCTTACGCTCTCTGAATCTACCTCTATACAGCTTAATAGCAGAAGTGTAGACGACAACCAGCAAAATGATAGCGACTCCCAAGAGGAACTCTGCACGACAAGTTGTAGGAGAAGAAAGATGAGGACCGACTATTTACGGTGAGGTCTTGGCATTTTGGCATGTAGGATTCAATGGCGTACTCATCAACATCCTAGCTTCTTCAGAGCACACATCAATCGACATCGAAGAAAAATATCGATTTGTTAGCATTCTACTGATCGCATACCATAACTACAGACTCTGACATAGACTAGCCGCAAGGACAACAAGCAAGAAGGCTCTCTCACTAGTATCGCCAGACCACAATGCTACCACGCTCAAAAAACGTACGTCGCTACTGCTAAACCTAAATCCCAGCTTCTACTTACATGTTACTGGCAGGTCAAGCGTGTAGAGATGGTAGTTGCCTTCTGTTTTGGATGGGTGGCCAGCGACTATTATCTCTACAAGATGGATTACAAGTATCTCAAGTCCTCCGTTTGGCGCCCGTATTTTGAGAAGCAGCGAGTGGAGCCGCCAGCACCGACGAAACCAGAGTGAGGTAGGAGTGAGGTGGGTTTCATTAGTATGAGGAGCTTTACAGGCGTCAAAAACACCCTTGAGTTGTCAATAGTACTATGGTTGCTTGTATTCTCTGTTGCACTCTTCTCTAACCATGTTTGAATTGGATAATCGCTAAGAGTCGACTGGCATAATGCTTGGATCTCTCTAGTGATACTGACCTTCCGAGTACATGCAAGGAACATGCAGATTCATCGAAGTGGCCTGCGAGCACGATTCTCATCCTCGAACGTACAGGAGCTAGACCCCTTCCCAGGCTTGATACAATATACAAACAGTGTTCGTTTGCAGCGATCAACTCTCTGATGTGTTTTCGTCGCCTTCAGACTCAGATCCCCAATCCAAGCTTGATTCGGACTCCTCATCTTCCTCCAGATACGTGTCTTCCTCGAGTAGACGACCCTTATACCAATCAGAGAAACGAGGTCGCAGTCCCCTCATGGTTTCGAAGTTCAAACCTCCCATATACACGTCAAGCAGATCCACCATATGCAACTTCATCCAGCCGGGATATTCCTCGCCCTCATCTGGTTGGTCTTTGTCTATGACTTTGACATATGGTGCCTCGTCCCGAGGCATAAAGTCCAGCTCAGCATTTTGCGAACGGATGTTGTCGAGCACGTCCTTATCAACAACCAGGAACACATAGCTCTCTGGCCACACCCTCTGTCCCCCGAAGTCTTGAGATGCCGACCATACGTGAAAGTGCTGTCGAAGTTGTTGTGTTGTGGCGCCATCAAACTGTGATTGCTCATTCATCCAATAGTGTTGTTGCCATGCCCTAGCTAGACGGCCGTTCTCGAGCTGCGGGCCGGGGAAACCATGAAGAGGCCAAGTGTTAAACATGGCGAGAAATTTTGTCCAGTCTGCTTCTGAAGTGTAATCCGTGCGATAAATAGCAAAGCCCCAGCGCTGCTTCCGCGACAGTATTGTCGTGTAATTGCTCATACCGTGGTTGGAATATGCGGGAGAGTGAAGCTGGTGTAAGCAAAAGGTCTTGCATTGGGTGGGTGGTGCGAAAGAAACAAGAGAATGAAGAAGCGCTCGCACGCGGTGTAATGGGAAATTGCGGTCAGTATCTGCCAAGACATTCTCTTATTCATCTGTGTTTATGACTTCTTATGAAAAGACAATTCCACCAGATTGTCCCAACACATCAAGACCTCGGGCGACTACCACTCACAAGCGACGACAGGAACATGCTGGATGTACAGCCAGTCTTGCGACTTCATGAGGTTCGTACACCTGCTGGCTTTGTCTCTGTTGTCGTGGTACTTGCAACTGTGCATCGTGCCCGAACACCACAAAGCTCCCGCGTTACCCGTGCCATCATTCTTGTACTCGCACTTGCCGTCTTGAGTCTCGACTGCAAATGTACCGCCGGGAGGATCGACAGGTAAATCAGGACGGTCTGTATTGGCGATACCAACAACGCTGACGGGAATTGGGTTGTCAGAGCATTCGGATGCAGTACCGAAGGGAACAGAATAGAAGAGCCAATTGGATTCGAATCTCGTTGGGCGTTCGCCGACCCAGAAGTCCTCCTTGTTTTCGCGGATGATGTTGAGAGCTTTGGTCGGCGGGTCGGGTTTAGTTTCTTCAGTGTCGTCGTCGTCGTCGCCGTCATCATCATCGCCCCTGAGCTCGTTGTGTTTGACGCCTCCATACCTTTCATTAAAGTATAGAATAGATGCGTAAATAGCGTAACTGTCCGCTAAAATTGAGACAATCAGTTAGCAAATGTACTGCTCAAAATATCAGGTCAATAACTATTCTCTCACCATTCGTTCGTGTCCATTGCGGCTTTTTCCTGGCGAGTTTCTCTACTTCTTTAGGCCCATAGACCAATGCCTTTTTGAGGCCACCTTCTTTGTTCCAATCTTTGTCTTCGATATGATCGTCTGAGATAATATCATTAGTCATGGGGGTCTGAGCGCATACCCTTGCCAACATACCTCCTCCTCCACTAATAGAGTCGAGATGGGTGAGTTCGTGTAGCAATAATGTTCCTTTGCCAAGGCGCTTTGTCGCCAAGTCCTGATATTTCGGGTTCCCGTCCAGCTCGGTGGTCAATTCCTTGATTGTGTCGCGGTTAAAGAAGATTGGACAGAGGACAATGGTACCATCCTTGAAATTGGTTTTCTCACCCTTGCTGAATGCGAATCCACCTTTACCAGAGTTGGTCTTGCATGAAGCGTTTTCATCAGCTTCGTCCCTGTAGTCAACATCACAACCAATACGGATCTTGTTGTCGAAGTGGACCGAGGAACCCAGTTTCTCTATGTTGCTGTAAATCTCTGATGAATAAATTAGCCAAAACGTGCGCATTTCGTTAAGCCACGTAAGAGGAAGGAGGTATTAGCCACTTACTACGAATGAACTTGATATCATCGACGCGACTGGCAATGTTCTTGCCCCAGATGAGGGTTTCAGTCGGTCCCGCCTTGCAGATGCCCTTGCAACCAATGCCTAAGAAGGACCTCCTGTCTAAGTTGAACTGCGACGGCTTTTCCACAAGGAGCTGCACATCTTTCCAGGCCTGCTCAATCTGATCCTGCTGGTCGGGCTTACAATTGACGAACTCTGCAAAAGGTAAAAGACCCTTGCTCGTTCCGCCATTGTCGAGTCCCTTGTGGGGAGGCTGATCCCATCATCAGCATCCTCGGGTGGGTCAAGGTCGGGCGTGTTGTCTTGGAAATCTATGCTCCAGACCATAGTGCCACCGAAGCACATGCTGTTGGCGAACTCCTTCTTAGCAGCGAATGTCTCTTCGTCATCGTAACCGATCCACTGGTCGTCCCAAGTGAGCTCCTTCATCATTGCTCCTGAAAGATACGTGGGATGGATGCCTTTACTCTTAGCGATATTCTTGATCTCCGAGGAGTGAGAGGACGCCGGCTTGACCGGTACACTTGCCGGGGTCACTAGGACCAGTGAAAGAACATCCAAGAGAATTGCATCTAGAGTCAGCTAGTGTGTAACCTCGTCCGTACATCGCCAGACCGAAGTTGATCTTTGCCGGATCCAGGCCATCGAACCACAATGGTGCAGTGTCATTACGGATTTCACGAATATCCGCTTGACCACGTACAATTTTACCAAGGGTGTGGACATCGGAATCCCAGGAGCCGTGAAGATCTGTTTGTAGTTTAGCATAACTCTCGACTCATTGCCGGAGAACAGAAGTCTCACCATAAGCCATAAAACCAAAGAAGTCAACATTAGGCTCCATAGCCTTTGCATCGAACCAACGCAAATACCAGTAGTCGGGAGCTAGAGTCACACTGATACCGAAGCGAGTGCCATAGGCTGCTCGCATCTCCCGCACCAGGAGAGAAAGGTTTCTAGTATCGGCGAGTTTTCTTCCACCTCGGTCAGGATCTCCAGGATACTCCCAGTCGAGATCGACGCCTTGGAAGCCGTATTCTCTGTTGAGAAGGAAAGTTAGTGACGGTTCGGGCATAGTAGAGATTGTGTTTGGAGAATAAGACCGTACTTCATATATGCTTCAAGAGATGCGATGAATTTGGCACGATTAGCCTTTGTAGAGACCATGTCACTCCTATTCACATGTTAACAATTTTCTCAAGCGCATTGGGTGACGTGCTCCAACTCACCAGGTAGTATGTGTAGGCGTGCCCTTGTCGCTGAAGTCAAACCCGCCAATTGCAATCCAGGTCTGGAGCTTTCCGTCGGAAGATAGAGCTGTAAACTCTCTCATCTGCTCCTCATCATCGTCATGGGCAGGCACAACGTCAAAGGAGTTGGGGTCGATGAAGGCAAAAGAATAGAATAGATGAGTAAAGCCTTTAGTGTTGAGCTGTGACGGAGTCTTGGTGTCACACTTTCGATTGCGGACATTCCATGATTGGTAGTATCCTACAGTGCGTCCATTGGAGCTTCCACCGTTTGTGGAGCAGGAAGGAGCGGTAGAGATCGAACACGAACCATAGCCAGCCTGACACGGCAAAGTTTGATGGAACGGATCAGCATTATGACAGAAGACCTCTGTGGTCTGTGATGAGTGTTAGTGCTGATACGACTCGTGAGGACATATACTTGACTTACTCCACACCAGCCTGAAGAAGAGCAGCAAAGGTTCATGCCGCACGGCATATCAGCATCCTCGCTGAACTCTCCGCACATCGCAGTAGCATTGCATTGTGAAGTACAGCCGTCGCCGCAGTAATCGGGACCATAACCACAAATACCGTCTTTCCCACAACAGCTGGATACTGATCAGAAGAGCCTTTCGCGAACGATCCGAGATTCTTCTCAACATACCTTCCATCAACACAGGGAGCAGTGTCGCAGTGTAGGGCACCGTCACGGCGATTCAACGAAGGTATAGTCGAGTCTCGTGGCCTCAAAGCAGTTGTGGAATCGTTGAGACCAGGCTCATAGTTGAGGATCGGGATTGGAGGGGCTTCGTTGTGGTTCTGGTGGCCAACACCAAAGACAATCTTTTCACGCCATGATAGATCCGCTGCGATGGGATACTGCTGTCAGAAGGTGTATGTTGACTGTGTCAATAGACTTACGCGAATTGCCTCGAGGAAGTTCTGAATTGGCAACGACCAAAGCTGGCGAATTCAGAAGGAGCAAACCAGCAATCAGCTTGGTCGGCAGCTGCATCTTGATACAGTTCCCAAAAGCCGAGACGGTCTTGACTGGTCACGGAAGGCATAACCGTAAGTCCTTGGACGACTTTATAGTCCCGGACCAGACGAACATCACGACAACATCCACTCGGTTAGGAGTCCAAGCTTTAAATCCATCAATCCTTCATATGTTTTTGACGCTTAATTTTCTGAATCTAGTTGAGTCAGTATGTTGCAAGCAGCCTTTCAAATCTTCTAGCGGCGAATCCTGCGTGTATCAAGCTATGTCCGTGATCCTTCTTGAAGGTTAATCTTCTGCGCGCAGGAATTCACGCAGCTATGGTTGAATTGTTGGCACTACCTTTGTCGAAGTACGCTGGTGATCTGTGCGGAGCTCCGCGGCTGTAGAGAACTTCCACAGACAGTCACATACTCACAAAGATACGTGAATTTAAACTGCCAAAGTCGCATATCGTGTGGTCTTGAAGTCTCGTCTTGATCTTACTTTTCTTTGATATCGAGGTTGAAGATACAGATAGTGTCCGGACAACCCCCGAAAGAAAGGCGCTACGAAGTCCTTCAAGCGAGTGAGAAGCTTGAAGCACTGACAGGCTGTCCAGAATAGCATGCCTAAGTCGACTGTGGCAGCCTTGAAGCAAAGGTTGCTCGCTTCTCCCGTGTACGGACGTTGCGAGGAGTGGAGTTGAACAATATATCGGCATTCTTGCCATATTGTATGGATTTTCGTCGCCTTGGCGGCGCACCCTTCATTTTGTCAAAGCATTCACCAGGGCCAAGACATTTGTTTCTCTGGTGAAACAACACCGATCCTACAAGAGTTTGTGTTCGTCTCTGACCTGTCATGCTGTCAGGCAAGGCGCCTGTAATTATAGACCGGAAAGAATTTGTCAGGTGAGTACGGCCAACAGCGGCCAGGAGGATTCACGCTCCTTCTTGTCGAGTCACGACTCACGAAATCCTCAAATCTAAACACGGACGAGCTGTGTCCATCTATTGACCATTGAGTCTCTTGCACGTCGTATTCTTCTTTCCATATGAAAATAATCTAGGAGCCTGATCGAAGGATCCACAAACGTTGTTCTCGACTTTTGACACTTAGACGACCGGTTCATCTCTCGACGTCGCTAACAACACAACAAGTCTGTTGGGATGAACTATCGCTAGTTTCTGGTCAGAGCAGAGGCTGAGTATGAGGATTCTAATCGAACCATGCTTGGCGAAAGAGCAATGATGGTGCTGCGAGGTATTCACAACGTAGCGAGGATATAAGAAGTCTCGTTGCCCTTGACGGTGCGAAAAGTCGGTACCGACGAAAGATCCTATTCACCATGAAGCAGAGTACATTGCTCTTCTGGCTCTTGCCAGCTCTCAGCGTCGCTCAAGGCACATCCACAGAAGCAGCACCAGCATGGACGACCGGCGTGGTAACCGAAGACGGAAGCTGTGGTGCCGAAGCTGGCTGGGTGTGCTCGCCAATTTGGGGAGCATGTTGTTCCAAAGACAACATGTGCGGTCGTTCCAGCAAGTTCTGTGGCGACGGTTGGTAAGCTGTTTCCTCATCCTCGACATCATCTTAGCAAGATTTTATGCTGACTGCCCATTGTAGTCAATCAGGATTCGGAAACTGCAATGCCAAAGCTCCGACCGCTGTTCTAGGACCAGGAAGCATATCGCCAGATGGTTCATGTGGCGGCTCCAATGGATATGTCTGTAAGGGCTCAACTTTTGGTGATTGCTGCTCTGCAAATGGATGGTGTGGGTCTCAGTCTGGTCATTGTGACGCCGGTTGTCAAGCACCCTTTGGCAAATGCAACGAAGGCTTCGAAAACGTATCTGTAGATGGAAGCTGCGGTGCCAACGGCAAGACTTGCAAGGGCTCGACATTTGGTGATTGTTGTTCGGCTCAAGGCTATTGCGGCTCACAAAGCCACTGCGACGCTGGATGTCAATCGTCTTTTGGTACATGCTCTAGCGGTGCCGACTCGATATCTACCGACGGACGTTGTGGGTCGAATGGCAAAACTTGCAAGGGCTCGACATTCGGCGGTTGCTGCTCGGCTCAGGGTTACTGCGGTTCAACAAGCCACTGTGAAGCTGGCTGTCATCCGTCTTTCGGAACTTGCTCAACTGGCGCCGACTCCATCTCAACTGACGGCCACTGCGGCTCAAACGGCAAAACCTGCAAAGGTTCATCCTTTGGCTCCTGCTGTTCGCCCCAAGGCTACTGCGGCAACACCAAAGACTTTTGTTACGGAGGCTGTCAACCTTCCTTTGGTACCTGCGCTCCCAATGCTGGCAACATCTCTACCGATGGCCAGTGTCGCACAAACGGCAAGACATGCTACATGTCCTCGTTTGGCGATTGTTGCTCAACACAAGGGTTTTGTGGCAGCACAACTGCCTTCTGCGGTTCCGGCTGCGCAGCCGATTTTGGGATCTGCGAGTTCCCGACTAGTACATCTGTGGATGGCAAGTGTGGACCGCAAAACGGTAAGTTGTGTGTGGGATCTGGATTTGGTGATTGTTGTTCAGTTTATGGGTCTTGTGGTTCGACCAAGAATCATTGTGGGCAAGGATGGTAAGTCTTTTGTATTGATTGTGAATCGAGGAGTATGCTGATGTATGGAACAGTCAGAAGGGTTATGGGTCCTGCAAATGAAGATGTAAGTGCATCATATGCCCGGTCTTGGCTGCAAGGTATGGGTTAATCTGATTTCCAGAAGCAAATGCACAATGGTTAGCAGCATGAGAAGGCATTGACTAAGAGCCAATGAGAGGATCCAAAACTCGTTGAATTGGTGACCAGCACCCTCCATGCAAACGATCATTTCGCAAATCTACAAGATCTAACAAATGTAAGCCGAGCCGCAAAGTTCTACTCCCCACGCAGATACTTGTAAACCACTGAGAAATCTTTGCCCTTGTACTTCTCGTTTCCTTCAATCGCAGCATAGATGGAAGCAGCCATAGGACCCAAACGAGGCTCGATGCCGAATTGTTGAGCAGCATGCATGGCTAATTTCAGATCCTTGTTCATCAGTGCTGTGCCAAACCCGCCTGCATATTCTTTGCTGGAGGGAGCATCAGGCAGCACACCAGGAACAGGATTGTTGATTTCGCTGGGCCAGCATTTTCCAGTGCTTGTGTTGATCATGTCTGCCAATGCCGAGGCGTCCAGTCCCCACTGCACACCCATATTCATGGCTTCNNCTGCAGTAGCGATATTGTTAAGAGCCAGTAGATAGTTATTTGCAAGCTTTCCTTTCAGACCGGAAGTTTGGGGTCCGAGGTGAATTACACGTTTGCCCATCATCATCAAGACTTCAGTTGCGCGGTCGACGAGGTCTGGTGGTGCGCCAATCATGAAGGTGAGTTTTCCTGCTTGAGCGCCTACGATACCGCCGGACATAGGAGCGTCGATGAATTTACCTTGGCCGGATGAGTGAGCTGCGTTTGCGACGTCCGCAGAAGACATAGGGTCGATGGTTGAGCAGTCGATGAAGAGTCGTTCTTGCTGCACGCCGTCGCGGAGCAGGGTTGGTGGTTTCAGCATCGATTTGAAGACATTTTGGACATGGGATGGTCCTGGGAGTGCCGTGATGATTGTTTCNNCTGGAAGGCTGTTAGTCCTCTGACCTTTGTTTAAATCAAAGCGAATGTGGTCAACAAGACCCGATGAGTCCCGTGGTAATCAACAGATATCGCAGAATGCCGGATAATGCAGATGACTTACTGATTTCTCCGCGACATCTCTGACATCTTCTGCAACTTCCACGTTCGAATTCTCTTTTACGAATCTTGCTGTTGCCTCGCTGTTCACGTCGTGGATAATTAGGTTATCAGAGCTGGGAAGCTTTGCTCGTAGGTTTTGAGCCATACGATAGCNCTGATTGAGGTTAGTGATGCTGCTAAGCACGAATGTTGTTTGAAGTGACATACCCATCTGTCCCAGCCCGATAAAGCCATAGGTCGCGTGCCTTTGACTCGAAGTCGAGAAGCATCGCTGTATGGGTGCATTCGCAGCATAAACCTGGCGTCTTAAAGCATTCATCGCGAGTGATCAATCGAGCCTTTCAGTTGCAGGTCACAATGGGATCAAGGTGGTCAAGAACAGCATGTCCTCTTCCTTATCAACAGAAGATCGAACACGACATCATCAATTGTGCCTAGCGAGACAAAGATCGGCTTCGGGCAACCGAGGAAGGGAAGTAAGGTGCCACGGATATCCGGGGACTGCGGAGACGGGAAAGAGGGGAAAGGGCAACTGTGAAGCCTCACCTTTTCGGTGGCCTTGTTCTGGGGCAGCGAGGCCGAGTCGGCAGCTGTTGTGAGTCTCCCCGTCTGCAGAAGCCTTTCACATGTGTAGCTATAAGGATGCAGAAGTCTTTGGGGACCGCAACTGGGCAATGCCCAAGTAGGGATGTTCGCTTGGGCAGCTCTTTGGGAACAGACCCTGACCTTGAGTACTATTTCCTTTCCAGCTCGAAGTGTCGCCACGTGCTGGCGCAAGGCCTGTGACAAGTCTCAGGTCATCAATCTGAGCGTCTTGCTATACCCTTTGATACAGAACAACTATCTGCAGTGCAAGAAGTTGTGCATTTCATTGCGATGGCTTGTTTAGGTGCAGATTTTGTGCTTAGGAACAAGATGTTTGGGCACCTGAGTCGAGTGGATACCATGTCATGGCCTCAGCGTAACAATGACATTCATGATCAATCTACAAGGACAAGAGAAGATTGTGTCAGAGTGTTTGTGGATATGAACAATGTCACTGTGTGGTGTGGCGCATGAGTAAGGCTGAGCACTCTAGCGCTTCTCGCGTCATCGGGTGGGCGTGAGGCTTTTGGCAACGAGGCAACCGCTTTCAGTCAACTTCCACCCCCCTTCGCCCTCGCGCAAGCATCGAAACAACATCTCAGACCCATACCGAGCAAACAACATGTGCGGCAGTGATATCTTCTTGGGCTTCCTGGCCATCCTCTTCCCTCCCATCGCTGGTGAGTGACGACCGCAAAACCCCCTTCTCCACACAACCCGCGCAGCCAGCCACCGCTCTGCATGGACCAAGCAGGGTGCAACTTGAGAAGATTCAGTCGCTGATATAGCCTCACANGTATGGGTCAAGCGCGGCATCTGCTCAGCCGACTCTTTCATCAACATCGCCCTCTGCGTCCTGGGTTTCCTGCCTGGTCTGATTCACGCCTGGTACATCATTTCGCGCTACCCCGACCCTACGTACGACGAGCTCGCCCAAGAACCCGAGGGAGGCCGTGTGACATACTACTATGTCCAACAGAGCCATCGTCCTTCAGTGAGCAGCGCCAGAGGTCCTGGGTACGGAACTATCAGCGGCGGCCCCAGTGGTCAGGCCGAGGGATCGCAACCCCAGCAATACCGTCAAGACCAGCAGATGCCTAGCGCGTCAAAGCACGATGCTGCAAACCCTCCCACCTACGCCGAGGCTGTCAAGGGCAACAACAAGGTCCAGTCACACGACTAGGTTGCCACTGCACGCCACATAACGACGAACGATCTCTCAACACACACCTTTATACCCACACCAATACCCACAACCTTTTTGATCCGAGATGATGGCGATTCATTTCGTGTACTTTATTCGGCTGCTGTTCTTTCATTTATTTGAATTGTTTTAGTGTCGCGTGAGAAGCGACGAGCGAAATGGAATGGCGTGTCTATGTTATATCATGTTCAATAAACGCCTCCTCCTCAACTTGACCAGACTTTGTCCGTGTTCTCCAACTCGTGTGTGCTTGGCGCATCCTTGAAGGCTTCGTTTCGATGACTACCATCCAAGGGCGCATCTGGCTCATCGGCGAATGGAGTGGTGTCTGAGCTGTCTGCCGCAAGCACAGTCGGTTCAGCACCTGCAGTGCCCGCATCACCCGTCTCTTTACCCTCTTCTCTTCTACCGATAATGACACTTCCAGCGACCAGCATAGCAGCTCCGAGCAACCAGAGGCCAGGCAAAGTTTCGGAGAAGATCAAGACGCCCAAGACAGCGGTGATCATAAAGTTGGCAGATGTGTTGATGACGCTGACTCTTGTGGTACTCGAGGCGAGAGTGAGGGCACGTGTAAAGAGACCCCACATGATTCCATTGAAGACGAGGTTCAGGACGAAGAAGAGNNCTAGGCAGGGGGTCAGGACTCCTGAGATAGATGTGTGGTTGTAGATCGAGAAAGGACATACACCACGGACTAGAAACTCAAAGAACTTGTTTGGGCCTGACAAGCCAAAGATATGAGACAAGGATTCAGCCCATGCTGTCGTCAGATGTGTAGTAGTNNGCTTTAGGGGTGAGTAAGGTGAGATTGCGCTGATGGAGGTTTGTGTGTCTCACAGTTTGGCAAATACACCGTTCAGAGCAGCACAAGCTCCACTTGCGATTGCGAAGAACAACCACTTGGAAGCCGGTGTCGACATGATTGATATGCGATAGACTCGACGACGAATATGGCTAATCTGATGTCGCGGAACCTTGATGATGCCAAGGCCAGAAGTGACGGAGACGGAGATTGCCGCAGGCGCATCATTGCAGGTTGCCCGAAGCGTCACCTCCAACGTTGGCTGAGCAGACCCGAGGACAACAAGCACCCACCGACTACGACGACGACTGCGCAGTCTTTGAGTTAGCAAAATGGGCGGTCTCACATACGGCCTCTATGGCGCATCCACTGCCCTGACTGTCATCGGTCTNTTGTACGCTCCTATCGTCCGCCTGCAACACGCCTCATGCATCCAAAGCTAATACGACGCCTTAGATATGCTCTTCAATGGAGAGGGTGAAGCTTTCAACGTATGCCAACAACCCAACACGCACCGCTCTTGATCACGCGTCTGACACTCCCCTTCANNGGTTGGAGACTTCCTTCTCAGCATCTCGCCCCACGCATGGGCTAGCACCGGTATCGCCCTCTGCATCGGTCTCTCGGTCGTCGGAGCTGCATGGGGTATCTTCATCACTGGTGCCTCGATTTTAGGAGGTGGTGTCAAGGCTCCTAGGATACGAACCAAGAACTTGATCTCCATCATTTTCTGCGAAGTCGTCGCCATCTACGGTGTCATCATGTCTATTGTCTTCTCGGCAAAGATGGCCTCGGTCGGTCCTGACGCTGCAAGATCTGGTAGCAACTACTACACTGGTTTCGCCTTGTTCTGGTCTGGGCTCCTCGTCGGTGCTTGCAACTTGGTCTGCGGTGTTTCTGTTGGCATCAACGGCAGTAGTGCTGCCCTTGCCGATGCTGCTGACCCCAGCCTGTACGTCGCATAGAAACCCCCTGTATTACCTCATTCGTACTGACTTTACTTCACAGGNTTCGTCAAGATTCTCGTCATTGAGATTTTCAGTTCCGTCCTCGGACTTTTCGGTCTCATCATCGGTCTTCTACTCTCTGGTCCTGCTGCCGACTTTGCCTAAGTCATGACAGCCCGGATGCTGTTCATCAAGTTCAAGAAGGAGAGTCATAATATAAGCGACATGCAAAACAAGGAGAGAGTAGTCTGCAACTCCCTCAACAAGCAGTGTTGCGATCAGGTCAGATCAGCATTAGTATGGCGTCCGGAGCGAAGAAATTAGGAAGCCATGTTGTTTTTGGAAGCATCTGAATTGTGGAACATTACCACCCGTGTATAGACCTTTGTATAGCAAAATCAAATCATTTACCACAACATAATATCATGCCATCATGCTAGCCTTCTTTTCAGAGTGAAAACTAAAGTATCCAGATTTGATTGAGCGGCTAGAGAATAATCCTTGCGCGTCTGAGTAATCCATTTCTCACGCTGTCGAGAGCCAAACTCCACGAACCGCTCCCGCTTCCCGCAACCTCGACTTCACGCCATCCAACTCCAACAATCTTGTCAATTATCAAGAACAATGGCGACCTCACAACCCAGATTAACAGCAGCAATTCTGATCATCTCAGAAACAGCTTCCAAAGACCCATCAACAGATAAATGCATCCCCGCGCTATCACAAGTCTTTTCCGACCTCGGATCCTCCAATTGGACCATCTCAACCACAACAATTGTCCCAGACTCCATCCCTGCAATTCAAGACGCCATTCTCAAGTCTTGCAATGAGGAAATCAATCTGATTATCACCTCTGGCGGCACTGGTTTTGCAGTCAAAGATGTAACNCCCGAAGCAGTGACGCCGTTACTGGAAAAGCAAGCGCCGGGGTTAGTGCACGGAATGCTTGCTAGTAGTCTACAGGTAACGCCATTCGCGGTCATGAGCAGACCTGTAGCGGGGGTTAGAGGAAAGAGTTTGATTATCACGTTGCCGGGGAGTCCCAAGGGTGCGAAGGAGAATTTGGAGGCGGTGTTTAAGTTACTCAGTCATGCTTGTTTGCAAGCTAGTGGGGGTGATTCGAGACAGATGCATCAGGGTGGTGTTAAGAAGTTGGAGAAGGAGGCGGGGGTGGGTGGTGCTGAGAAGGTTGGTGGACATGGACATAGTCATGGACATCACAGTCATGGATGTGGACGCGACCATGGACATGGAGGTCATCATGGTCCTAAGGCTCATACCACACCCGACGATCGACCCCAGCAATCCAACGATCCTTCTCAAGGACCAAGCAGGAGATACAGACACTCGCCATACCCTATGCTCTCTGTCGCCGATGCTCTACAGCAGATTGACCTTCACACACCTTCACCCACCGTTATCACGCTCCCAGTCAATGAGTCCCTGGTTGGCCATGTCCTGGCTCAAGATGTGACAGCACCAGAATCAGTACCTGCTTTCCGCGCCAGCATCGTAGATGGCTACGCCGTCATCGCTGGCCCAAATGCTCCCGGCACCAAAGGCACTTTCCCTGTTGCCATGATCTCTCACGCTCAAGCTGGAGAACATCAAGAACTCCAACCAGGTCAAATTGCTCGAATCACTACCGGTGCTCCTCTCCCTCCCGGCGCCACTAGTGTCGTGATGGTCGAAGACACAATCCTCGTCTCCAAAACTGATGACGGCACAGAAGAAAAGGAAGTCGAGATCTTGACTTCTGAAATTGAAGTCGGAGAAAACGTCAGAGAAGTAGGTTCAGACGTTCAATCTGGCGAGATCATTATGCANAAAGGCGAAGGTATCTCTGCTATTGGCGGAGAGTTTGGATTACTGGCTTCTGTGGGTGTCAAGCAGGTCTCTGTGTACAAGAAACCCGTCATTGGCGTTTTGAGCACTGGAGACGAGATTGTGAATCACGATCGCGAGGGAGAACTCAAGCGAGGAGAAGTCAGAGATACCAATCGTCCTACTCTACTTACCGCTATTCGTGGCTCGGGCTTCGAAGCCATAGACTTGGGTATCGTTTCCGACAAGTAAGTCTATTCTGTTCCTTATACCTACGAAGCAGACCACTAACAAGAAAAACAGNNACCAGGAGCTCTAGAACAATCCCTCCGCGACGCGACCCGCAAAGTCGATGTCATCATCACTTCTGGCGGTGTCAGTATGGGCGAACTCGATCTCCTCAAACCAACCCTCGAACGCCAACTCGGCGGCTCCATCCACTTCGGCCGCGTCGCCATGAAACCAGGTAAACCCACGACCTTCGCCACTGTCCCCGTAAAAGCCAACGACGGCTCTCGAATCAACAAAGTCGTCTTTTCGCTACCTGGAAACCCTGCTTCGTGCGTGGTCACCTACCACCTCTTCGTTTTGCCAGCACTGCACAAAATAGCTGGTGTGGAGCCTAGGGGTTGTGCTAGAGTCAAGGTACAAGTAGATGCTGAAGTCAAGCTAGACAAGCAAAGAGATGAGTTCCACCGTGCGGTAGTCAAAGCTGGGAATGATGGCTTGTTGCACGCTGTTTCCACAGGCGGACAACGGAGTTCAAGGATTGGAAGTTTCAAAGGTGCAAATGCTTTGTTGTGTTTACCTGCTGGCGAGGGAATCATCAACAAGGGCGAAATGGTCGAAGCGTTGTTGATGGGAAAGCTGGTTGGTGAGGTTTGACAGAGGTCTGGTGTTGTGGCTTTTTCTGTTAGAAGGACTCGCAGGATATGGCCAGAGAGAGCTAATGAGAGATTGCTTCTCAGCGGACACTATCCTGTTTTGTAATAGTATTGTGCATTTTTATAGCGTGTACTTCACTATCCTTTAGCACTCGAAGAAACAGCAAAAATCCAGTGTAGGGCTGGCTAATGTTTGCTTGGAGCCACTCAAATATTCATTGCTGCAACATCGTGTGCACGTAGGCGCTTCATCTCTGCAGCTGTTTTGGTAAAGGCAACACAGCACGAATCAATGCTCATCTTATAGACCGGGTATCTTGGGTTTAGTAGTGTTACGATAGAAGAATAGTCACCGGCATGCAAGATCGACAAAGAAGTCAAAAGGGTGGGGCCAGGCACATTTCTACAACAAAGTGATTCCTTGTCTCTATGGATAATCTTGACACATAACTCATATATCGACAAAAGCAGAATGCTTCGGCTTGTCCCCATCCCAAGAAACACCAAACGATTTCTCGATTCTTTCACAACCAAGCACTCTTGTTCGTCTGGACAAACTCATCGAAAGAAGTCGCTTTCTTCCCAGTCACAATCTCGACATCATTGCCTGTAAGCGATTCTGCTCCTGCGGCAGTCTTGGTCTCAATACCGGTCAGAAACTCTGCAGTATGTTGGGCCAAACCGGCTTTCATCAAGCCTTGGATGCGTTGCTCGGGAGACAAGTTGACGTGAACGATTTCTCTGCCCAAGTGTTTGCTAAGCTTCTCTGTAATCTAAGATAGAGGTCAGCATTGAGTCAAACCCTCATACTAAGTCTTGGTAGCACAGAAACTGCTGTGAGTCTTTGCNNTTACCTCGTCATAACTCAACATCTCAGGACCTAGAATGCGATAACTGCAATCATGTGGCTTTTCATCAACAAGAGCACAAANAGCCACCCTCGCAATATCATCCGCAGAAACCCAAGGGATCTTTGCATCGCTACAGGCCGAGAAGATCTTGTTGTTCTGCGTGATGGTTTCCAACTGCCCAAATCCCGGTTCTGAGAGGTTTTNCTGCCCCCAGTACAATCTTCGCATCAGCTAAAAAGGCCTTCTCGCAAAAGGTAGACAATAAAGGCAAGAAGAACAGGAATGCTCACCCATGAACCAACTAGGTCTCAAAACACAATACTCAAGCTCTGCATCATCGTCTAGTTTCTGCCAGATCTTGCCATGAAAGGCACCGCCTTTCTCACACGTACTGCCAGAGCACAGCACAAACCTCCTGACACCCTTTGCCTTTGCAAAATCGATAAAGTCGTTGAGAAGAGGTGCAGGGTCGGCGACTTGACCGCTGAGAAGATAGATAGCTTTGATGTCTGTGGCTGCTGAGAAAGGGGTTGTCCAGGTGGCCTTGTCGTCCCAATCGAAACGGATGGTGGGAGCGAGGGAGGTGGCAGAAGGGCCTCGGTGTGAAGTCAAAAGGACTGGGATGTTTGCATCTTGGAGTAGGGAAGCGAGTCGCAAGGAGGTCTTTCCTGTGCCGCCGGTGAGAAGGATGGTCATGGTGATCTTAGATGATAAAGATAGATTCTTCGATGGGTGCGGTGTTGCGCTAAGGTGGGGTAGAGGTCAATATCAGCAGTTTCGTTGGTCTTTATATAGGGACGTCGTAGATCAAGCAGCATGCATCACATATACGTGTAGGTGTTTCTAGGTCACCCACTCGGTGCCGACGGAGGCATGTCTTTCCTTAAAAACTGTCTCGGCACCAGTGTAATCATTTCTGTCCTTAACAAACTCCGAGTGTGCTAGGTCTAGTTTACAAACAAAAATCGATGATGTTGTTCTAACTCCGGCGTCTAGAGTTTAGAAGGAGTAATCGGACTCCATAACTTCCCAAAGAGGCAATAGCTAACCCCGAGCCTCGAGCAATGTCAGCCAGAGCACAAGATTGCTTTTCGCAATGGGCGATCTTCGAACATAGAGTGTGGTTTGGCCCGAAAATACAGTTGCAATGCTACAAGGAGATACACGACTAAGAGATATAGATGGCAGCCTAATGCTGTCTTCTCTAGTCCTCTCCCGGTAAGCAAGTTGGTATTTCATGTATCTATCAAAATGCAGAATGATAGTAAGAATCAGAAACATGTCCACTGAGAGACTTTAGCCACACTGTATCTCTCTGGACAATCGCCCCATCTATATAGTTCCGTGCCTTTTTATAAAGTATTCATCGGTCTATAACGGTGTAAGAAGGAACGGGAGTAAGAGATATTGGATGGCAACCCTATTAGTTTGCTAAGCGAGAAGGAGGTTGATTATGCTATCTTAACCATCCTATAGAGGAGCTAAACTACTCTTCACGTATCCAAACAGCGACAAACCCTGAGATCCTCACTATAACGACGAGATAGCACTAGCCCATCTCTGTTCATCCTTCCTATTTATTGCGTTAGTGTCGTCATCAAAACGTGTGCAGTACATTCATGATAAAACTTACTTGTCAAAGTGCAGCAACATGCCCAACACAGGAACCAACTGCAATTGATGCTTTCTATCCTTTTGCTCCAAGAATTGCAAAAGTACGTTTTTCAAGTACACGTAATCCATAGCTTCGCCTTTGGCATCAGGGCCACCGGTGGTAGCCACACTGCCATTGCGACTGCCCATCGGAGAACCAATGCGTGAGCTTTCCAACGACGACCGCGCAGATGGTTTGTCAGACTTGGTCTTGAGGGTCTTGATCTCATCTGCCAGTGCCTTGGAAGACTTTTGCAGTGTGCTAAGACGAGTCTCTGTCTCGGACAAAGATTTGCGAAGGTCTGATTTCTCCTTCTCGAGAGCTTGGGACGAGCGTTCGTGTTCGTCGAGGGCATCGCGGAGTTGTGTCATTGCACTCCTGACTTCGGTCAATTCTTCTGTAGCAGCTTCGGATTTCCTCTCGAGTTCGGTCTTGTGTTTGCGCCATTGGGCTTCTTTTCTTTCAAACTCGTCCTTTTCGTCGTTGATGGAGGAGAGTGATGTTTCCGCGTCTCTCAACTTGTGTTTCAGGTCTTCGAGTTCGCGAGCCCGTCGTCGACCGACGGTGACGGCTTCCTCTTCGGCACGATCGCGTTCTTCAATTGCCACGTCCATTCGTTCGCGCATTTCCTTGACGCGCGATTCGGCACGGCCTTCGACGTCAGCAAGCAGACGGCGCATTGTTTCTGCTTCTCTGCTGCGTTCGCTGAGAAGACGGTGGGCATCTGCAAGCTCCTCTTCTAGGCTCTCACATCGTTCCTTGACTTCCTTCATCTGAGTTGCCAGTTCGCGAGTTTGATCTGACATGCTGTCCATCAGGGATTGAGCCGATGCTTGTTGTGCAGATTTGAGTTGGAGTTCTTCCTTCAGTCGTGATGATTCCTGGGTCAGCGTAGCAACCTGCTTCTCCAAACCCTGCAACTTTTCGCGCTGTTTCGAAGATTCTTCCTGAGCTTTGCTGAGATCTTTTGAAGCTTGTCTCTGGAATCAGTGGCTTCCTTCTGTGATTTCTCTGCTCGTTGAAGGTCTTTTTGCATCTTGTTGCTTTGCTCCTCGAGGGTTGCTGTGCGTTCTGCATTCTGCTTGACCTTTTCGTTCAGAGACTTAATCTCGGCATCCTTGTCCTTTGTCTGAGTCTTGTAAGTAGAGATCTCGGACTGCAAATCCTTCTCCTTAGCCTCCAATCTGCGAAGAGTACCATTGGCTGTGCTAAGGTCTTCCTTGGCCTTCTTGAGCTCAGCGGTTTCTTGGCGAAGAGTTGTCAGCTCAGGCTGGATCTTGTTGAGGTGCTCTCTCAGTGCTGTCAAATCCTTGTATCTGGTCTGAGCTAGCTCATTAGCGGCAGACAGATCGGTTTGCAGCGATGAGCTCTTGGATTTGAGTTCGTCAAACTCGGCTGTTAGGCTCTTGTGCTTCTCACTAGATTCTCCATGACTCGACTTTAGTGACTCTGTCTCTGCCTTCAACTTTTTGTTGGCATCCTCCAGGGTGTTCCTTTCCTTCTGAATGGTTGCAAGCTTATCCTCGAGCTCCTTGCTTGAAGCACCAGAGGTTTTCTTGATCTCGTCCAACTCCTGCTGAACCTTGGCATACTCCTCTGTCTTAGTCTTGATTTCAGACTGAAGATCATCGCACTGCTTTTGCAGAGATTTGCATCTGTCTTCAAGATGCTTCATCTCTTCAGCACGTTCGCCGGACTCGGAGTCCTTTTGAGTCTTCAAAGTCTTGATCTGATCCTTTGCACCGCACAACTGATTGCCAATATCCTTGAGCTGTTCTCTAAGATCATCGATCTCCTCCTTCAGATCTTCTTCGCCCTTGAGCTTAGCATCGAGTCTGTCGATAGCCGCCTCTTTCCTCTCAATTTGAGCTGTGAGGTCTTTGATCTCGCCATCTTTCTGCTCAATGACAGTGTGCAACTCCTTAATCTTCTGGTCATTGTCCTCGGATTGAGCACCTCTTGGGGCTAAGTGACTAATAGAGTTGGTAATGTGTGCTCTTGCGGCAGCCAACTGCTCAGGTGACAGAACTGAGTCTTGCGGAAGAGGTGTAGATTGCTCCTCGGGCTTGGAGGAAGGTGCAGATGAAGGCGGGACACTCTCTGATGTCTCTGCGACAGACTTGTTTGCTGCAGCAGCACCACCCTTCTTCTTTTTCTTGTTTTTGTTCTTCTTCTTTGCTGCTCCACCGTCCGCAGCTTGTGTAGGGGTGACCGCCTCAGTCGTAGCAGCAGTAACAGGTTCGAGCTCGACAACTGTAGGTTGCTCTGATTCAGTAGTCTTGCAGTGGCCACAGGCTAGAATCATCTGATAGGCATCATCACGTTCTCTTTCAGCAGCCTTCAGCTGCCCTCGAAGCTCGTCCAATGATTTGTCCTGAGTAGAGGCTACAGAAGCAGCTTCAGTAGCGGCCTTCAAATCGGCCTCGCTCTTGTTCAAACCGTCACGCATACTGTCAACATCCTTCTGCAATGACTTTTTGCTTGACTCGGCTTCAGTGAGCTGTGACTTCAACGTCTTGACCAAGTTGTCCAGAGTTTCCAATCTCTTCTTGTCGGCATCGCTTGACTTCTTGTTGCTGCTGTCCTGGTTGGCCTTTTCCTTGTTCTCTTTCTCGAGCTTGGTAAGAGCATCCTGTGCAGAAGCGGCTTTCGTCTTGTACTCCTCGATCTGATTGTTGGCAGTCTTGAGGTCTGACGTTGCTTTATTGAGCTTCTCGCTAAGGGATTTGATGCGTGATTCTAGTGGCTCCTTGTCAGATGCCGAAATGTGGTCAATCTGGTCTAGCTGTGTTTTAATCTTCTGGATGGCGCCCTCAGAATCCTTGAGCTTCTTTTCCAGATCAGACTTTTGTTTCTCCAGCTCCGAAGCTTTTGCTCAAAATCGGACTTTTGCTTTTCCAAATCAGATTTTTGCTTCTCCAAATCAGCGACCTTCTTCTCTGAATCAGACTTTGACTGTTCCTGGGATTCCTTTGCGCTCGACTGATCCTTGGTTGCCTTCTCAAGCTCCTCACTTGCTGTCTTTTCAGAATCCTGGGCAGTCTTGAGGTCGGTTTCCAGAGAGGTGATCTTCTCGTTAAGCTCGTCAACTTGGCGTGTCTTTTGGTCCAACTCTTCTTGCAAACGTGGAGCCTCTTCCTCATAAGAAAAGAGATCCTCGCTCTTTCTGGTAGACTTTGCATCCTTGTCGTCGACAGATAGTGTATTGGCGCCTAGAGGATCTGTCTCGGTGGTAGACTTATTCTTCTCGTCCCTCTCTTTTCTCAAACCTGCGGCCTCATCGTGTGCCTCCTTGGCTCTCTTCTCAGCGTCGTCGAGTTTGCGCTTGATTTCATCCTTTTCTCCAGTAACCTTCTTGTACTCTTCCATGACCATGTCGCCTTTCAAGTTGAGTTGCATCAGGTATTCAACCAGAGCAGAGGGATCGGCGATAGAGGTCAGAGGGGTGTTTTCGCGGAGAGCGGCCTCGAAAGGCTCGATGGCAGTGACCCTTGCATGAGCAATGCGGTAGGAACGGAGAAGTTCGGTGTAGCGTGATTCTAGCTTCTCGAGCTTACGCAGTTTTTGACGGACATCTTGAGGCAGTTCGTCAGGTTGCTTCCCTGTATCCTGAGATTTTTCTGGAAGAGGAGCATCGGATTGGGCGGGCTCCTTCTCATTGGTTGATGCGGCAGGCGGGTCAGAGGAGGAATTCGAGGCTTCGGTCACAGCAGGATTGGGAGTGGCAGTACGCGTGGGAGCTTCATCATCATCAATGACAAACTCGCTCGGGTCAGGACCTTTGGCAGGAATGGCACGATTCGAGTCGGCGCGAGGGCGGTTGGCAGGGCGGTTTGGCGACTCGGTTCGAGACACGCCTCTTCTGGCAGCAGATGAAGGGGTGCGCTTCACGGGAGCTGATGTGCCGGATTGACCTCTTTGGCGAGCTTGTTCCTCTGCAATCTTGGAGTCCAAGAAGGAATCCAAGTTGCCCTTGAGGCGTTGAAACATGATGATGTGCCTATGATATGGCAAGCAGCATAGCTACTCGAGAAGATGTTGTTTGAGAAGGAACACGTTGATGGGCCGGCTATCGGAAGGAGGCTCGGCCTTGTCCCCTTGACTTTCGGCTTGTGATGGACCTTGGACCTTAGGGCTTTCGGCCTCGGGCGTCGAAGTGGAAGGAGCGACGCGTGTGGAGTCCAACGTCATCGGCGCTTCTCGCGAGACACGTTCATCTTTCTTCTCTTTGCATGTGCCTCCTCTGCCTGACATACATGCATCTCTCATAGCAGATATGGTTTCCTTCTGGCCCTTCAAGGTGCGTTCTTTCTGTACATCATCCTCTTCCACACCCCACTAACACTCAAACCAGGGTCACGACGCTACTTCGGCAGCCTCATTCGAGAAGTTGCTGTCTTCCCTCTCGACCAAGATCAACAAAGAGAGTGCTCGCAACGACCGTCTACACCAACGACAACGCCGCTACAAAGTCCTATGGACCCTCTACACCACCTTCGCCTACCTCCTCGCTGCCACCATCCTCATCCTGATCACCGGCTTACCCAACTGCACTGCTGTTGAGTACACCGGTCTGGCCGCATCACCTCTCCTCATCTATGCTGTAAGGACTGGCCTTGATGCGTACTTCAACTACCGCCTCGCCTCGTCGCAATCATACCTGAACCACTTGAACAAGCAACGCGACGATGCTATTTCCAAGCTCAAGGAAGCCACAAAGTACAACACCACTCAGCAGTTACTCGACAAGTATGGCGGCTCCACTCCCACAAAGTCACCCCAGCAGAAGCCGAGACAGGCACAAGACACTCCTACNCAAGAAGCAGCAATCCGTTCCTGTCAAGCGAACAGGTCTACCCCTCCGCCCACCGCAAACATCCCAGGTCGCCAACTACCTCCCTCTTTCCAACCCATGACTCCTCCTCAGCAGCAACCCGCTCAATTTCAACCCCTTCCTCCGCAACCTCAACAGCCACAGCGCGAACCACAAGCTGAATTCGCTCCAAACGCTTTCACAGCACCCGCTCCGCGCGATCAAAATCCGTACGCTTCATCCGGCTCGCGCTGGTACGACAGAATCCTGGACGTTGTTCTTGGAGATGATGAGACCTTACCTAAAAACCGCATTGTGCTATTGTGTCGCAAGTGTCGCTTGGTGAATGGTCAAGCTCCTCCCGGAACGCGATCTCTAGAAGATTTGGGCACATGGAGATGTAAAGAATGCCATGCTCTCAACGGACAAGACTCAGAGGCCAAAGCAATGATTAGAGAGATTGCTGAAGAGTCTACTGTCACCAAGGAGATGCAGGAAGTCCAAGGAGCAGAGAAGTTGTCCGAAGATCAAGAGGTCGAGGATCAAGATCAAGAAGAGGAAGACGAAGACGAAGTCGTGTCTGCTCCTGCCACATCTACCAGAAGCAAAGTCAGACAACGCAAGAAGTAAACGAATTAAATAGCAAAGCATTGGAAATACGAAATCAAAAGCAAATCCCCGAATTGTCAACATACACAGTTGTTTTTCCGATTAGAGGTGATATCCACAGAGAGCCTTTCAATATGCTCGCTCTCAGTGGATGTTGCTCTGTTTCTCAATACTCTTCTGTGTTTTTACAGATACCCCATCTAGATGTGTGCATCTAGGGAGTCCAGCACTTCTAGTTCGAAGCAAGGCACATCCCAAACCATGAACAGAAATGGTTCAATCCAACCCCGGAAACCAGGTCTATAAGACCGAAGTTCCCAAGGATCTAGGAAGAGCACATGAACCCAACCCCACTTCGAGATGCAGAAAGTAATCGTGCATTTTCTGGCAGCCACCTTTCGGAAACTCACTCCAACGACAGTTGTTGTTTCCACAAAGGCGCAAAAAGAAAAGATGAGAGGTGGATTTGATCAGAGATCAAACGAAAAGCAAAACGTATGGACGACTAGGGGATCGAACCCTAGACCTTCAGCATGCAAAGCAGACGCGCTACCACTGCGCCAGACGCCCAAATCATGATAGTTCTGTTGTAAAATTCGTGTATTTTCGCCAAATCATCTCAAGGGAGTTGGCTTGAGTTGTGACGCCCTGTTCAAACATGTTCTTCCTTGAACAATGCGATCTTGAGTGCGAGCTACCAAAAGACACTACGATTCGACGAACCAGAATATTGAATCCTGAAAGCTCTCCCCTTGCATGATTTTGAGGAACCAAAATAGCGTTCTGCATTGCTACAGCTCTAGGTTTCGATATACTCGACTCCTTGTTCTGGAATCTCATAGACTTAGTTCACAGATCCGGGTTGACCCCATACCTGTGGACGGCTGATGGATATGCCTTGTCCCAGAGCAAAAGTGACAATCTCCCTGGGTGCAAGCCCTTAGTAGTGTATCCGTAAAAATGCAGAAGAGTAATGAAAGGAGAGCGATGTCCATTGAGAGTGTGCGTATTGAAGGGCTTTCTCTGGATGACATCTCTGATCTTGAAACAGCTGTGCATTTCGACAACACGGGAATTCGCTTTGGTGTGGGAGCTGGGAGCTGACTCAGGGGTACTTGGGTCATCGACCTGGTGAAAGCCACCTATACAGACAATTGATCGTGAATTCGTGAAACTCTTTGTAACAAATCTATGCAGCTTCCGGCTGCATCTGTCTCTGCGGCTCCTCCCTGGATTCCGCCTCTTTCTCTTTCCTTTCCTTCTCCAAACCCTCCAATTCTGCCAATCTTGCTGCAGTCTTGGCCGCTTCTTCCTGTTCCCTCTTTTCTCTTTCCATCCTTTCCATAGTCGCAAACTCTTCGTCCACGTCTTCTTCGTCGACTTTTGAGGTGTTGGCTTCGTTGATGATACGGCCGACTTCGTCCACATTCTCCATCTCGTCTCTCAAGCGATCCACAACTTCTTCCACACCTTCTGTGCCACCAACTTCTGCGTGTAAACTCTTCAGTACGTTTGCAGAAGCAGACATGGCGGATACTATAGCGACTTGATCTGCAGCGGTCTGAATAGCAGTATACGTTTCCTCCAATTGTGATAACGTGGCACTGCGGGTGTGTAAAGTGGTTTCTGCGAGTTTTTTTGCTGCGGAGGGCGGATTTGGCTTGAATGGTGCGTTTTGNNCGGCCACGGCTTCGCGGGCTGAAATGTCCAGGGTTGTGATTCGGTCTGTCAGGGCTGAAACTTGTGTTTCCAGGGCCTTGATCAAGGTACGTAGGTTTGCGATGTCGGTGTCTTGTTGGGTGATGGGTTGGGGTGTGGACTCGGAGGTGGACTTCAGCTTGATGGTCGAGGAAGTAAACGAGAGGTAGGGTTTGTCGCGAGATAGGTAGCGGAGGAGGATTTCAAAGTCGGTGGTGCTCAAGGCAGCCTCGGGATGTTGAGTCGGGTCGAGGACGTAAGCGAATTCTGACTCGAAGAGAGAGCGGGAGAAGATGAGGGATGTCGTTGACTGATCGAGTTGGCAGGCTTTTGCTATGATTGCATTCGCTGCTTNCCTGTTGTATTTGAGTCAGTGTGTGCTCTGGAATGAGGGTGCAAAAAGTACCTCAACATTGGCCACGACGACCAGATTGCCGACTGATAGTTTGTCTGATGCACCAAAAAGCGACGCAACTCCAACTTGCTTGAGACCCCAGCTCACGACCTGCCATGGTGAAGGGATCCAACTCTTTGCATAGACACTCTTGGTCGCATTCAGAAAATCGTCCAGAGGAATGAATTCGCGTCTATCGACAGCATCTTGTATAACAGCACCGAGAGCCAAAGGCCGACCCCATTGCTGAGAGTTCAAGGCGCGCGATAGGTCTTCACCACTCCCAAAAACGACGTGACTTGGCTGCCCGGTTGTTGTGGAGGCAGGCGGTAATCGGCCAGCGCGTGCGGCGGCAGTCAGACCACGCATCCATGCTCGAGAATTTGCTTGGTATCCATCCGGATTTGACGTCTTTTGTAGGCGGAAATCCGAGTAGAGAGATTGAAGGCGGTTGCGACNTGGTATTGACATTAGTCGTGTTCTGTTTGGCGCACAGAGGGTTGACTGGGTCATATACCTACGGAATGCCTCCTCATGTGTACGCAAGAATTCCAAAAGGTCATTCATCCTGTTCTGTGTGGCAGCTGGCGTGTTCAAAAGACATGCATCGACTTGGTCATGGACAGAAACAAAATAGGTAATGACGATGGCTGGTCTTGGCGTTCACATGCATCGCGCTTTCCTTCCGCGTGTTGTTGGCATTCTTCCGCATTCATGAATTACTAACTCTACCACATCTACCTGCCTCGAAACCATGCCTCCTCTCCTCGGTCAAACTTGGGGAAGAAATCTGCGGCCATTGAGTTCTGCGACTTATACCCCTTCCCTCTCATCTTGTCTAAGAGCCGTCTTTTCTCGGTTTGCTCCCCATGCCTCATCAGATGATACTACCATCGTGGGCCAGGAGAAGGAACAATTACAACATCATCATGATTCCAGGGATAGTCAGAGAAGACAGAAGCTGGCCGATGTACCCCGAATGAGCCACGCAGAGCAGGAACGATTGCGCTATCAGACTGATCCTGAACATCGCCAGAGAAGACTGCAAGCAGCCAAAGAGCGCTATCATAAGCTCAAGCATGATCCAGAGTTTCGTCTGAAATGCGCCAAGGTCACACGACGTTGGCGAGCAGACCACAAAGGAGACGTCGAGTGGTATAGGCGATATGTGTACGCTGCTGTGACACGAGCCCGTAATCGCAGACTGGCAGACGACGCTGTCCGCCTAGAAGCTAATGTTAAAAAATCTGAATGGGGTCGACAGCGTTATCGAGCCGATCCTCAGAACAGGTTATATGTTGGCCTCAAAAGCTGGTATCACAGGCACAGAGATCACCTCAGTCAATTTGTTTGGGAACACTGGCAACCCATCTATTTCGAAGATAAAGTTGAGAAGACCTGCGCTACTTGTGCCATGACTAGGACAAATGGGACTAGGATAAATGGCCGTCGCTTCTGGGTATGAATAGAGCTTCCGAACGCGTGGCATCCAATGAATAAGGAACATGCTAACTATACGCTTGCTTGGCAGTTTGAGCGTAAGAATACATCCGAATCTGGTTCTGCTCTGTACGAATGCCTTGGATGCTACGCCGAATCAAAATGGTCCAAGATCGTACCCACGGAAGCGAAAGGGAAATGGCGCTTCTACAAACCTAAGGACCCAGAAATCCTTNNTTTTTTGCTTGAGGCTCGAGAAAAGGAATAAGCCCTCTACTCTCACATTTGACTGAACTCAATCTCATCTGTCACGAATCCTGAGGTATCCACGTTGATCAAGCTTCTTGGTAAATGCGACAGGAAACATTTCATTGCAGCTTGAACGATCTGCAGTCAGCAAGCTGCAACAAGTCAGGACAACGTGGATCCATAATTGGCTTCTCCTCCCAACTCTTCTCGCCGTGTTGCAGGCCTGCCCCTTCCCAAGTCGAGGCAACCCAGATCTTATCTAGGAGGATTCACTATCTCGTTGGCCTGGAGGTGTGTCGGCAGCGGCCTTTGATACCATGTCTCTTCGCAGATACTGCTGTGGTCATAAGAAACATTGTGTATTCGAACAACCCCACAAATCTCCTTAACCCCTGAAGAGGACAAAATCACAAATGGCTATGCGTTTTCGGCTTCTCACAGTGGCTCGTAGCACCGGTCGCGATGATGTTGATTCAACGAGTTGAAAATCTTGTAAGTCATGATGCGCCTGGCGGCATATCCTACTCAAAACGCAAATTCTTGCGAAAGTTTGAGATAGGGTGACTGTGAGTATGAAATGTAGCGCTTACACGAAAACTGAATGTTCGCCGACAATCTCCCCTGCCTTTGGTTTTGGCTGTCTCTAAATTTCTGCAACATGCAAGCGGTGCTCTCGATTTCTATGCCCTGTTTCTTGGACGTAGTACCGTAGCTTGGAACGAACGCTCGGCACAAAGGATCTTGAACACTGGCTTTCTGTGGACACAACTCTATTCCTGAAACCATTGTGCGTTCTTATAACTTACGACCTGCTCTACATCGAGCTGGGTGTCTTCCTTCGGAGCTGCTGCATCTCAAAGCGCGAGGCCCTGAGGCATACATCCATAAAAATGCACAATAATCTATTGCAACAAAGATCTTCCACTGAGAGCCGTCATTTGTATGAGCTCTCTCCGGACACGATTTGGAATCGAAAAGAACTGTGCAATTTGATAGCTCAGGAACTGCTTTGTATCGAGCTGGAAACTCTTCTCAGGAGTTGCTGCATCTCGATGCGTGAGCCCCTAGGGCACATACCTATCAAAATGCACAATAATCTATGCAATAAAGACCCTCCACTGAGAGCCGCCATTTGCATGGGCTCTCTCCGGACACAACTTGAAATAGATAAGAACTGTGCATTTTGATGGCTCATAAACTGCTCTATGTCTAGTTGGGAGTCGATCGAATCAGGAGTTCCGCTCTGAAAGTGAAGCGTGGTTCTCAAAAGCTTCACTTGATACCAGTTCGCACGCGCTCTCACAACCACAACTCTTGAATTCCTCGTCTCGGCGCACTCGCAGCGACGACATCTTAAGAACAACCTGACACCATGTCATCGTCCACTCTTGCCTCCGATGCGCAGGCGCTTCACGCCAACCGTGCCCACCAACTCATCGTCGCTACTGTTTTTGCCATTCTGCTTCCCACTGTCTTCCTCGCACTGCGGCTGCTTGCCAGACATGTTCTGCGCATCCGTCTCCACTTTGATGACTGGTTGATCATCATTGCTTGGGTAAGTCGGTATCTATTCAACTCTGCGCAGTCTACTGATTGAATCGTANNGTTCTTCAAGATTGGTCTCGACATCAGCGGCTCTCTGCTCATCGAGCATGGTATGGGCCGTCATATCCAAACAGTCAGCACTCCCGACCTCGTCGAGTTCTTGCAGATCCAGTACACGGGCGTCATTCAATACCCGCTCTGCATCACCTTCACAAAGCTGTCCATTCTCTACGAGTATCGCCGTCTCTTCCCCAAACATCGCGACTTCAAACTCATGACCTCACTCCTTATCACCCTTATGATCATGTGGTGTACTGCAGTGGTATTCACAGGCATATTTATCTGCACTCCCATCCGCAAGGCCTGGAGTCCGTGGTTGAAGTATGGCAAGTGTATTGATTTGGTGCCTTTTTACTATGGCATCCAGATCCCCAATGTGGTCACCGACTTGCTCATTTTGCTGTTGCCCCTGGGAGAGGTGCAGAAGTTGAAGCTGCCCCCTAAGCAANNAAAATTGGGCGTGGCATTGACTTGTTTGCTCTGGGTTATGTGAGTTTCCTCTACCATGTCCACTTTTTTTGACAAACTTGCTGATGTTTGACAAACTAGCTCTCTGGTTTTTGGAGTCGTTCGTCTGGCTGTTATGGTTCAACTCAGCGGCGAAGGCCAGGATATCACTTGGAACTTGGTTCCCGCAGCCATTTGGACGACAATTGAACCTGCTGTTCAAATCATCACTGCCTGTTTGCCTTCGTTGCGTGTCCACTACCACAAATACATCGATCATCGCACCCAGAAGGCCAAATCTGCTGCTGCAAGACGTCTGCGCAGCATTGAGTTGACCCATATTTGAGTGGGATTGAGGCGTTCTGATAAAAAATGTATACTAGTAAAAAATCAAAATCATGGCCTTCTCTGGACATGGTGCTGTTTTCTAAGAGATTGTGCATCTTTATAGTAGTGTTTTTCAAGTCATTGTCAGCTGGAGCATGGATAGGATGCCCCCTTTCTACCTCCTTATAATGCCTCCTTATAACCTCCCGAGCATGTTGGAACGAGTAAATCTAGTTGTAAAAATGCACAATAACATTCTGAAATCAAGAGATGTTCATTGAAGATGTTGAATTTGACTGGCTTTCTCTGGATGCAACGCTCGTTTCAATAAGATTGTGCATTCTTATAGTAATATTTGTTTATGCTATTGTGCGCTGGAGCAACGAAATCAGCTTGCCCGATGTGCCTCCTTATAGTGCCCCCTTTCGACCTCCCAAGCGTGTAGGAGTGTATATATCTAGTTGTAAAATTGCAGAGTAGTCTTAGAGATAGAGGAGATTCTAGTGAGAGTGCATAGCTTGCTAGGCTCTCTATGGATATACTCTCTTATGTGACTACATCGTGTATTTTTATAGCAGTATCTATTTATGTCATCGTGTGCTAGAGCAATGAAAGAAGCTTTGCTAGGATGCCTCCTTTGTACCTCCTTGTAGTGCCACCTCTAGACCTCCCGAGAGTGTGAAAACGAGTAAATCTAGTTGTAAAAATGCAGAGTAGTGTTAGAGATGGAGAAGATTCCAGTGAGAGTGCTCAGCTTACCAGTTTCTCTGTGGACACACTATCTCATGTGATTACATCGTGCATTTTTATAGTAGTATCTTTTCACGTCATCGTCAGCTGGAGCTTTGAGAGGATGTCCCCTTTCGACCTTCCTAACATATACGTAGCTGTTGGCGGCCGTAAAAATGCAGAGTAGCGTTGGAAATGGAGTAGTCTTAAGTGAGAGTGCTTAGCTTGTCAGGCTCTCTGTGGATATACTCTCTCGCGTGGTTTAAATCGTGTATTTTTACGTTACTATTCTGTAACAAGATGGGCACCGGAGTACGGAGAGAGAGACATGGCTGTCAGAAACCCGGGTGCGCAATGCCTTTGTAGTTTTCTTCAGCATCAAGATTGCGCTTCACTATCGCTAGAGACTGGTAAGTGAACAGACTTCACTTACCACTCTGAGCCTTCAGGCGCTCTCTTCGTCAACAACGCCGCCGGAAACTCATCCAGCAACCTACACCTGCATACAAAATGGCATCGTTCATCTTCTTTTCTCTCTTTGCGCTTCTCTGCGCTCTTTCGAGCGCTAGCACCATAACACCCATCACTGCGCAAGCTGCTGCTGTACCAGTTTTGCACACACCTACATCAATTACTCCGTTCAAGACATACACCACCACAATTACTGCTACTGAAACGGTCACTGCTACTGAAACGGTTACCGCTGCCACGGTTACTGCTACAGAAATGGTTACCATTACTATCCAAGACCCCCGGATCAAGGCTCTTGAAGAAGAATACAACTCTCTGAAAGAACAGCTTGCTTCGTTGGAGAAGGAGATCGTCTTCGGCGGCTCGATGCATAACAACAAGAACTTGACAACCTCTCGTCAATCTCGCCGGAGTTTGTTGAACGCTTTACCGTATGTATTCTTTCTTTAGACACAACAACAGTGACTGATCAGTATACAGTACTTAAAAAGTCATCTACTTTGGTGTGTTTGCGGTATTGAACAAGCAATCTTAGTACTAGAGGGAATAGAACTCCAAAGGCATTGTGCTATCAAACCCACAACAAGAACTGGATAGCACTTCTTCTTTCCACGGCACTTTTGTTGTGTTATTGTTTCCTCGAGGGGACGTCTCCCTGTGAAGGCTTTTGCTGGCACCACAACCATAGTGAACCGGTCGTGGGCTAGAGAAGCGAGTAGGCTGACTAACTCCAGAAGAGAAGCAGCAGCAATAGCACAGCGCGTCATGCAAGCGCACCCACTCCAACACAGTCTTTCCTGGGAGCATTCTTTCCAGACGAAGAGTTTTGTCTGAGCATCGATGTGCAGCAGGATTGTTGAACGCCAGATCCACACGGCCAAGACGTAGAAAGAGAAGGTCGCAAGTACACTTGTGGGTTTGTTGGTGGAGAAGCAGCGTCAGCGCGATATTATCGCAAATGGTGTTGAGGGCGGCTTCTGTGTTGCTCTTTGGCTGTCTCAACATTCTTTTGCAGGTGAACGTCAGGTTTGGGCTGGAATCTGGTCCAGACGGCTTGTCGACTTGTTCATGTATATTGATACCCCATTGTGTTACATCGCACTGCTCGAGCTTCCTGCACCACACACCATTTCCTGTAGCAACCCAAGGCTCTTTCACCTCTACTGGCTCATAGGGTGGTGGCTGATCAACTGGTTGAAGCCTATCTGCCACAGCGGAGTTGCGATCGTCGGAACAGCATGTGTCAGCTGTGGCAGGTCCAAGTACTCCCCAGATGATGTGAAAATATGTCGTTCCCGGACGCTGTATGTAGACTCCGAGCTTGGTATGGCCGTCGACTTCTTCTCTGACCATTTTCAGATACGCAAGAAAAATTGCTGATGACGAGAGTCTGCCGGAGGTAGTCGTGGTTCGTAAACAGGAGCTTCTTGACTCAAATGATATGAGTGGCTTCCTTGAGCGACTTGCGGGGGTTTGAGCAAGAAAATGGGTGGACCGCATGACCTTTGATGTCTGTGTTGCACCCAGGAAACTAGCAGGAGAAACAAGGCATCAGGATTTCTTTGAACGAGGACGATATATCATTGCAGCGCCTTGACTCCAAGCAACTTCTCGGCGTTCTTGTAGCAAATCAACTCCAAATCCTCCTCACTCACCATGCCGCTCGCCTGTACCTCTTCAATAAACTTCAAGCCTTTTTCATTGCCACTGAATGGGTAGTCTACAGAATACAAAATGCGGTCCTTGGCACACATCCTCAGCAAACAACTCAACGGAGCTAGACTGAACATGCCGGATGTGGTGATCCAGAAGTTCTCTTTCCAGACTTGGGAGAGGCTGCGTTTGTTGTCTGGTGCCCAAGAAGCAGAAGAAGAGGTGATGCGGTCGAGTTGGTAGGGTAACATTTCTCCCATATGTCCAATAATAATCTTCAGCTTTGGAAACTCGTCAAACAGGCCGGAAGCCCAGAGACGAAGGACGTGCAAGCCAGTCTCAGAGTGCCAACCCCAGGCTGCTATACTCATCATCTGCGCGGCTTTCTCGCCAAAGTTGCCACGGTAGTGGGGCATCCATTCATCTGCAGCAAAGGTTGGATGGATGTAGATGGGCACGTCGAGCTCTTCGGCTTTGGCAANAACAGGGCGGAAGGATGCGCCATCGTAAAACGTGCCATTGCAGTGGTTGTTGATCAGCGCACCAACGAATTTGTGCTGTTTGACACATCTCTCAAGCTCGGTGGCTGCCTCTGAGGGAGAAGCCATGGGTAAGAGGGCGAAAGCGGCGTATCGAGCCTGGTCTTTGATAGTAGAGGCCAGGTTATCATTTGTCGTCTGGCATTCTCGAGGAGATGCATTCAATGGGCTGTGTGAAAGGATCTGCANAGAGACTTTGCCAGAGTCCAGCGCTGCTAGACGGTCTGGGCCCAAAGAGGCGAGTTTGTCTATTAGGGGAGCTGGGAAGTCGGCATAAGGGTCTTTGCGACCCGTATCGGCGAGATGCTTGCGAACGTTCTGAGATAGATAGTGCTCTTCTAGGGTAATCAATGGAGGGACCATATTGCTAGGTGAAAGTTAACGACAGCGGTTGGTTGTTGGTGAGATGGGTGTTTGCGAAGGTCAATGCAGATACGAAAAGGAAGTGCTATCAGGCAGCAGCTTCCATCCATGCCTACCTCGGGGACCTTTATAGTTCATCGGGGTTGATCCTCCGAGCGGAGGGTGACATCACGGTCAACTCTATCCCCTGCTCGTAGGCACCCAATCAACCCCTGTATGGCTTCTATCTCTACGCCTTGTAGTATAGAGATGGGCATAGGAGTTACGACCGGACATTGCAAGGTTATAGCGGAGTTACGGAGGGATGGAGGGAGGAATGTCGAGGTGACGCGGACATCTCGGAGCAGGTCTCCGCACTCCCTTCCAGAATCCAACCTCCAAAGACCGTCATCAAGGTACCTAGGTAGCTATAGAAAAACACAATACGATCAGAAAACAGGGCAGTACCACTGAGAGGCAGTATCTTGTGCGCTCTCTTTGGCGACGGTTTCGCTCCCGGATACCACTGTGTCTTTTTATAGTACACTGTTTGCCCTTTGCTGTAATCGAGAGGAGAACCCCACTAAGAGCTGTCTCAATGGCCAGGCTCGGATGTAGAACGTGTTTGCATTTTGATAGCTTATTATTTTCTTGTCTCTTGATGAGATGTGGATGGAGGAGTGAAGAATATACAGTTGTTTTTATGTTTGGGGGTATCTACCATGAATTGATTCGTGTCTGTGGATTTGCCTGACGCCCAGAGGAAAGATGCGAAAAACGCCGATGCCAACCTTCTATGTGGCAGCTTTTCTGAAGAATTGAAATCATGTTCGTCATCAATAAGTCTTTCTCCATGTCTTGCCGATGTCTACAAGAAGTAATCGGCGACTGGCTTCTTCGCAGGCATTCCCCTAGAATCCTGCGGCGCTGCCTCAAAGACACGATACCTTCGGCCTGGGCCTTGTTTCAAGACCATGTCGGTGACAACGCCTGGTGACCTCTCAATTTCTCCGTTGCTGCGTGGTGTGTATCCGCCATTAGCTCCATCTTCTGACAGCTCCAAGATGGCAGCGACGTTTCCACAGCGGTAGCAGTAATTTGGCGCACTCCAGACGGTGACGATTGTGTTGTCGAACATTTCCTTGAAACCCTCCATGACCAGCTGATGTGCTCGGGCTATCAAACTCAGATCGTTCTTGTGATTGAAGTGCTTGACGATATCAGCACCAAACAGGAAGCCAGCTCCTCGTGGTGACAGACCCCAGCCGTCGATATCGTCTGGATCGGACCACAAGAGGTCGCACATAGCGCCTTCGTGGGGCACCTCTTGCTTTCGATCAATCAATCTGATCTTATCGATGCTGTCGATCAGCGGACTTAAGCCGCCGTGTACACATAGCACGGCACCGCCTGGATTTGAAGCTGAACCGCCGCTTGATGATGTTGCGCCTGTGCCTGCAGGACCAGTGTTTGACGGACTGTTGGGGACGGAGGATTCGGTCGAGGTTTTCGGACGAGGGAAGCGGTTCATGACTTGGTTGTGCGAGTTGATGATTTCGATCTCGACGTCTTCGAGCGATTCTGGAAAGGGTTGTTGTATGTCTGAGGGAAGCTCGGCAGATGTGGGACTAAGTTCTGAGGCAGCACCAAGGATCAAAGCGCCGAGAGCGAGGTAGTCAAAGACCTCGCAGCAGTATCGCCAGACATTTGCGCTGCCGTATTTGCGTAGACATTCGTCGTAGAAGCCGTAGACGGTTGTGATCTGTCTCGACTCGTGGTTTCCGCGGATGAGGGTAATGCGATCGGGGTAGCGGACTTTGAGGCACAGGAGAAGGAGGAAGGATTCGAGTGAGTAGAAGCCGCGGTCGACAAAGTCGCCNNTAGATTGTGTCAGTGGCCGTCAGAATACGGTGCAGAGGAATGAGGCAGTCGCTAAGGGAAAGGCGGTAGACGCACCCATGAAGAGGTAGTTGGTATCGGGAACATCACCGCCGACGCGGAAAAGCTCCATCAAGTCGTGGAACTGGCCGTGGATGTCACCGCATANTCTGGGGCACATCAGCATTGAAGAAGCGAGCAAGAGAGTAGAGCATGGTTGACGTACCGTGACGGGGGCGTTGACTGTGACAACATTGCCCTCTTCTATCAATAACTCTCTGGCCTTGTAGCAGAGCTCGCGGACTTGAGTCTCAGGGATGGGACGACATGAGCGCAGTTGCGCGATGGCCTTGTCCAGGTCGCTCATTCCAGGTTTGATGTCGCGTGCGCCGCCGATCAACCGATCGTCGCGTAAGATGATATGTCCAGAAGTCGATTCTTGTCGCTTGATAGCACGAAATAATGGCGCGTTCTCGTTCACCAGCTCTACCAGACAAATATCCACGAAAGAAATGCGATGGCTGCACCTCTGAGAGTTGACGCCTCTTGTCTCGACATGTCCGAGCGTCTTCACGTATGCCCAGCCCGTTCCAATCGCCGGCTGCTCCCGCCAACTCCGCCGAACCCTAAAAACTTCGTCAATCCCATGCCAAGACTCTGAGCAAACGCATATCCAAATGTTTTCTGCAAGGCCTGCTTGTCCATAAGAACATCGACTTCAATAAAATGTCAAAACGTTTCGCCGAGTCGGATGGCCATGAATCTAGAGACAACAAGCGCACCAAGACCCAGCCTCCGGTCGCTGTAATCCCCGCCACTGATATTTTCTCCGCTCGTCAGCTTCAGGAACTTCTTTCATTCAGCCAAGATGGTGTTCAGGATTTGAGGAATGGCATTCAATCCTTCAAGCAACTTTTGGAGCTCATCCTGTACCAACCCGATGAACCAAACCGTCCGGCTAAGATCAACATCCTCAATGACTATCTGGATGCTGCCAAATTGAAAGCTGCCCGTGACAAGGATGCCGAATATCTACCTGATTTCATGCAGGCATGGGGCTTTGCTAACCAGACTAACAACGATTATCTGGCTACCTCGGTTGCATCAATCTTGGCTCTGCTTCTGAAGACAATTGCTTCTCTCATCGAGTCTCGCGAATATGGCATTCTTCTCATCAAGACTCTTCTTAACCATGCCCAGCTCAAACTTATTTCAAGAAGTGTCTCTGCTCCCAAGCACAAGGAACATGTCATCTCGCCTTCTCTGCGTATTCTTACCGAGATGGTCTCTTTCGATGCCGGTCTCATGGCTAAGCAGGTTTATGCAAAACGCGACTTTACATTCGAAACAAAAATTGTTGCTCGCAATCTCTGTATAGTAAAGAGTGGTTCTGGGCCTTCAATCCGCTCAAACGCTGTCCGCTACCTACTCGCAAACTTCAAATACCAGGGAGAAGGTGCCAAGATTGATATCCTCAAGAACGGCCACATCATCAAGGCTTTGTTTGACCACCTGAAAGACGACTCTGCCGATGCTCTACAGGAGATATTCAAGGTACTGGAGACTGGTATTTTACGCGATGAGACCATCCCTCGCGCAACCAAGACTCAGACCATCAGCGAGCGTTCTCTGGCAGGCGTCCTTGCCGCCTTACGCACATTCGCCGCCACCGAAAGCCCGACAGGCGACGACTCTACCTTGATCCGCGGNAAAAGTGCAATCGTGTCTTTCTTGAAACTCGTTAGCACTACGCCTTCACTTGGTCTGCTCCGTCCTAGCGGATGGTATCCTCCTGGAAGCGAACGTCACACTAGAGATCAGAACGATGAGGTCGAAACTGATCTCGCCCTTGACCTTGGCCTTGACTCTGTCGACTGGTACAACAAGTTTCAAAGTCAGGTTCCCGTACGAAACACAATCCTTTCTGGCTTTTCGCAGACTTTGAAGCCATACGCAAGCGAAGATGAGAGAGACATCCTACTTTCCATCTTCGCCGCAGCACCTGAAATTATTGCAGACTACTACTTCTCAAGAGGAGAGAAGTTCTCATTTGAACCCAAGCTCACCAATACCTGGATAGGATATGCTTCCTTCCTCTTCTCATCCGTCCAAGTGTCTTTCCCCAAGTACTTTGGCGCCATAGATCACTATGCAAGCTGCCCTCCGCCCGTCTCAATCGCCATCGAAAACATCCTTCCTCTGCCTCTCACTCAAAGAATCCTGACGAAATCCTTGAACCAATCTTCCGACCTCATCACACTTTTCGCCGTCCGTATTCTAGTCGTCGCTTTCCAGAAGTTGCAACAAGTTTTGCAAGCGTTCAATGTTGCAGCCGCCGAAGGCAACCCTCTATGGAAAGAAGGATCTATCAGACTGATTGCCGAGTTCTGTCAAAGATGTCCTCCTGTCAAAGACGTGATTGCCGCTTTCCGCAAGATCTCTGACGAAAACATTCTTCAAAAGGAAGCCATCTCAAGACTACTTCGCATGTACTATCAAGTCACGCCTCAAGCAGCACTGGAAGAGAAGTTCGACGTCTCTCAGGCTTTGACTGTTGCCATGTCGAGAGTCGAGACCATGTCTTCTGATAGTGAAAACTACGCTTTCCGTCTATTGGAGCTGCAGCACTTGCTCGTCATTGCCCAATGCTCTGCAGGTATGCGTTGGTGGCACAAACAGGGCTCGCTCAAGTTTTCTCCATTTACTACTCTTCTTCGTCTAAGCGCGCAGACGCCTGTGGACCAGTCTACTGGGTCTGAGTTTATCAATCTGCTTCAGTCAGTCATTGATGAGCATAGCATCCTTCAGCAGCAAACTAAGGAGTCCCCCGTAAATGCGCTGATTGCCAGTCTTGCGGATGGTGAGTCTTGGAAGCCGAGTGAGGCACTCTACACCTTCATCGATGACTGTCTCGGTCGTCTTGTCAGAAAGCCGATCAAGTATCTGGACGACCTCGATGAGTTGGCTGGTGGTTCAGACCATGGCAAGATCCTCAGCGCGCTGGTCATGGTCTGCTTGGAACAAATCCCCTTCACCTCGAAACTGCCAGAATCAGACCGCTTGAATGTGTTGACGTGGTTCTCTCGCTTCTTGGAATTGCTCAAGGTGATGGGCGAGGATGTTGAGCTATTGCAGCTCATCAGACAGAGAGTGACAGACTTACCTGTCGTTTCTTCTGTAGAGCTCGAACCGATATTGCGATCAATCACTTCTCGCAGACAATCCCACGATGACAAGACCTCAGTTCCAGCATCCTCATCCGACAAAAAATCCACAAGACAACCTCTTGCATTCTCAGACCCTCCTGTCGAAAAGCAAAACCATCCCGAGTTGAGTAGATGGCAACANAAAGATCTGGACGAGTCTCTTGAAAACGGCGATATTGACAGCCTTGTTCTCTGCCTGTCTTCGCAAGACAGCTCGGTCAGATTGCAAGCACATGCCGCTATTCGCAAGCTCATGGCTAAGGTTAAAGAATCCACCAACGACGACAAAGATCAGATCTACCTATTACTCGGTGAACTCTCCGAGACCGTGGCCGAAATGTCGCCATCAACCATTGCACAACAACCGCTTCCTTATATCGTCACCGTATTCGCCACGCAAGCCCTGAATATCCTTCAAGACCCCTCTCACTTTATGTACCCCAAAATCAACAAATACCTTAACAAAGGTCCAGTCTGGAATATCGGCAAACTGGCAAATCACTGGATCGACCGAACAGTTCTCGAAACTCCTGAAGAGGATGACAAACACTGGGCAGAGATTGAATTCGTACTTGAGTTTTTCGCCAACGGTACAAGGACACTGCAAGATGTACATATGCTTCTCCCACGCAACTGTATGGAAAAAGTCCTGGATCTCTTCGCCAGCCCATCGGCGCCCAAGGGTGTCAAGGACGCAGTATTGAAGGTGGTTTACCGAATCGCTGCTGTAGGCGGAGCTACCAGTCTTGTCACTAGGACAGGCGTGTTGGCTTGGTTGGATATGAGAGCTAAGGTCGGCGATGTGGATGCAGCGACACTGGAGGTACTGAAACACAAAGTGAATGATGGACTTGACGAGACCAGAGTCAAGACTTGGAGTAAGGGTGCTTTGATGGCTATTCAAGCGTAGCGAAAGATGTAGCATGATCAAGATCAAATGCACAACAGCATTCAGAAAGCCCTCGATGCAAATATCAATCTTGATAACTCTGAGTCCACCACTCAAAAGACAAGATTCTACGATGGTTTCATTTTGCCAAAGGAAGCAGATAAAACGATGCTCCCAATGAATGATCTATCTTCTTGCAAGCTACTGTGCAGTTCTTCAACTGTCACCTCCTGTGTGGCTTACCATGGCACAGTGAAGAGGACACACTTGCTCATTTCTCACATATCGTCCATTCACATTTCACAGATTTTCCGCCTATCTTCACACCGCTTTTCTTTCTTTACGTTGCTCTCATACGCATAAACCTTTTCTTTCACAGCTTGAACGCACAGCCTTTCCAACATCCTCCATCATCTGCGCCTCCGGTTACAGTCAAACAAACACACCGCTGCTGCTACCGCAATGCTCAAATCTATCCTCAAACCCTACTGGACACCCTCGCCTCCACCCAATGACTCTGCTCTTCTGGGTCTACGCACTCAAATCCTTGGTTTGTTTTCTTCTTTTCCCCTTTTCCCTTTTCCCCTCCCCTCTTACCCCTCTGTCCTTTCCTATCTCTGCACCACTGAAATCCACTAACTCAAGTGGTGTCTCACAGAAAACTACCGCTACCTGTGTCCAGAACAGCAGAATGTGATGCTGGTGACATCGAGCTATCAAGGACGGTATGCAGCACATCTGGTGCTACACCCCAAAGCTGCGGGACCTGATGGAGGTAAAAGAGTATTGAGCAGCAAGTTTTGCATGAGTGGAGATAAAGCTTTGAGGGGGTTGTTGGAGGTTACGGAGGAAGAGGTTTATAGGAGATTGTATGGGTATGGAGACCTAAAAGTGCAGGGGGTGAGGGAAGTGATGGGAGTGGATGAAACGGGAGAGTTGGAAGGACGAGAGGAAATAGCATGAGAAGCAATTAATATCCACGGCGATGCTTACGCATAAAAGGACAGCAAGAGCAATAAACAATCAAAGACCCTCGTTATAAGCAATGGGAATTCACCTTCGACCCATTCACAAGGAATCTGAAGAACCGATTACCTCCACCCTGCCGCTTTCCCTCAACCATCTGACCCCTAGCCCACTCACTGGCCAGACCCTCAACTCCTGCTGCTGTGAACCTTCGGTCCAGCTCCATGGACCCTGCCCCAAGAGGTATCCAAGGGCGTCCGTCTAACACCCCATACCGACAATCAATATGCCACACCCCATTTTGGTCTGATGTGCCAAATCGAATTATTCGCTCGCGACGCCAGATGGAGTGGGTGCGCCAGGTCTTTCCGTTGGAGTGTTTGTCGCAGATGTCGAAGTGGAAAGAGGAGTACTTCTCATAGTCGAGGAAGGCGTGTAGAGCGTTTGGATGCCATTGTTGAAGAATGGTGGCGATGTCTTGGGCGGTGGTCGGGTCGTGGTCCGGGTAGGGGACTGGTTCGTGCACAGAGTGGTAGTCCTTTATTTCTTCGACGCACTCGACTTGTGTATCGTCTCTTGGCCATATGATGGTTGTCATAGCACAACTAGAGGTGTGTTTATCTTCTCTTTGTGCTTTCGTTTGCTTGATACTGTGTGAGAGTTGGAGAGTCTGTGAGATATCAGATGCTTGACCTCAAACAGTGAAGCTTCAAGAGTTTTGTCTTGACATACAACTGGTTATAGCGTACATGTGATGATAGGGAGAAGAGAAGATGAAGAAAGGACATCCTAAGCCAGCTGTATATCTACATACGGCCATCAAGAGGCTCCTCAAGGGCTCGAGGAAACAAGGAGCTACATGCATGACCTTCTTGATGAATTGTGATAGATCTAATGCTGCTGGGGATGCTGCATGATATGTGCAGCAAAGACTAACACAAGTGCCGTAGCTAGCGGCAAGAGGAGTTCCTTTCGGAAGCAAGTTTCTTGCCCCGGCAGATTGACTTGCGGCTTCGCATTGTACATACAAGGATCTCAGCGAATCGCGAGTGTTACCAAGTCGAACTTGGCAGCGATGGATGTGATATCCGCTGATACAGGAAGAGTATGTGGTGGTCGGGCAAGTATTCGATGCGCATGGTATAGCGTTCATTTCTGATGACAGCAAGGTTCAACAAAAGGCGGCGACGATCAGATTCCAACGACAACAATGATCCCCTAGCCGAACAATGAGTGCAGCGACGACGAGAGATCTTGACTGCTGAACAGGATACTAGGTCCACATATCAAGGCTTTTATGAATATGATGTTGTTGTCTGATCATCATGTCCGATGGTCGTTGAAGAACTTTTCGAATCTTCGATAAGGCCCCAGCTGATACTGTACCCGGGTTTGAACAGAAGTCATGCGACAGTTTCTGTTCTGATACTCAGTCTGTTGACCGTGCTTGTGTGGTTGGATCCACGATGGAGTAGCCGATCTAGGCTGTTGTCTTTTGTGGGGAGCTTGCATGATTGGATCTCAAGGTCGCAGAACTACTGCAGCTACTGTTAGCTAACATCGGGCACAGAGCTTCTTGTGGTAGAGCTACATGTCGTGTGTCCGGATGGGGTGTTCTTGGCCTGTGAGTGAAGTATCGAAATGTCGGTGAGGTGCGACGTTCCGGCTGAATGCATGTCGGTAACAATTTGTTTGTTGTTCTATTATGCTGTAGCAACAACACAAGTCCAATTGAAAGTCGACTTGATCTTCAGGAGGTTCGACACGTGAGTTGCAAGTGACAATAGACTCGGACACCAAGAAGCCGAACCGAACATGCAAGTTCGATGGCCATGGTACGTACCCCAACTTTCAAGTTCCTGATGACCAGTTGACTCGAAAAGAAATGAGGCTTTGTCGTCGGGCACATGCTCCACGATAGCGCAGTCTCGAGACATGTCAGGATGGTTTGGCTTGATGCTGTCACACGAGCTCGCACCTTCGTACGCACCGCAGAATCGGCTTGAAGGAAACGTTCGGCTGGTTGCCTGGGATGCTTGACGCCTGAAATGGTTCGCTCGGACCTCGGAACAGGCTTTCCATTCTCCTAGACCACAAGCCGGCGGTGCGGAAATTGCATGATGCGCTTCTAGAAGGAGGTGATGGCTTTCCTATTCTCCGGATTCCTTGTTGACTATTTCTCCGGATTGGCAGGAGAGAAGAAAAAGGAGCTTTGATACTTTGGTTGCGAATCAGTTGATCGCGCAACGGGCTTGGTCATGTGTCGAGTTCAGAAGCCCGCTTAGGTCTACTGTTTTGTTTTGAGTTTGGTTGTCCAGTTGAACTGTCTTCGATCATCGTGATTCGGATCTATCCACGAATCTGTTTACAAGATCTGGTTTCAGTATCTGCCTATGACTGGTGATGAATCAATAATTGTGCAAGGCTGACAGGTGACTTGTCAGCAGTGCGCATAAACAAGCCGAGGTCACCGTTGCCAACGGTTATTCAGTAGATTCTTATCTCGAAATAGCACGATTGTTAACAGTCAACAACGATGCTTTCGGCTCCTCGAAACAACGAGTCCGCGAAAAGCATTCTAAACCAATCGCCTACTCGGGTAGGAACACCATGCGAAATTCCCTCCGTGGCAGCAACAATGATGAACGATGTGATCTGCGACACGTAAAGGACGTTATATCCACAGGGGGGCAGCCTCCAACTTTAGCGGATGCGGCACTGCATGTACACGTCTCCAAGTATCTGTCGCAAAGTCGCTGCCTCATGAGACTCGTCTCGCCTTCGGAGGTCGGAAGCATTTGACTGTTGTCTCTCCGTTGTCGCAAAGGCAAAGTGCCTTGGGCCCCGAGTGGCGAGAACAAACACGTTCGGGAAGCGATGCCGTTGTCGACATCCCTATTACTCACCCTGTACGTGTCCAGTACGCATGACCAAGCCAAGATGTAGAGGATGAAAAATCACGTCTCTCACGGAAGCGACGGACAAGTGTGGATGGGAATGGCGCCTGTCTGATGCAATGGGACAGGGGAACTTTGTCCCCCCGCCTTACGAATGATTTGTTTTCTGCTTTGCATATGCAAAAGTAGACGACTTTTCGAGCTGAAAATTGAACTGTAAAGATAGGTGCGTGTCTATTCAATGATCGACAACAGGACATACTCGAAGTAGCAAATCTGATAGTCGACTGTACCGTCGTGCGCAAAGGGGAGGATCTGTCAGCGATTCTGCGAGTCTGTTGCGTATCCAACGTGGCTGATACCCATTGTCAACGTCCGTCATGGAACTCTTCGGCCTTGCACAGTCTGCATGACGCATATTTCGAAACACAGGCTTGCATTGAGAGGAAATGAGACGACATGGCTGGGGTGCCTGAGTACGTAAACCTCCCAAGGGAGTGNNCCCTGTTGATCAACCACGACATCATCTCGAAGATCTGCTCTTGCGNTCTCCGCGAAGCGACCTGTGTGTGTGGGTNCCGAAATTTGGTGCTAAGGGTAACGTGAGCCGAACTTTAGGCTTTCCAATGGTCCACCATGACCGTTGTGCCTGCAGGAATGGCTGGACCCTGTAGCGTGCCTCGTGGTACAGATGGAATGGTACAAATGATCTGGTTGATCCCTCTTCTTCTTGCTCTGATTCTCCTTTGCATACTCCATATCGTCCTACCAATTTTATACCAAAATCTCTCGANCTCGCAAACCAACCAACAATCCAATTCGACAACACTCACACCACAACAACAATGGTTACCTCGAAGTTTACCGAGATGCTTGATGACTGCTCGCCACCATCTCTTCCCTCGGCCAATGTCACACTCGAAGACTGCCTCGAACACCGTCAAAGATCTCCTTCATCCAGCAGCAGTTCAAAGGGCTCCATTGAGGGTGTCAAGTTCGCCGCTTCGACACACAGCCCTCCTGCTACGCCAACTTCGCCCATCTCCGGACTGATGCGAGCTTTCTCCACTAGAAGAAGAAACAACGCCCCTTGAACGAACGCCGTTTGGAATTCCAAGACATCACAACACACCTTCTTTGTCGCTCAATCATACACCCACCAAAACATTCAGGACCATGGACCAACAGTTCAACCATCACACCACAGCAAGGCTTCAGCCTTCGCCTACGACAGACAAGCTTGACACCGCTATATTCTGATCAGCTAGATCAGCAGAGCAACCATTGAAACTCTCTTTCAGTTTTCGCCTGGTAAAACTGCATCAGGTGGGCCCCCGGACTATGAGTCAGGGTCTAGCAACCAGACGGTTTCTCCCATACCGGTGCGTGCGTCCGTCCGCCACCCCGACTGAACCGAGTCAATGCCGCGACATGTGTCCATACAGCGCCCAACGACTCAAGGTCAATTCGTCTGCGGTCGCCCGGAAACAGAAAATCTTTTGTGAACTTTGTCCGAAAGACCTTTCGTGGTGGATCTTGTCGACCATTCTCTTCAGCTTCTTCCAACGGCCGTATCCGCTGGATAGCTTTTCTGTCAGTTTCTTCAACGCACAGCTTCGTTCGTGTGATTGAGTCGAAACAACAGACTTTTCATCTTCGTCGCTACTATTTGCTCACTGCATTCGGGCAGTAATGTCAACTGCCGTTTCATTCAGCATTTTCATGTATAATTAATCTTTAATCTATTATTTTATCCTCCATATTCATTCCACTCTTTGTATGACGCACTGTTCAACGGGGTATCTAGTGATCTACAGTATTTTCGCTTCGCATCCACCTATTCATCTAGCATTGCCGTGTGTGACGACGTCTTCTCCCTGCGATGCTGGTGTTGTCTGGTCCCATCCAAACACAAGCTGCGCATCGAGAAAAAAGGACAGCGAGCGGAGGAGGAAATTGCACGAATAGGAATCCAAGTCTGTCTAACCAGTTTCATTGAGGATACGAGCGCATTGTTGCACTATACTTGCTCCACTTCACTACTGGAGAAAAAATTTCTATTGCGCAAAAAAGCCAAGCCGTCCGTCCTTGAGCTTGTCTTGCGGTCGACGGTCGCATTGGCCTCTGTAGGGCATTCTCCGGGCAATTGAGATTTCTTGCAAAAGGTCGAGCCCAATCTGCAATATAATTGTGATAAAAAAGCCAGCAGACGAGCAAAAGAAAAGGTCGTACCCGGGATCGAACTGGGATTACCGGAATCAGAATCCGATGTGCTAACCATTACACTATACAACCTGTTGTTGAGGCACTTTTCGGTCAATCTATATCTAATCACTGCGGAAATATCGACAGGAAAGCAGATTTTTGCCAGAGCTCTCCGTCGTCTTCGCTTCGAGGACAATCTGACACCAAGGATTTTCGACTTGGTCATCAATATGCTTGAAGACATCATGCGAGGATCTGATAAACTCCTGCCGAAGGAATATTGGAAATAACTCAATCAAGTGAAGTAAGTTAGGACGCACGACTCGGAAACAAAGAGACCCTGGATCAACGTTGCCGGTCACGATTGCAAATCATCTCTATACAGAAAGATCAACACACTCGCAAACGTGTTCAGGCAACGTCAGCTTGCAAATCCTCCATCCTAAAGATGTCTGCCTCTTCAGCCTCCACCACCTTATGCAAGAAAAAACAAATCATCGGACTTGGTATGGGCAATAGTGTCCGAGAAGAGAAACGGGTGACGCGTGCTGGAAGGAGGCTGCCACTACGTCAGCGACTCTCAGTCGGATGATGCTCCGGGAACATGCGTCAGCGCCCACCTTTGCCCTTCCTTTTCAACTCCACTCCATCTTCATCACCTTCGGCCACTTCGAGGCCTTCCGGACACGGAACACACGGTTGGTAGATTCGCCTTTCACGCCTCTCCCGACTACCCGTCTCTTATCTCTGTTATATATGATGCAGACCCTGTGGGGAAAGAGAAGGATCTCAGAAAGCTACGGCTCCAGTTTGTGACGCGTTTTTGTCGGCGACTTCGACTTCAGCTCTTGAGCTCCTCGGCCGACCTTGCAGCATTGTATAATCTTCTGTGCCGGATTCCCAATGCAATGAGGACACTGTGGGTTCAGTGAGGAATGCATCCCACGCGCGGGTGGATCAATCCACATTCCAGAGCGCACGCATTCGTCCAAAAGAGCCAACGTTGTGATGCGCGCCTTGCGTATGATGCTGCTTGTGTCATGGCCCATACTGTACCATCGCCTTTGACTTCAATTCATACTGACATGGAAACTTGTAGCATCGACTCTTCCAGAATGAGCTGATTGGTTGCTTCTTGGCCTGGTTTCTTGACAACAATGTCGTTGTATACAATCCATAATGGGTGATCATCTACAGGAAACAATGCTTTGTACTGACTTGACCGCAAACGGTAAGCAAATATCGAGTCAGCCAAACACACCCGCAACCAGCGAAACTCCCATCCTCTGCTTTCGGAAGTTGTAGAGAACAATGGCTCGAGCAGAGATGCGATGTTCATTTCTGCTAGTTGGTATTGCTGACAGTTCCCGCTCTGGTTCCTCTATCATTTGACATCGCGAATTGACCATGTCTACACGACAAACACGCAGCAAGAGTCGAGGTCGAGCTGTCAGAACGCCTGTAAGACCTCTGTCTCGTGTTCGCACCAACACTTCNTTTTCGGACCCTGATTACGATCAGCCGACACCTGAACCGAAGACTGCATCCACTCCCTCGCCGACATGGGGCAAGCTTCCAGACGAGAAAAATGTGGTCCGGAAGTTCGAGGTGCCAACTGGTACACCTTCGGTATCTCTGATCAGACCAGATGGCCGCCGTTACTACATGAGCAGCGCTTGCGGTCCTGTCAACTATTCGTCAACGGGCAAATTCCAGGACCCTGTCGCTAGATCCAATGCCTCTCGCGCGAAGGCAATGGTTTACCCAAACTTCCATGAACCATCTAGACCCTACCCAAACCCCAACTTCCCCAGGAGATCTGCATCGCGCCCGAAGCGAGTCGAAATATCAACTGGACTGGACGAGGACGAGGAAGAGCGCTTGCGAGCATCTCCAACTTGGAGAAAGAAGAGACCTGATACCCCTACTTTCGCTCGAGCCACCATGTTTGGCTCACCCAAGAACAGCTTCTTGCACTGGCTTGGAGGATTCGTACCACGATCTGGTTTTGTCTGGCTAGTGCTGATTTTCTTCGGCATTCTTTTGGGCTTGTCTACTCCTCCGGAGACAAATCCAGTCCAGGTTGCATACAAGGAAGTATGTAGCCGTTTTGGCAATCCTGCTGATTGGAACTGCAACGGAAACTTCAACGTCACGATTGATAATGTTGTTAGCCACTGTCACAGCGCTGCTGACACAATCTACGACAAGTTACACATGACTGGCGCAAAGACAAATGTCGAAGATCTGGTGAACTCATGCCAGGAGTCGATTGAATACCGCAAAGACAAGCTCCGGAACATGTTTGAAGGCATGGAAACGGCGACCGCGACTTTCAAGAAGTCTCTGTGTGCTCTTCCGGGGGCGGAAATGTGGGACGGATGTGTCAAGAAGTCGGCTTCGAAACTCAATAAGCCTTTCGCAATGATCGCAAGTGTGTTCTCGAGCCCAGTTACCAGTACCAGGATCAGAGTTTATAGGCCTACCAACCCTTCGAACCCGAGACTTGTGCAGAGAATTGTCATAGAGGAGATCGCCAAATCTCCTAGCATGGATCCGACCGGTCGCGCCGAGCACGTAGCTNNAATAGCGTTGTCGCGTCTCTGGCGAGCCAAGCAAAGAGTCAGGCATCATCAGCGCTATCTTCCATCAGTTCTGCCTACTTTCCACTTGTTTCGAGTTCTAGCAGCAGTGACCACATCGCGGAGTCTATGGAGACTGGATCAGCTTCCGTAGGGTCGAGCTTGTCCCCCAGCATCGAANACAGTATCCAAGATCAAGGATCTCGAGCTCAAATACACCTTGGCACTCGCTAAAGCAGAGATCAAGATGTTGCAGGACAACGACACTTCCATCGTTTCGCACACAACTTATACTAAACGCCATCTCAATACTCTATTGACAACAGCATGGGATCTGCAGAAGGAGATTGATAAATTCTCAATCTGCATGATTAGGGAATCTGAAGCTGCCATCAGTGAGCTTTCCAAGAAAATCTCCTTCCAGCCGGAGTCGTGGTATAGCCTTGCTCGCTCAGGCTGGACTGTTACGTCGGCGGATTCTGCTTTCAAAGCACTCGGCAGTCCATCTACTGAATGCCAAACATTCTTGGTCCGCACACACCAGAAAGTGCTCGGCGCACTCGAAACACGCGAAGGATTGCTCAGAGAAATCGAGCGAGTCATCAATCTATCCTATCACCGCGACTTCAGAAAGAAGAGCCCGCTCTACATCCCCATACCTCTTCCCTGGGTCAGAGCTCTGGGACCTTTCCCCAATCTTCCCGTCATCCCACTGCCTACCATTCGTCTGAACCCTTGGTACTGGTTCCGTGGTGAGACTTACTGGTATAAGGTCCGCACACACGAGCAACGCGAACAGAGCCTCAAGCTTCACCGACTACGCGTAACACTCAACCAAATCCGTGAGGCTAGCGAAGGCTTTGATGACATCAAGAACCTCACCGAGCGTGCCATCGTTAGCTTGTTGGATGCACACAAGGACCTTCAATCTCGCAGTCAGGAAGTCCTTAAAAATCCTGCATTTGGCACATCGTTCTTGAAATCCAAGATCCAGACTGTGAGAGAAGATCTAGCTCTGGCTATCAAACTCAGGGACCAGAGAAAGCGTGTCAAAAACCATATCAATGCAGTCGTGTGGGGCAGATATAATAATGGCAATGACCAGCATGCTGTTTATGTTGTTAGGGAGATGAGGCTGTGAGGTGGGCTGTGGGATGGGGTTTTCTGGGATCGTCGTTCTTGTTTAGCTGTCAGGTTTGATACTCTTTTTAAGACGGTCATTTATGCAGATCTTCATTAATTTGTGCACGCTCGAGATGCTTTTGGTGCCACCCTAATCTTGCCTTTTGGTCTTAATATGCTCACTACCATTCCCTTGTATGCCACTTCTGGGTAATGGTGACATTCTTTCGATGCCAACGTGGTCCCTCTAGAAGCTTACGTCTTGTAGTCGCTAGTATCGATATTGCTGTCTGAAATCCATGCTTGTGCTCAGTTTTGACTTGATTTCATCAATTTGTGCTTGTCATTCTCAAAGTGAGGTCTTAAAATGTCACTGAAGCCGATAATTCAACAATCACGCAGCATATGAGCGTGTGTCACCTCTGCGCAGAGTGCAGACAAGCTAGAGTACCCGTCAAACAGTTCTACCAGAACCAAAAGTTTATCATTGTCGAGAATTTACCACTTCTGACACAAAATGCTTGTTAAGGGTGCCACCCTGCCTTCTTGACTGCGAACGAATCATGCTTGACGTCACCTTGTTCCTTCTCTACAGAACACATACACAACTCTTTACTGTCTAGTTTTCTCCTGTCAAAAGTCTTATAATATAGACAAGAAACAAGCCATGCAGCTGCTCAAAGCGCTCTTCTTCATTCTCTTTACAGCAATACCGCTGCACGCCACACATACACTTCTTCCTTCATCAGCAATGCACCCCATCGAGCCTGCAGACCTCAACTGGCACCTAAAAGTATACACACCTCCCGACGAATACGAGATTCATCTTGTACCAGGCTACACCATCTCCAACCACTTCGAAACAATCGGCAAAGACTTGAGTCACCGAATCCGCCGGCGCTGGGAAGACCCTGAGGATGTTGACTTTGTGCACTTTCTGATCTATCTGCCCGAGAAAGAGAATTTGGATCTTGTTAGGAGGGATCCAGGGGTCGAACTTGTGGTTGAAAGTGCGGAGTATCAGGCGATTAGTGATCCTACTGTGGAGGAAGATTATCATGGCAAGCATGTTGAGTTGTAAGATACGGACACATATCATTTGTTGCTAGCTCGTGGCTGCCATTAGACATGGAGAGTCCAACCTGCTCGAGTATAACCGAAGACAATGGAGGACCAGATGCAGATATATGCGGTATGTCAAATTAGGAACTCAAAGAGTTCAACATGATAGTCTGATGCGAAGCTACATATCGGTGACAACAAGCTTACGACGCCAATTCAATACGCGGGCCTTTATAGTGTTTTCTTGCATAGAAGACCCAGTTGATAGAGCTGAACAACGCCATTGCGGCCAGCACTGCGCAAGTATAATNCTGTGGCATCATCGTCAGCAACGTCACTTATGACTCACACATAGAAGAGCAGACAAAAGACTCACTCATACTGGATCCCGTGGTTGGGACAGAAGTCGGCAGATCAAAGAAGACGACTTCGATGATGGCGAACACGACAACAGTCGCATTACACGTCCATCCCAGCCAACCAGGCAAGCGAAACCATCGGTCTTTAGCAAGGAACCTTTNGCTTCTGCCTCTAAACATCAGTAGCATGCAGGGCATGGCAANAGAGATCATTTGCAGAATGATGGTTGTGTTGATCAAAGCATTGAACGCAGCTGTGGACGCGAGATAGATGCACCCGCAGACAAATATGACCGCAGCATTGGCGAGCAGAGACCAAACAGGCACTTCTAGACCCGGGTGCATCTGTGCCAACTGTTTCGAGAGCACGAGACCGTTGTCGCGGCCGAATGCCCATATCAGATGTGAGGACGTCTGCTGAATGGCATTGACAACGAACAAATTGATGGTGAGAAGGACGACGAGGAAGACTGTTGCTGCGGCGTCGCTGCCAGTCGCTTGGCGCCAGAGTTCGTAGATGGGCACACTAAAGGACATGGTCAGCCTACTTTCGCATGCCAAGTTCACGAACTAAACCATGACTTACGCAGTTGAGATGAGATCGTTGATGTCTTTGATGCCGTAGCACATTGCGATCGCAAAAATAAATCCTGTGATGAAGCCAATGACTATTGTCGTGCACAAAGCCTTCGGCACCGTCTTCTCAGGTTCTGTGCATTCTTCTGCGAGGTGAAGTGAGGCATCGAGGCCAGCAAAGATGAAGCACGATGTTGCAAAGCCCGAGAGGAACGTCACACCAGCTGGCCAACCTGTATTGCTTTCCATGGTCGCCCAGACATACTTTGCACTTTGTTTCTCAGAGCGGGCCAGACAAGTAACGGTGACGACGACAAAGGAGCTAAGGGTGAGGAATACNNTGTCTTATGGTCAGTCGTGTCTAGGTCAAGATGCTGTTATAAACTTACATCCGATGTTGTGCACCCACGGCGTCTTTGCAAGAGCGAAGAGGTTGTATAGAAGGAAAATAGAATTTATGGCTTGGTAAACGAGAAAGTAGTGCCAGGCCTGAGGTGCATAGCTCGGATGGTAATATACCACCAAAGCCAGAAGAAGTTGTGTTGCAAGAAGAGTGGCAGCAGCTCCCAGCGCTATCCAAGAGAACATGGCAATTGAGCCACAAGAATAGGAGAGGCCACGACTGAATCGTTTCGGAGCGAGGATGGATGCAAAGTGGTACCTGAAGACGTTTAGCTTGAGTAGAGCATGAGGATTAGTGGTGACTTACTGTCCGCCGGCAGTAGGATAGCAAGACGCCAACTCCGCTAGGGATGCCCCAGTTGCTGCATACGCGATGGTCGCCAAGGGGATACCATAGATCAGAGTGGCAGTGCCTCCAGCACTGATAGCGATTGCAAGACTCGTCGCTATGGCGACCCAACTGTTGCAGATGTTGAAGCTCAAGGCGATGATGTTGAACATGCTAAAGTGTCGACGGGTTGGCGCTATGCCCAAGTCACTGACATTACCCACTGACACAGAGAGCCTCTCGGGATCATGTGTGGTATACTTGGCAGCCGTAGAGTCGGCTCGAGCTGTTGTGTAGGAGATGTCAGCTATGATATAGCGCAACTGAGATAGTATGAGAGAGAAGCATACTTCTGGAAGACATGCTCTTCTGATCGGTCGATACCATGTTGAATATGGCAGTAAGCCAGGTTGATTATTACCCATTGCGTTGGAGGATATCAGGGATACTTATGTTTGACCATCTCAAACGCTGGAGATAAAGGAACGATTCCGCCTCGTGAACAACTATGCTCGAATTGATACCATCAAGTCCAGACAAACTTTACCCCGCTCGAAACCAGTGCGGCTGCACTGCGCCAGAGCGTGCTGTTCTGGCCGCAATCGTATCTCTCTTTCTAAATCGACCAAGGGCGCTGCTGACATCTTCAACGAGTTGCCTATCAGTGCTACAATATGGTCCCCTATCTCGCTGATATACCATGCTGAGTTGTGGTAGCAAGGTCAGAGCGATATGGGGCAGCGTTCCCAGATAGGTGATGGAAGTGAGAAAGTCCCAATGCGGAAAGAAAAAGGAGAACTAGGCTCGATCGGGAAAGAAATGTGAGAAAGCTTCATAGCCTGGGCGTGTGCATCCAGGGATAGGCTTGAAACAAGGCATGATAGGAGGGATGACCATATTCATTGGTCATGGAAATACGAATGGTGGAAGAGGCAAGAAATTCGCTCACAAAATAAATAGTCAGGCGGCTCTCAGCGCTACGATCCAGAGTATGCACACTTTCACGTTCGATTGACACCTGAAATGACTTCTCGAGACGGTTACCAATGGACAAAGTCCTCTGGGCTTGTAAAAGGTGTACCCAGTATCGGTGTTATACAGCCGCCTACAAACATTAGAGACGAACAGGGGGCCTACGACGTCGTTGTTGTCGGAGCAGGTTATTGTGGGCTTACAGCAGCCAGAGATGCTGCGTTGTCAGGTATGTCATAGGAATGAGCTTGTATGTCGCGAAAGCTAATCCGAGAGTGTNNAGGCCTCAAAGTGTTGCTGCTAGAGGCTCGCGACAGAATTGGTGGTCGTAGCTGGAGCTCAAACATCGAGGGCTACCCATTCGAGATGGGTGGCACCTGGGTCAGTTGGGGACAGCCTCACGTTTGGAGAGAGATCTCGAGATATGACATGCGCAATGAGTTGGAGCTCTCTCACGACTATAGTCGAGGCGTGAATCATTGCTCGCTCAATTCCTCTAGCGGAAGCCGCAGCATGAGCCATGAGGAAGAAGTAAGTCTCAGCGGACTCCCAAGCTTGATACACGTGCTGAACGTAAGTAGNGATGAATTGATGGACTCCGCTTTGAGAAAATTTGCCAACGTTGATGGTGAGCTTGGGCGAAAAGTCATGCCTTTTCCGCACAGCGAAGGCCACAATCCGGAGGCCGCAAAATACGATAGAATGTCTGTCGCAGATCGCGTTGCTCAGATCAAGGACGACCTCACACCAGATGAGTACACTGCTCTACTCGCATTTGTTCTGCTTTGCAGCTGCAGCACACCGGAGAAGACCAGCTTCTACGAATTTTTACACTGGTGGGCACTTTGCAACTACTCGTACGAGTATTGTATTGAGTACCTCATCAAGTACAAGTTCAAGGGAGGACAATCGAGCTTTGCCATCAACTTCTTCAAGGAAGCTTGCGCGACAGGCAGATTCTCATATGCTTTCAACACTCCAGTCGCAGCCATCAAGGACAATGGCAGTGAGGTCCATGTGGCCGCAAGAAATGGAAAGACATTCAAGGCGGCCAGACTGATCTCAGCGATCCCCATGAACATCCTGAAGGACGTGACCTTTAGTCCGGCGTTGATTCCAGGCAAGCTTGACGCCTCGAATCGTGAACACGTCAACAAATGTGTCAAGCTCCATGCTGAGGTCCGCGATAGAGATCTGAGATCTTGGAGTGGCATTACATACCCCAACGGAAGCTTACTTTATGCCATCGGTGATGGTACGACTCCCAGCGGCAATACACACATTGTTGCCTTTGGCGGGTCGCACAATCATCTTCAGCCGGAGAAGGACATCAACAAGACCAAGGAGGCACTCCAAGCACTGACTCCCATGGATATTGAGAGAGTGGTAAGTCGGTCCACAGCTTGTGCCTTAATATCGTCGTTAACGACTTCCAGNGTATTCCACAACTGGGCGGATGATGAGTTTGCTAAGGGCGCTTGGTTCTTTTCTCCTCCGGGTCTCGTGACGGAACATCTGGAAGACCTCCGGGCTCCACAGGGTAACATGTACTTTGCCAACTCCGACTGGGCAGTAGGTTGGAGAAGTTTCATTGATGGCGCTATTGAGGAGGGTACCCGGGCTGCGCTGGCAGTCAAGAGAGACCTCGATAGAAGTCGTTCAGCAAACCTCTAGAACTAAATGCAAATTGATGAGAACATGAACCATTACCGTATTGTAGTCGAACGAAATTTCATTCATATTATCAGGACTGGCTCCACCAAGCTGGGATTTCGAGCCCACTCGCCGTTCGGTTGCAGTAGCCATATCTGTTCGAGACGTTCCAGGGCCACAATGATACTGTTCAACTGTGTTTTCTCATAGACCTGGGCAAGTCTACCGGCAAAGAAGTTTCTATGATCCTGGCTCTGGCTGGAAGCCGCTGCGACGAAGTAGACCCACGGCAGTGTGTGCATGCAAGGACTATCCGCATGGATGGGCAGTACCAATTGACGCAGTTGCTCAATGTCGGTATAGAGTTGGCCTTGTTGATAGTCGTCCAAAGCTTGGCGCATGTATATGTTCCTTGCTTGGTTGATTGCCTGACGGAAGATGACTGTGTTCTCAAAGACACTCGGGTTATCTGGAAATTGTTGACTGAATATGAAATCGAAGTAGAAATCTAGATCTTTCTCAAAGGTTTTGCGGCCTTGGGAGAGATCAAGAAGAGGTGGGGTGAAAAGTTGGANACCTAGACAGGATGAGCTCAGTGGCAAAATTTCAGTCAGGCATACTCACATTCTAGACTGTTGTAGCAAAAACCCTCGTTCGGCTGACGGTTCTGATTCTAAGAGTTTGTTATGACTTAGAAGATTGGTGAGCATAGGATAGAGATGAATGAAATCTCGAGAGCCAGTGACCGTTTCTCCGACCAAGAGAAGGATGAGCGTCGCCCAAGTAGACGTGCTAAAGACTTTACTGCTTTCTTTAGCGAACGCGTCTGCACGTAATCTCTTTATAATCTCAGAACGTCCAGTCTCTGCAAGAGGGAGAAGATCTGGTCTTTTCGTTGACAGGTGAAAGGCAGCGACAACTGACACTGCACGCTGTACAAGGTCGTCCTGGTAAGCCATTGGAAGCAAAAAATTACGATATCCATTGGAGCCAGTGTCAAAAATGACCATGATAGATGCAATGCTGTGCGAAACTGTTTGCTGTCAAACGCCTGGCAAGAAAGCAAGTAGCAGATGCATTGGCTTACAATGATTGAAGAGCATCTGTATACCAGGCTTCAGCAACTCCAGTCTCAGATCAGCGCCGGGGTCAATGCTGAAAGAGATGGTAGTGCTATCGTCCAGTGGGGTGTATGTTGATTGATAATCTTGTCTCTGACGAGTGACGGGTACAATCTCCTCAACATCTTCGTCGTCAGCGTCAGCTCCAATACTATTGCCTCCGAGGTTGCTGATAGTCTCAACAGCTGAATCAACAATGGCGATTTGCTCGGGTGCTTCTGTTTGTGTGGCTGTACGTGACCTTGCTACGGGCGCGATTTGCAGATGCTGGCTCAGACGTGTCGCAAAGTTTTGAACATCAGGAATCGTTTGCCCTTTGCGCTTTCCCTTNNTTGAGATGGCACCCTCGACAAACCTGATATGGCGGCCGATACCGGTACATTTGATACCCTTCTTCAGACACTTCGCGCACTCAGGCGTGGCTTTGTCGCACTTGATGCGACGTCGCGAGCATTCTTTGCAACCGTCTCTCGGCATCCCGCCGTCATCTATAGATCAGTTGATCTCATACGCAGCACATTCATAGATACTGTCGGCACTTTCAGATGGCATACAGGACGATGTTGAGAGAGTTGAGATAAGATCTCGCCGTCGAGGTGCGGAGAGAAACCAATCTACGGTTAATCTTCGGTTCAGGGCGCGTTCTTGCCTTGTGCCTGCTGCCATACTACGAGTGAAATCTGGGCGAGATGTCAGATGAACAACTGTTGATGGAAGTTTGCAAACAACCGCATGATCCGTCTACAATTAAGCAATCACGAGGTTGACCTTGCTTCGCTGCAACGGCAATACACCTCCGCTCCCTCCAGTACGACCGGGGCCCTAGTTGAGTTTATTGACGACGAAGATACCGACCCTGACGGAACTGATTACGACGATGAAGTTAAAGACGATGAGGATGACGATGAAGCCCCCGGGCCACTTGCTTTCCTGTGCACCCAACCATTCCCGGACTTGAGTCTCTCCGTTTATGGCTTCCTTGTCGCTATCGTGGACACCGACGCGTACGTTAAGGAAACCAACAAGACAAACCTCACTACTGCCATGGCTACAGCTACAATCCTCTGGAACTGGCACCCGAACGCTGTCCGCGCCTTTCTAGACCATTAGAAATACTCGGCCTTTGAGTACTCTACAATCGACAGAGCACCTAGAGCTGAGAGATTTGTCACGCATATAATTAGTCGCCATGACCGGGCCATTCTCATCGGTCACTTCGATCAAGACTTCGACTAGGGCTATCAAGTTAGCTATGGACTCCTTAAGGACGGCCGTTAGAAGCCACTCTAGGGATCTACGGACGTGTTGCCTAGTAAAGACAATCCAGAATGGGTCAACAAGATGGGTAACATGTGGGCCAAAGACGAGCTTTATTTCAAGCCATGGCTATCTAAAAGCATCGCGAACAGGAACTTACTTTGTGGGGTGGTAAGGTGGACCCTGCTTCATTGTACTAAGAATTGTCGTGAAGGTAAGATAAAGCCACTAGTCCACAGCTTCTATTGGAACAAGATACAGTTTTGCACGTCACTGTAGCCAAACCGCATGTAATCAATTGGTGTTTGTACGTGCATGTGCGAAAATCAGGCATGAGAGTAGCCAGCCGACCACACGGTAAATATTCGGGTAGCCCACGGGCGCAATTCGAGGCTTCATAGCTGTTGTTTGCAGTCATTCTCGATCAGCACAAGGCTTACAGCCAGGGGTGCCCTTTGGCAGTGTTCTTTGACGGTGCTGAATCGGCTGGAAGCGTACAACGAGGCGTCACCGCTGCAGAAAGACTTGCAAAACTGTTCACCACACTCACATCGGACTCGACATTTCTCCGCCAATTCTACTCCGATTGCGCTCGCAAGCAGCGCATCATGATCGCAGAACGCCCTTTGTGCGGGCTGTAACTTGGAAGCGTCGAATTTCGCCCAACTTTCGTGCTGAAAAGTGAATAGACAAGGCTTCCTCACTTCAAACTTCGGATGCGATTTGCGCACTCAGTTTTTGTCCGTTCGAGAAGCCGAGTACATTAATCAAAAGCTTTGTGTTTCCTCTATACAACGGTGCTTTGGCCGAGTGGTTAAGGCGCTGGCTTTAGGCTGTATGGAAGGATTCGCTTCGTGCGGAGAGACTTCTTCCTATGTAACTTAAATCGCCAGTTCGAAAGAGCGTGGGTTCGAACCCCACAGGCATCACTATCTATTCCTTTTGCACTTTTGAGCTACTCAGGAAGTCTGTAGTGCAAGAGGGGATGATTTTATGACGATTTTTCGTTGGTGAAGCCTGCCTGAAAAGTGCGAGTTACAATGAAGCCTGGACCTCGGCTTGCCATCGAGAGCTGAGTGTAGTGGCAGATCTCATGGCCGTTCCATGCTGGAAAGCTTGACTCTGTCGTCCTTTGGAGACTGGCGCAATGCTACAGGACCGACCCTCCGAATGCGAGTCTTTGAAATGCGAGCCCTCCGAAACCGAGACCGAGCCCCCAAAGTTATGGTTTTGATCCGCTGATTATCGTAGAATAGCCTTCACCAAAAACCGCCGGTACACTCCTCCGGACTTGATTCCAAATCTGTATGAGAAAACGACAGTGCAGATTGACCACGAAGGAAGGTTTGATGAACAAACTGGTCCATAATTTGAAGCCTGCCGTACTCATTCTTGGAGGAAGCGGGGAAGCACTCTGACAATCCCCTCAGTAGTGTGTGAACAGGGTTCATAGCACGCTCTCAACTCAACTCGCATCACCTAGGTTCGGCCCGCCTAAAAATCAGGTGCGTACCTCTCTTATAGTACCCTTCGCACCGCTCGTACCGCGGGCACCACCCGATATGCTCGGACGGTATAGAGAATGACTGAGACAGACTTCATGTTTTGTCGGCAATCTTGTCAAGATTCGATTGCTAACACCCAATTGATAGCCCTAACGTTATGTGGGAAGCTGGGGTTGCGGGGTAGGCCACTGCTTCAAACCATATACTGGACCGCTACAAGTAACCATACTGCCTATCACAACAAAACGAACGAGGCGGGGCATGTGATCGTCAAGCAGCTCACTATCGCCAGCCAGAACGCTCGTATTTTACATCCATTCCCCCCTTTCTGGAAGTACTGTTCTTATGATATATGTATTGTTGAAAAGCTTGATCATGGTTGGCCATTGGATTACTGTGCAGATAGAGATACTTTCACCATCAAGCAAGATATGGAAGTCACGACTCTACATTGTCTGCTCGAAAACAGTCGCGAGGAAGTAGGGCTGCTAAAACTTACTCCTTGCTTCCGAGGGCAATATCGTTTCCTCCTAGGTCAGATCCGCTTCCTGAATGCTTCGTAAAGCTTGTCAAGATGCCGAGGGGACAACTAGGTTCGAAATACACTCGCCGTACTCCACGAAGGTGAACCATGATCGTATCGAGAGCGCCACGCTTGACGATCAGCGACGTCGAGCAATTCCAATAGATCAGCCCTCGATAAAACTACGTGAAAGTGAGACACAAGCCGAGGTCAGGATCAGTTCGAGTCGATTCGCACGTAACCAATGTGTGCAATCATGCGCCAGGAACTCCATCAATCGATATAAATTGAGCCAGTTGGTCCACCATCTCGTCCACCACTTTGGAGAAGCAATCTCATCCCTGCACACACCACTATCATGCTCTTCTCATTCTTGAACGTTGTTCTTTTTTGCCAACTGGCGATGGCCAGCATTCACCGCCGCGTGGCACCTCTCNNCCCTCCTGCCCAGGATCCCTTCTACCGTGCACCGCCAGGCTTCGAAAATGCCGCGCCAGGAACAATCCTAGCCTCAAGACCTGCTCCTGCTAGACTCGAACTGCTTAACCTCATCCCAGTCAACATCAAGGAAGTAGTTCAGCTTCTGTACCGCACGACCAACGCTATGGGTCAGCCAGAGGTCACCGTCAGCACTGTCATGATTCCAAACAATGCCTCATATGATAAGGTCGTATCATATCAGGTAGCCGAGGACAGCGGCGGTCAAATCAACTGTGCCCCATCATATACTCTTCAGACTGGCTCTCAAGCTTCGTACGCTGGTACTGGAGATGTCGAAATGTTCTTGATCATTGGCGCCCTGAACGAAGGATGGATTGTAAGCAGTCCAGACTGGGAGGGCCCCAACTCAACTTTCATTGAAGGCTTCCAGGCTGGCCAAGCCACTCTCGACTCTGTCCGCGCTGTGCTTTCCTCTGGTTCTATCACCGGTGTCAAGAGCGATGCAAAGGTTCAGATGTGGGGCTACAGCGGAGGTGCTCTTGCATCTGAATGGGCCATGGAGCTTCAAGCTTCTTACGCTCCAGAACTGAACTTCGTTGGTGCTGCAATTGGTGGAGTCACCCCCAACGTGCCTAACGTCTATCAATCTATCAACAATGGTCCATTTGCCGGTCTTGCTGCCGCAGGCTTGTTAGGCATGGCCAATGCGTTCCCGGAGTTCGAATCTGCCTTGACTAAACAGCTGATTCCCGAGAAGGCAGCAGAATTCTACCAAGCAGGGAGTAATTGCTTCTACGGAGACGTGGTCCTTTTCGCCGGACAGAACATGTCTTCGTACTTCTACGATGGTGACAACATCATCACGGAACCCACCATAGCCAAATACTTCCGTTCAAATGCTCAGATGGGTCTTCATGGTGTTCCTTCAATGCCTTTGTTCGTCTACAAGGCAGTGGCTGATGAGATTTCACCCATCGCTGACACCGACGCCCTCGTCGATCAATTCTGCAACGACGGAGTTTCGATCACCTACGTCAGAGATGCAGCCGGCGAGCACTTTACCCAAGCTGCCACCAGTTTCCCAGACGTGATCAACTTCCTCCGCGCTAGATTCTCAGGTGTTCCCATCTCCGGCTGTACGCGCCGCAATGAGTTCTTGGACATCTTGGATCCTGGTGCTCTACCCTACTTTGACGAGACTGTCGTTCATGATTTGCTCATTATCTTGGGCGAACCAATTGGCCCACAGCACTTCTAGAGTCGCTCGAGAAAGAAGAGTGGTCCTTGTTCGATGATCGATATACCTATACTCAGAAATGATGGACGAGGACTGGTCGAATCACATCACGAGCACTCTCCGCAGCTTGGTGGTTATAGCGATGTAGGATGTGGAAACTGGCACAGACTGAAGTGCTCGATATCAAGAAAATGAGATATCTCCGAAGACTCGCGGCATGTTTGTTTGGTGCGGTGATCAAGTGATTATGTAAAGTCAATCTGCTAGATTGATTCATCTCTATATACATCCTCACCCTATGTCTCAATGCGTCCTGAATCTTCCTAGAGCAGCAGGAACAGTCTCTCGAGTGATCCGTTGGGAACAGACGTCTGACCTTGCACACCATATAGACTGCTTGGTTATTCAGGCAAATTGTGATCTGGATTCGGGTCGAGATTCGCTTGCTGGTGTATGCAGCTAGCTAAGCACGAACGTCCTGCATTGTTGAGGATATGAAATTTCTGTGTGAACCGCGAATTACACCTTTGCACATTGACAAGCGATGATTTCCATGAAGGAAGCGATGACCATACCATGAAGCTTGCGATCAAGATATCTTTGTTGCAAACTATTTACTACCTTCCACAGATCTCTCGACTGGTATGCATTCAATGATGCTATCCCGCTGACTCCCTGTGTATGTATAAACTTTGGAAACCTTCAGGCCAGCCTTCGAGATGAGGTCACTCCATTGCTCTCGAGTCCGCTCGCGGCTCGCACAACAAATCATCATCGTCAGGTCGATCATTGTAGCTTGCCAATGAACGTCCTTGTCCTCCAAAAACATATCATCAATGAGGATAACACTACGAGGACCGAGAGCATCTTTGGTATTGCGCAAGATCTGAATGGCTTTCTCGTCTGGGTAGTCGTGGATAACTTGGCGCATGTAATATATAGCCGCCTCGCGAACCTGCTGAGGCTTGAAGAAGTCTTGCTCCATGACTTCTACGCCGGGATAACTGATAGCGTGCTGAAGAGTGGCGGGGATGTCTTGTAAGATGATGCGACCAGGCGCATCAGGCACCTTCTCTCTGAGTGCAATACTCTGATGCCCGAAACCTCCGCCAACGTCGACAAATATAGGCTTTCCTGATGGCGTGTTCTTCGCAACTTCTTGGTAAGGATACACGTCCAGCCACGTTGGCATGTCCATGTGCTGTACAGACATGTATGCATTGAAGTGTGCAAACAGCTCAGGCTGAGTCTGAAAATGGGCGAATAGTGGCAGGTCAGAATCCCAACCAGACATGAGTGCAGTATCCCTTGCTGACTCTGGATCTTTGTAGCCGGTTCGCTTGAGGAAGTCAGGCAAAGCCTTAAGGCCTGGTCCTACGTAGTCGCACATGTGATAAACACCACCCGCAAATCCTGGAATTGCGAAAGTTTTGGTGACGTTGTTGGCAGCAAAGGTGTTGGTGTCAACCTCCTGGACAAGGCGCACAGAAGCCATGTAGCGAAGCAATCGAGCCATAAGTTTGGGCTGAACACCTGTACTACTTGCAAGTTCATCAACGGTGGTTGGTTGTCCAGTCTTGGTGAGTAGGTCGAAGAGCTTCAGATCGCAGCTGATACGGGAGGCGGCCAGGGGGAANNTTTGAGAGAACAGCAGTCGTTGTGCGACGTCCTGCGGCTGCTCCAGTGAGATAGCCAGGTCATGAAGTTTATCAATCAGCTGCTTGCGGCCATGTTCGTCGGCGTCGCGTGCCAGGGCTTCGATCTGTGGGATAAGAGCGTCCATGTCGACTGTTGGAAAATTGGATGGTGTGAATGCTGTGTGAGCAGATAACCTGACGGCCGTGGTTGTCTTTATAGTCTTTATCCCGCGAATATCTCTGAAGGATCAAACATGAGCTCCACGCCCGTCGACAGCTGATAATCTGGTTCACTTAGCGTCGATCATACTGCTAGGCAAAGGAGATGAGATTTGGTGATGTCAGCGGCTTTTCAGCCGTCGGTCCATATATTCGTACTGCTCTACACATCAGTCAGTCACCACGGTATACACAAGACCATCTAGCAGCTCCAGAAGCAGGGGGACAAGGAGGATGAGTGGAAGAAACATCCTTCTCGATGAAGATGAGATTCGGCTGTTGTGAGTTTGATCGAAGCTTGTTTCAGATCAAGAAAGCTTAGCCTGCCCCAAGCTTATATTAAGCTAATACATCAAAAGGTCTGGACGGCGATTGAACGGCGACTCGAACAATGAACGGCGACTGTCACCGCAGCAAGAACTCGTTTGCAGTTGAGCCGCTTGATAAACAACCGCTCGCGCAACTGTCGACTCAGATACCTCTGTGTCAAGTGGCTGGAAGGGTTCGTAACAAAGCCACGTTGATGGCTAGCTCCCCGCATCCCTCAGCACAGACACAACGATCCTTATTATTCACCACTGAGTCTTTCCGCCTGGATGAGTTCATCTCTGACATGCGTCTGTTTGACATGAGACTGCTTGAATCGGTGTTGGCTGTAATTGCAAGCCTGAGCGCCTGATTCTTGCGAGAATGCTCCTGAGTGCGCTTGGATTTCTGACAAACGAACCATGCTCGTTTGTCCCTGGGGACAGACGTCTGACTTTGCATATCATATTGGTTGCTTGGTTATGCAGTCAGATTGTGGTCTGGAGCTCATTCAAGAATTCCACATTGATCGATACCGCAGAAGGAACCAAGGTGTATGATTGTTTCGAACGCGGCCCATGTCGAGAGCCTTCAACCGAAGATCTGCCAGGACAGATGCCGTGCTCACCACCTCGGGACCTTGCACTTCAGGGAACTATCTTCCGCTTGCACATCTCAATACTGTCCACCATGTCAGCACAAACAGTCCATCCAGGCGAACAGTCGCTCTCAAAACTTCTGGCAACATTGACGGCAACGCTACACCCTTCAACCTACGTTTTTGCCGTGTTTACCGATGAGTCGACGCTTCCACCGTTCTCGGAGGTCGAGATGCTCTTCCGCGAAGCCAAAGCAGAAGGTGTCACTGTAATCACCACTCAAGAGTACGCCGAAAGTCATGGATTTGAGTACGCTTTTCCATGTCGCAAGATTACACTCGATGTAACGTCGAGCTTGGATGCTGTTGGGTTCATCGCTGTTGTTGCGACAAGACTTGCGGCTGCTGGAATGGGTGTGAATCCGATCAGTGGCTTCTACCATGACCATTGTTTCGTTCCGGTTGGCAGAGAACAAGATGCGCTCAAGGTGATTGCTGAGTTGGCTGAAGAAAAGAAACAAGAAGCTCAAGTTTGAGCCTCTGAGGAGTCGCGACCACCGACGCGATGGGCGTGAGGCGCGATGCCCAGCGGAGTCACGGCCCGTGAAGCCACGAGATTATCCGCCTTGGCATTCTTGCTCCGCATCCTTCCTGGCAGTCTTCAGGTCCCCACGGTCAGCACCAAGGCACATCTCACGTAACAATATGAACTTTCTGTCGCATTGCATGAAATTGACAAAATCCATACCCTTGTTGCTAGCGAGCAGGATCGCTAAAATCGCTACCCCTCTCGCAATCATTCTTGGCCAGCGGCACGATGACGCGAGGTGCACCCCACAGAGCATTACCAGCCTCTGCCCAGACGGTTAAACACTTCTTGGACATTGTAGAGGATTGATCAACACGAGCATGCTTCAACATACATATATACATACTGCCAGGCCGCATTGCATCTTGCCCAGTTCTTTGTACCACTTGTGTGATCATGCGATTGACCACATTCACATTTGCCCTCGCTGCTGGTGGGTCGCTGGCACAAGTCAACGAAAATCAACTTCCGGTAGGACACTCTTCGGTCACGAATCTACACAACCTCTTACATCCTCCANNGTTCCCAGATGTCACATATCCAGACGCCATTTCTCCGAACCCAAATGCTGTCGCTGGTGCACACACCAATGAGACCTCTCCACCAAGATATCCCAGTCCTTGGGGAAGCGGGGCAGGCGAATGGGCAGAAGCATACAAGAAAGCAATCGAGATTGTCGGGCAACTGACTCTTGAAGAAAAAGTAAATTTGACAACAGGTAAAGTGCGGCATTGCTGGAAACTTGGATATATGACTGACGAGGTGAAGGGAATTGGTTGGCAGCAAGAACAATGTGTCGGTCAGACTGGTGGCGTTCCTCGCCTGGGTATTCGAGGACAGTGTCTTCAAGACTCTCCCGTTGGCGTAAGATATACAGAGTAAGTGCATGCACAAGCATGACTTGACATACTGTTATTAACGACTGTGCAGNNCTTTGTCAGCCTCTTCCCTGCGGGCATCAACGTTGGTGCTACCTGGGACAAGCGCCTTGCATACGAAAGAGGTAGAGCTATGGGCTTTGAAAGCCGTGACAAAGGCGTCACTGTCCAGCTGGGTCCTGTCGCTGGCGCACTTGGCAGGGTGAGTACTTTGCCTTGAACTTCGTGGCCAGTTGACAATACTGATAAATAAACACCANNGTCGCCTGCAAGTGGCCGCAATTGGGAAGGCTTCAGTCCTGACCCCTATCTTACGGGAAAGCTATTCGCCGACTCTATCCGAGGCATCCAAAGTACAGGTGTTCAGGCATGTGCCAAACACTATGTTGGCAACGAGCAGGAACACTTCCGTCAGGTTCCTGAATCCCGTGACTACGGCTTCAATATCACCCAACCTGGATCTTCCAACATCGATGACCAGACCTTGCACGAACTCTATGTCTGGCCTTTTGCAGATGCTGTCAAAGCTGGTGTGGCATCGGTCATGTGCAGCTACAATTTGGCCAACAACTCGCAGGCCTGTCAGAACAGCTACTTACTGAATCATGTGCTCAAGTCCGAACTTGGTTTCCAAGGTTACGTCGTGAGTGACTGGCAAGCTACTGCAAGCGGTGTTCCGGCTATTCTGGCTGGACTGGACATGACTATGGCTGGCGACATCCGTTTTGGCGATGGTCTGAGTTACTTTGGTCCGAATCTTACCATCGCTGTATTGAACGGTACCGTACCGCAATGGCGTCTTGATGATATGGTTGTTCGCATTCTGGCTGGATGGTATCTTGTTGATGGTAACGATACCATTCCAGACCCAAATTTTCAGTCCTGGACGTCGGATACCTTTGGCGCTGTTCACGCACATGTCGGCTCGACTTGGGGAACTGGACTCGTTAACCAACATGTCGATGTTCGCCGGGAGCACGGTAGATTGATCCGCGAGATCGGCGCTGCGTCTACTGTGCTTCTGAAGAATGATCGTGGCACGTTGCCTCTGAAGAACACGGCAAGGCTGACGGCAGTGTTCGGCGAAGATGCGGGCTCCAATCCTAATGGGCCCAATGGCTGTAGAAATCACGCATGCGATGTCGGTACACTTGCTGTCGGTTGGGGCAGTGGACAAGCCAGCTCTCCATATCTCATCAGTCCGGATGCAGCGATCCAGCACGAAGTCGTCTCTCGCTTTGGTTCTTATGAGTCTATCACCAACAACTCAGCTTTGACTCAGATAAATGCATTGGCCCGCCGTGTCAATGACGTTGCCGGAGTTTGTTTGGTATTCGCTAATGCAGATTCAGGGGAAGGTTTTGCTAACGTTGATGGCAACTATGGTGATCGCAAGAACCTGACAATGTGGCAAGGCGCTGACGCTGTGATTGCGAATGTGTCTGCTACATGCAACAACACTATCCTCGTCGTTCATTCTGTTGGAGCAGTTGAGATTGAGCAGTACAAGGAGAATCCAAACATCACTGCCATTCTTTGGGCAGGGCTACCTGGTAAGTAAGCTGGACCGCTCAAAACACACTTTGACTGACGTGTCTGTNNAGGCGAACAGTCAGGATATGCAATTGCCGATGTTCTGTTTGGCCGCGTCAATCCTGGAGCAAAGTTGCCTTTTACCATGGGTCGCAACAGATCCGACTACGGCACTGACGTCCTCTACACCCCGAACCAGGAGGTCCCACAATTAAACTTTCAGGAGGGAGTCTTCATCGACTATCGCGGATTTGATCATCGCAACATCACTCCAGTCTATGAGTTTGGCTTCGGATTGAGTTATACGACATTCAATTACTCTGGCCTTACTGTGGAAAAACTCGATGTTACTGACTACAAGCCAACAACAGGTGCTTCTGGACCAGCACCTACATATGGTACAATCAACAACGACACTTCGGCGCACACGTTTCCAGAGAACATCACTCGTGTCCCTCTATACATTTATCCATGGCTCAACAGTACAAACCTTAGCGAATCATACGGAGCACCAAACTTTGGCGACAACTCATTTATCCCTGAACACGCACTCAACGGCTCTAGCTTCTCTTATCCTCCATCCTCTGGCCCTAACGGTGGCAATCAAGGACTTTGGGATATTCTTTACCATATCCGCGTTAACGTTACCAATACCGGCAACGTTGTCGGCGACGAAGTACCACAGTTATACATTTCTCTAGGCGGACCTTATGATCCCAAAATCGTTCTCAGAGGTTTCGATCGTGTGAGGATCGATCGTGGCAAAATTCTGCAAGTCACATTCCCGTTAGCGAGAAGAGATCTAGCGAATTGGGATACGGAAAAGCAAGATTGGGTTATTAGTGAATACGTCAAGACGGTGTATGTGGGGTCTTCGTCGAGGAATTTGCCGTTGAGTGTTGTGCTTGTGTAGATGTTTGCATATAGCAAGGCTTGTCACGGTTATAAGTTTGTTTCCTTGGCCAGGTGTAGAGATATGGAATTTCTGTTTCATGAGAATGCAAAGTCTTATGGCAGAATAGATTGTATGACTGTATGAAAAATCAGTGTTTCCAAGTAGCGTCAATCAGTAACGAAAAAGAGGAATGATGACAATGTGGAAAAGACACCAGCACCATCACAATTGTCCAACAAACTTTGTGAAGAATACTTTACTGACTACTAGCACAAAAAAATCAATCTCTCACAATATACCCAACTACATGTTCGCTCGTACATTCAACCCCACAACCAACGATTAAACCTCCCTCCACGAGTCTTGGGCTCCGGCTCTTCACCTTCATCCTCCCAATCCTCGGGACACCGTCCAGCCATTAGATCGACTTTCGCAAGTGGTGCCATCTTAGTCCTCTTAACAGTCTTCCATCCAACAAGTGCGATAACGAAAAGCGCGAGAGCGAAATAAGCAAAGATGAAGTCTGAGACGGACCACTCGCCATGGATGAACACTTCAAAGCCATTGGTGAGTACAATGATACCGTATAAAAAGGCAGAGATAATGGAGTAATAGTATTGATGGCGGCGGAACCAGGGACGTTGGCTATCGGTAATGCCTTGTGCTGTTTGTGCGCGCCGGAAGCGGATGTAGGTGATGTGGAAGACGAAATAGGTCACCAGGTTTCCTGCGCCGACGATAGAGGTAATCCATGAGAAGACCGTCAAAGCGCCGTGAGAGGCAGTCATGAAGGAGATGAGCGAAACAAGCCAGACACCGATAACACAGTAGATGGGAGTCCCGCGCCATGTCGTCAACAAGAAAGATGGAGCATAGCCGCCAATCGCCATCGCATACGCAGATCGGGAAGCTGCATAGAAGATCTCAATTCCACATGACCAAGCGGATGTTATGAGGATGGCGTTGATCAAAGATGGCAACCNCCTAATCCCCAGTCTAGTGACTCCAATGACAAAAGGCGAAGATCCAGCACCTTTAGCTCCAGAAGTGAGTGCAGGATCATCATGTGGAACGAGAATGCCCACGCAGAGGACACCAAGAACATAGAAGATTACCAAGCGGTAGATGACACGGCTGAACACACGCGGCATCACGCGACGGGGAGATTGTGCTTCGCCAGCCGTCAAAGCGACGAAGTCAGGTCCTCCAAAAGCAAAGGCAGCTTGCACAAACACAGACCAGAAGCCTAGGAACCGTCCAGTGGAGCCGCTGACTATGTATTCGGCGAACGAACCGGGAGAGTTCCAGAACGTGAAGCCAAAAGCCCAGTGCATTGGGTTACCGCCAACCATGAGAATGACNNTTTTTTCCCACAGATTAGTGTCGTTTAAAATGTCGTGGATTGACAGAATACACTACTCACAAGTCATGATGATGAGGCCAAGGATCAGTAACACCTTGAATATGGAGAAGTAAAATTCTCCCTCGCCATAGATACGTGCTCCAGAAGCATTCAATGCCAGCATGGAGGACGTGATAATGGCTACCCAAACACNCTGGAAAGATGTGAGCCTAATTACCGCAAGTCAAGCAGTGTAAGTATGCATACCATTGTTAATGGATTGATTCCAATATCCTATCAGGGAACAAACAGCCGAGATCTCGCTAGCGACGAGCAGTGCATTGTTGACAGTATACAGTACCCCAATAGCAAAAGCCCAAGCTTCATCAAGATAAGCATGTGCATAGACTACAAACGCACCGTCAACCGGCAGCCAAGAGACCATTTCACCCATAGCATTGAAGGTAGACCATGTAAGTACGGCATAGATAGAATAGCCTAGAAATAGACCACCAGGTCCAGCACGAGCGAGTGCTCCACCAGAACCGATGAACAGACCTGTACCTATGGCACCAGAGATTGCCATCATCTGGATGTGACGTGGGCGCATCGCTCGTCGTGTGCTTTTGCCGTGGGACCTTGAGACAATCTGGAACTCCTCGACTTGGCCATGTTCGATTGGACCCTCGTTGGCGACATTGGCAATGCTGTTCTCGGGGTTCTNTTTGTCGTCCATACTAGCAAGATATCAGAAGATGGACAAGGCTTCCAGACGGAAAGTTGGTTGGGTAAGAGGAAAACCTGCAACGAAGCAGTATGGTTCCACAAATTGCAAGTTACCATGATCCAGCAAACGCGATCACATAAATACACTTCGGTGTTGTCCATTATCTGAACTCGCAGGGTAGATAGTCAGCAGGGTAGATAGTCGCATGGTAGATAGGCCAGGCTTCAACTTGCAGGCGTACCTGATAGTGATATGGATACTAAGTCTTGCCTATCCTGATAGATAAGATTGTGCAGCCACGCTTCCAATCAGATGCCCTTGTGCTTTTGCGATAAAGAAAGATGTTTGAGTATGTCGATCACGGCAGACACATCCGACCGTGCCACATTGGTCCCCTGGTATGAGCGCATATGATTCGACAACTTTGACTGCATTATTATCGTAACAAAAGACGTTTGCAATACTCCTTTAGAGGTTACCCTTTCTAGTATATCATTGATCGCACTAGGCAAAGAGTATGCTGGACCTCTCTCAAGGAGTTTACCGTCAAGTCTGATGTTTCAGTAGGTGTTTGCACACGCCAAAGCAGCAGGAGTGCCAAAACAAGGCTCTCTAGGCTGTACCACGAACCATTTGGTAAGTGAGAATGAGTGATTCTTCTTCCTTGAGCATGTCCTGAAGGACAGACCCAATCGAGTAGTACGTCTTATCACCAGTTGCGCCGGATTCGATGTCAGCGATTCCTGTATCCTCGTCGAATGCAGACAGGACAATGCTGCTTTCGATAGCTTTGAGTTTGGACAAAATTTTGGTTTTGAGTTGTTCTTTTGTTGTGGACTGATGAACATAGAGTTCTGATTTGGACCATCTCGCACTCTGAACAAGATGAGGTTTACAGGTTGTTTGAATCTGTCCCGTGGGCCCGTAATATTTGATGCATTTCGGACTGCCAGGGTATGTCTGGCGGGTTGAAAGAAAACAAAGTGGGGATGCACGAAGGATTTATAGGCTGACGACTATGTGCAGATATGACGATGCATGAAGGATCCGCAGGCTGATCGGGATCGGCAGACAACACGACCAAGGACAGTGCGATGAATTAAGCCAACAAGGATCCGCCATTCACTTCAATCAAAGAACCAGTGGCGAATGAGCATCTCATTAGGTAGATATAGGCTTCAGACAGCTCTTCCGGCGTGCCGACACTGTTCGTCAAGCTTCGTTCACGGAATTTCTCCAGAACAGAGGGCAACCTGTCAGCCGGAATATCCTCAAACATTTCGGTGTGTACAGCGCCAGGAGACACACAGTTGACCCTGATGGGGGCCAAATCTACAGCGAGACCCCTCGCGATACCTTCAGTGCCAGCACCGTAGCCTGCGACGGTGGTCCACCCTTNTCCTGGCTTTGTGATGTTTGTCACGCTGGTCAAAGTGATGGAAGAGGATTTGGAGGGTCTCATGTAATTCTTTGCGAGACCGCCGAGTAACAGGGGACCAAGGAAGCGGACGTTGCCCATGTTTTGGATGGTGTCGACTTCAAGGTCAGCGACAGGTCTAATCTTGATGCCATCGCCGGCGGTGAAAACAATATGGTCTAGCAGGTGTGTGGATGTGACCTTCTTCAGCAATTCCCCAAGATTTTGTCGGAGGGAGTCAACATCAGACAGATCGCAAACTTGGCCGTCGACATTTGCTGCTGAGTCTGGCACGGAAGTTTTCAGTCTCTGAAGAGCATCTTGCAGCTTCGACTGGCGTGAGGAGGAAATTGTGACAATGGCGCCCAGAGACAAGGCATGTTCAGCTACACAGAAGCCAATGCCTGAAGAGCCTCCAAGTATCAGCACACGAGAATTTGCGAGCACGCTACTGTATTTGTTCGACATGTTTGATGCTGTCGAAGTTGAGTTGTCAAGGATAAAAAGGGGGTCCGGGTGATGACGGCGCCAAGGTCAGGGACGGACGCGTCGCGTAATCTTGACGGCCAACGACAGCTTGTCGCATCTCGCCTGACCAGCATCACGCATCGCCTTGTCTCATCGCTGTCGACCTTGAAGATTCATAAACTCTCAACAATCCAGCAGTCGCCAGCTCGACTTGTGTCTGCCATGACGACCGACCCTTACTGTGAGCATCTGGCGTCGCCAAATGGCTGGGTGCTCGCTCTTTCCGTGTAATGCTCTCCGCACAAACCACGGCCATCAAGGTGCTGACTCTGTGACCAGNNCCAACTCGTGCTCGGCATTTTGATCTCGTACATCCCACAACATGTCAAGATTATTCGACATGGCACGTCGGCCGGTCTTTCGCCCTGGTGGGTCCTATTGGGCACCATCTCATCTATCGCCGCGCTTGCGAACATCTTGGTCTTGCCGACCAGCCAACATGACATGGCTTGCTGTCGCGAGATTTCTGGCAAGGCCTGTGGTGCTGCACTGTTGGGTGTTGTGCAGATTGGCGTCCAGTGGATTTGCTTCATGACCATGTCAGTCTTGCTCTCTCTTTCCTTTCAAATACGCTGACGAGTGGGATACAGTATGGTGCTCTTCCTCGTCTTCTTCCCCAGAGACGCCTTTGCGAACCCCCCGCCCGAACACCTTCCTCCGGACACACCCCGCAAGCGCGACGCCGTCATTGTCGGCGTAGTCTCCCTCGTCTCTCTCCTCCTTGCCGGTCTCATCTCAACCTTGTTCCTCTACCGCCTACCTTCGCACCTTCTCAGCTGGGCAAACTTCCTCGGCATCCTCGCTGCCATCCTCTCCTCCATTCAATACATCCCGCAACTCTACACCACATGGAAAGCCAAGCAGGTCTTGTCCCTGAGTATCGCGAGTATGCTCATCCAAGTGCCTGGCGCTTTTGTCTTCGCCTTCAGTCTGTGGCTGAGGGTTGGCTGGGAGGGCTGGAGTACTTGGTTCGTCTACTGTGTCACTGGCGTCTTGCAGGGAGCCTTGCTGGTCATGGCCATCATGTTTTACCAGAAAGAGAAGGGAGAAGATCATACCGACCAAGACCCTACCGAGACGGATCCTTTGTTGGAGGCCTCGCGCAGCACCTCTTGATACGAGTCGGCCAACTTCCACGCAGGTTTATACTCCCACTATCCACCATCTACACACTTGCCATCTGCGATTCATGTCCGTGGCCTGGTCTCTGTCCATACTCAATGCGGCGAATCTTCCAATGCGCCGTGATTCTATAGTAGCCCCGCCAGCAGTCCCAACTTTCCCCATGAAACAGAGACAATCAAGGCAGCTTTTGTCAAATCTGAAAGACCGTCGAAGACATGTCACAAAAGCAGTGGGAAGCGGCCGAGGACAAATGCCGACATCCAACGAGTCTGACCGCGTTTCTCTTGATCAGCTATCAGCCAGGACTGTGTCCACACCACCACGGACTTCGCTCCGTGGATAGTCCACGCCGTTTATGTCAACGCGGACAATTCCAATATCCATACTGACAGATCGTCGTGGTTGTCACGATCGACTTCGTCGACAATCGCCTGCGGTGCGGGTATTCTCCTTTCTATCGCATATGCAAATGGCGATGCTAGAGAAGAACTGACATCGGTCTGTCCATCAGTCTGCTTACTGCGCATTTTGCTGTTCGTAGTCAATATCAAGAGCGCAGCGTACTGTCGTTCGTCATAAATCTCGAGTCATGTGTCAAGTCGCGTCTTTCTCTGCTCAGGCAGCACAGCAATGTTCATCAAGCCGCTGATGATGGCGACAATTGTCTCTCACATCGAGGACTCTGGTCGGCTCTGTTTCAATCTTGTCGTGAGAATCCAGATGCGAGAAATGAGAAAGACGTTGCTGCTTTTCGTCGCAAAAGAAAAGAAGGAAGAAGGTCGTCGGCGGTTTGCGGCTTGGCACATCACACCACAAACAGCGTGCACGGGGCACCTATCACGCCGCTCATCACCAGTTCGCAGGATTCTGTCACCTCACCCATCACGTTTTCTGCCAATTTTGCATGCCGCTTCCAGACTCCGTGGTTCGCAAACCGCAGCCGCCCGATGTTCCGAGGGCTGGAGCTATCAAAATGCGACGTTTGCCTTGGCGAAAGCAGGGGAACTGTCGGATTGGGCATATCGCCTGTCATCTGCTGATCTGGTGATACCTGCCAAACGAACGAGGTAGACCGGGTATGTGGAGTGAACCACTGCTGTGGTTCCGAGACTCTATATCTCTCGTACGCAAGCAGTTGTAGGTAGCCAGCTGTCTATAAGTATACTATACCTTCATTCTCGTGTAACACTTTCTCTTCCATCATCAACAATCACAATAACCACATCTCCACTCTACCAATCTCCACTCAACTCGAACAAATCAATCGATCAATTCGATCAAGGGAAACCACTCTCCACAACAAAACTTCAAACCAAACATCACAATGGCATTCAGACCAACACAATCCCGCACCTTCTTCCGCACACTCAGAAACCTGATCCGCGAAGAACATCCCTTCGCACGCAACACCTCTACTCTTCTACCCCACGCTCACGACAACTCTGTGCTTTTCCGCCGCACTTTCCGCACTGCTGCTGCGTTTATCCCTTTCTACATGTGAGTGGTCCTGCCTGTGCCTTGTCCTACTTGGGATAAATAGTTGCTAATCCCTGGAATAGTNACTGTATTAGGCTGGCCCTGGATGGCAGCAGGCGTGCTCAGAAAAACCGGCATCTGACTCTTGATGCCTGTGTATGTTCTTGTTGACGGCATGGGTCCGTCGGAGAGGACTTCTTTTGTGGTGGGGGATACACAGCCGAGCGATCTTTTGGATCGGTATTCTTGAAGAGATCTCCAAAATGAGGATGAGCGATGGAATGACTCGTCTTTTGCAACAGTGGAGGATGTTTACGCGACATGCCTAGGCCTCTTTTTTCTTTTTCTGTGTTTTTTGTTTTGCTGAGTTTTGGGGCTTTGGGGTTTTTGTATATATGCATGGTTTCGGGCGTATTTTCTTCCTGTCTTTTCTGTTCTTTGCTCTAAAGTAGAAGGGAAGATTCTTGTCTAGTGATAGTGGTACTCCAACTTCGAGATCTTTGGGCAATAGAAACATATAACATATACTTTACTTTTGGGTGTTTTGGTTCTTTTTGATCCAGTAATCGCCACATCCATAGCAATTCTCAAAGTTTTCTGATTGCGTGACAGCCCGAACGCGATTCCCGCGTGCTTTGAGAGATTTCTTCAGTATAAATAGCGGAAACCGAGACTCTGCTTGTCTGTCGTATCCTGGAGTCCTGCAAGGATTGCATCACGCTCAATCCGATCAACAGTTTCACCCGAGGCCGCCAGCTTCCTGTCTCTGTGCTTGTTCTCAAAGTACATGTGTGCCCAGAGACTAGCCTTTGTTACAATGACGATTGCATAACAGATGTAAAGCACAGTGGTTGCAGTGGGATATCTCGGTTTCTCGTCAGACAAGAAGATCTTTGGATGTGGCAAAAGGGTATCAGCAAAGATGGCTTGTGCTAGTGGGTTTGAGAGGCAGACAAACTTACATGCGAACCACCGATGTTTCCGGCACCGAAGAAGACAAACCATAGACCATTGGCAACCGACCGCTTTGTGTGTCCGCCAATGTTGGCTGTCATGATGATCCAGGTCAGACAGATCAAGCCCAGTACAAGGAGTTGCAGCCAAGCGCAGCCTAGGAGATCCCAGCGCTGTTCGAGACTCAGGACTCTGCAAGGGATATCATTAGCATATGGATCGAATGTCGTGTATGCACAGCTTTCGCCTTACTTGATTCCAATCAATCCGCCCAAAGGTGGACAACACAGCAAGATGGTAACGAGGCATCTTGTGTTGGGCACAAAAGTAGCGGCCAAACCAGCCAATGGAACGACAACAAACGCAATGGCTCCAAGCGGAAGTTGAAGAAGGGTAGCGCGAATGCCGCTGTAGCCAAAGCCCTCAATCAGCGCTGTCATGAAGTTTGTAACGCCGCCGATGATGATTCCGACAGCTGCTCCCAGCACGGTCGTGCACCATACTTTGTAGTTCAGCACAGCTTCAATGACCTGTTCTTTCTTGTAGTACTTTGACTTGCACCCCGTCCCGTTTCTGGCCACTCGCCAGGCCGCGCAGACCTTTTGTTCGTGGGTCAGGAACCAAGCATTCTTGGGAGAATCTGGCACGCAGAGAAGGAACACCACTCCCCACAAGAAATTGATGCCGCCGACGATAAGAAAGTATAGCTGCCACGGACGGACGCTGGCATACTTGATGTGACCGACTCCATACGAAAGCAGAGAAGACACCATGGCTGCGAGACCGTTGCATCCAAGCACAAGACAAATGCGCAAAGGAGCCTCAGCGCGTGGGTACCACATAGCCACGATATTCATGGCAGACGGCGCAATAGCAGCTTCGAACATGCCAAGGATAAATCTTACTGCTAGAATGCCACCGTAGTTGCTTGTCGCAGCGGTGCACATCTGCAGCAAAGCCCAGACAAAGATGACTGCGCCGGTATACTTGCCGATCGGGACTCTCTGAATGATCAGGTTGGTAGGGAAAGACCAAGCAAGAAAACCAAAGTTGAAGATCGCTGCGGNCCTGCTTCCTCGAGTCAGTCGGGAATGCAGCTTTTTTTTTTTCTCATTCTGTGGATGGAAGCTACTTGCCCAAGCTTACCTGCCATTCTCAAGATTGAGATCCCTGACCAATGCGTAAGCGTTCGCGTAGTTGAGTGCTGTTTTATTCATGAACTGAAGGGAATGCGTAAGGGCGACCTGGCAAAGACTTATCAACGAACGAGGAATAGACACGTAGATGTTCGGATTACTGACAACAGGCAAGACAATAAGATCCAGCTTCCATCGTACAGACTTGCTCAACATGTCCAGCTGGTCTTTGCTATAACCACCGGATTCTGCAAAAGTTCTGCGGCTACGTCTGTGCTGCTGGACTTTGTTTCTCCAGAAAGTTCAGGATGGCGGGTTTCGTCGTCTCTGTGGTCTGCGTTTGTTGGCGTGGTTGATCTGCAAGGGCGACTGCGTGACGAGTGTGCCTTCAGTCCTGCAACAGTCGAAACCATCTTCTAAAAGGTGAACAACAAAACACATCAAAGAGCATAAACCCCTCGAGACCGGAATTTTTGAGGTGCAATAGCAACATCAAGACTTCTTGAACTATTTTATATGTCCACAGATCAGTAACAACGCAATGGTCCCACTACCCCAATAATGGCGTAAATCTACGGCATCTTCATCCGATCGTTGCCGGCAAAGCAAGGTTTTCGAGTCCTGTTAGCCATCAAGGTGGAAACCCAATAGCTGATCAACACGTAAAGTTATTCCCGAAAGTCGATTGTGCCTTTGAAGAGCAAGCAAGGAAGTGATGAACTTGGTTGTCCGCGACGACAACAATAGGTGTATCTAAGACTTCCTGTGCGAGTCGGGCTGGGATGGCTCTGCAACTGAGAATCATGCTTCAGTACCCACGCGAGGCTGATGAGAATACCTAATTATCGGCTCGGTAATTTGGCTTTTATACTTGCCAGCATGGACTAAAATTATTGATGTCAGTGGTAGTAGCCATCATTTTCAGACGATTTTTCATTCTACCCGCAATGTTGGTTGGTACCAAGGCAAATTGCCATAACGAGCCCAAGCAGACAAGGAGAAATCAATGCTGCGGCCAAAAGTTGTGGAAATGTTTTAGTGGCAATTGTGTTTATAATGTTTGCATAAACATTGTCATTGTATGCATGCTCACCTAAAAGAAAAGTCACAAATTGCACACCAAAAACATGAAAGCATGGTATAGAAAGATCTGATTTCTGCATTCCGCTTCCCACTAAAAACCCTCTTGTGTCTGGGGTTCTCACAAAAAGGGAAAAAAGAGTAAGCAGAAATCCCCGTCGTAAGAGTTACATTCTATCTTTGATCCTCCTCAAAACCCCTCTTCTCTTATTTGGTCTGATGAAAGCCACCTCTTCCTGACTTCCTTGAGTCTCCGATACAACCACCAGATTTAGTGCCTGGATGGCTGTTTTGTGTAACTGCTTTCTCGGTGTGCGGGTCGTACAGTTACTGAACAGATTCTGCATTGCTGAATGCGAAAGTGTTTGATTTATGGCATTGGGGATGCTGCGAGCAGAAACGGTATCTGCATAGCAGGGTGGTGGCGGTGTAGCAATAGCTTCAGTATATCCAGGTGGTGATGGAGCAGTGGAAGCATTGCTGTAAAGCAGCATATCCAACTGTGCAGTCGGTGTTATGGCGGAGGTGTATGGTGGTGGAGCCTCGTTATCGGTAGATGTGTATGGTGAATTGTTGGCAGTTGCAGTATATGATGGCGGAGGCACCTGCTGTGCACCGCCTCCCTGACCTGGTCGCTGTTGTTCTCTGCAGTACCTGAGATAAGCTCTCTGTACTTCTTGAGCACTGGCTCCCGAACCAGGCACTGCGTATTCTTGTCTGCGAGCGACTTGGCTTCTGACAGCGCGACGAAACTCCGTGGCGCGAGTGTCGTTGGAGAAGATGTTTAGTATGTTGCTGGAAGGCATGATGGTAAATTTGTTTGAGGTAGAGCTTTCGGGATTGCAGAGTTTGGTGTGTTGGGTTCAGATAGCTTGTGTTATTTGTGGAGTGGATGACAAGCAAATGGGATGAAGATGAAGAAGACAAGGAAAGATGCGAAAACAGGAAGATTTTTATACTTGCTTAGGCACCGACTGCGAAAAGAAAAACTTACTGTAGAAAATGCTCTCATGCGGTGAGTTGGTATGCGAACCAGCTGTTTTCAGAGCGAGGCCTATCATCCAACCACTCCAAAAACACCCAACACCGAGATTAGTGTCTCAGACTCGACAAAACCATGAAACCCGAACCACAGAAACAAACCAAGCCTCATATATCAGGAGGTTTTTGTTATCGCCATCTCCCAAAGCTGAAATATCAAAACTCCCGCAAGCGTCAAATTCACTGCGAGAATATTCGGCCCCTTCCGCCACAACAGCACCGCCAGGCTCCAGTGGAGGGTAGCCTCAAAGAGAGGATGTCCAGGAGCCAGTATGTGTGCAGAGTCGTCTTTCGCAGTTGATATGGTCTCGAGTGCTTGATTGTCTGCTTGCCAAGATCTTTCCTCAGTGTCATGCTCAGGAGAGAGTTGACGGCGGTCGCTGCTTTGTCACTATGAATACTCATAGACAAAAAGGAAAATAATCGGAAGCAGACGATAAATGCCTTGGTGCGGTTGCACTTGGGATAGAAATGTGTCTCGGCAGCTGTCGCGACGTCGCAAAGGTGGAAGAAAGCACCAACGTTGGCGAACGTCGACGGCGAACGCCAAGCAAAATGGTCGATAGGTATCTCGACGGTAGGAGTGAAGGAGCCACCAGCAACGACTTGGACGAAAGATTAATTTATGATAATTCTATCCCTACAAAATCATTATATAGCTACAGAAAGCCAAAGATCGAAAACTCCATGCTTGTCAATACCATCCCAAATGGTATCTCCTGAATCACACCCATATGCCCCACCATGACGCCTTCGACTATATACACATGCGACCGTTTAGTCATACAAAAGAAGCTTCTCATCATCTTCATCCTTTCACAATAGAGGATCTGCCGGTCTTGCCCTGTTGTACCCTGCTGACCAATTCCTCCATCTGTGGCACCAGCTCAGGGATCCTGAATGGTTTCGTGACAACGCTGTCCATGCCATGATCAATGGCAACGGCAATCTGTTCACTCCTCGCGTTCGCCGTTACGGCGATGACAGGAATGTGACCGATTATACTGCCTTCGCTCTGCAGGCTTCTGATTCTTTTGACTGTTTCAAGACCACCAAGAACTGGCATCTCCAGGTCCATGAGGACGACAGAAAGAGGGATAAAGTCGGATTGCGGTACGGTCCTCGGACTCGGTGCTTCTTCATTACGTGCTGGGAGTGGGCGGTATGCCCAGAAAGAGGTCTTGCGAATGAACTCCAGAGCCTCAAGACCATGGTTTGCGAGATGAACTGTACAGCCTAGTCGGCGCAACTGTTGAGACATGACCTATGAAGCAATATTAGCGGAGATGCAACCATTGTGATATTTGGAACTCACCCGTTGGTTGATAATATTATCCTCTACCACAAGGACATGGAGATGTGGCTTCTCCTGGGTAAGATCGTGAGCCACCGCAGACATCTTGCGGATCACATTTTGGGTCTTGTCGTGTTGAACCTGGTCGACAGTTGCTTCGAGGGAGTTGGAAGCAGGGTCCCGAGTATAGGTAACGGACGTGTTGAGTGTTGGAGTAGTTAATTTCCCTTCTGTGACTGTCTCATCGTCGTCAACGGCTCTTCTGGCTTTGATGTAGAAGCTGAAAGTACTGCCTCTGTCAGGCTCGCTGTGTACACCAATTTGGCCATCTTGAAGGTCTGTGAGTTCTCTTGAGATGAAGAGGCCGAGACCACTGCCTCCGTATTGCTTGTATGTTTTGGGGCTGGCTTGAGAGAAGCGGTTGAAAAGCAATTTTAGCTCTTCCTCATTCATGCCCTTCCCACTGTCTTGAACAGATATTGACAAGAATAATTCATCACCAGTTCCCCATTCTGCCGTGAAGTGATGTTCGGGCCTATTCGCGCGGAAGGGAACGAAAGAAGCTCCATACATGCCCTCCTTCGGTCGGGTCGAGGAGGCATCCAAGTGTACTGTAATCTCNNCCTTGCGGCTGGCGAATTGGGTAAATTTGATGGCGTTGGTGAGAAGATTGATAATGACCTGCAGTAACCGACTAGAATCAAGCATTACTTTGCCGACGGCCAAGTTGCGGAAGCCTTCATGAACACGGAGGGAAATGCTAATTTTGGCTCTAATCAGTTCGGCTTCATGCATCTTGAAGCATTTCTCCAGCAAACATGGCATATCCACCGTGTCAGGTGATACAACTAGCAGATTTGAGTCAAGCTTGCTCAGGGTCAAAATGTCATCCACGATACGACCCTGATGCTGTGCGCAAAGAATGATAGTTTGAGCCGCATCGAGAACGGTTTCGAGAACATCACCACCAAAAGTTGTTGTTCCAGCTGTGATGCCTAGACGATTGTTGTTCTCGAGGGTTGTCAAAATGCCATCGGCAGATTGTAAGATGGCTGACAACGGGTTGCGCATCTCGTGAGAAGTCATGTCGATGAATCGGTCTGCTTGACGTTTGTGTTCGAGAGCGTCCTCCAGCTTCTCGCTCAGCAGACGCTCAGAGGCCTTTTTCATGGATATTTCTGTGACAAAGCCTTGTATCGCAACGACTGAACCATCGATGCCAATCTCAGCTATGGCTGTACCCTGAAGCCAGGTCTCGCCACTCATCTCGAGACCAGTTGCCTCGTCGAAGTATTTCCAGGGTTTCTTGATACGATATTCGAGGTTTAGTGGAATGCCTCTCTCAGCCAAGGCTACCCATGCTTCGCCGACCTTGGCTTGATCATCATCATGGATCCTGTCGCCCCAGCCGAGACCTCGTCGCTGAGCTTCCTCAAACTCTTCTCTAGTGAAGCCGAGTATTCCAAAGTATGCTTCATTGAGATATAAAGGTTCACCAGTGGGCTTCAAGAGATACATTCCCAAAGGTGCATCGGCAGCTAGACGAGCAAATCTTGTTTCCGACTGTTCGACCTCGATCTGTTGAATTCGAGTCTTTTCATGATATTTGCGATCGCTGACGTCGAGCAACCAACCCTGAACATGAACGATATTACCATCTTCATCCATTTCCGGTGCTGCGGTGGCCAAGACCCAAGTATCGCCTTCGAAAGTCTCTCCCGAGATGGGATCGGTCAAGGACCATGGACGGATCACGCGATATTCGAGAGTGAATGACTGCTTGTCCTCCAAACACTGGAGCCNAGCATTCATGACTCTCTCACGATCGTCAGAGTGTATGTACTCGGCGGGATCGGTCTGTGCCTCGATTGACCTTTCATTGATACCGGTGATATCCAGATAGGCTTGGTTGTGGAAAGTGGTACGCGAGTCTGGGGTAATGGCGTACATTCCTATGGGGGCCATCTGGGCCATGCGTGCAAATCGACTTTCCAGACGCTCGGTTTCGAGAGTTGTTGCACGAAGCTGTTGAGCCAAGGAAGCTTCAATTTGTTCGAACTTTTGACGAGCGCGACGTTGTTCATCGGGAAGACAGATGGCTGAGGCAGACTTGACCAGGATATCGCGGAGGTAGTAAGCAAACATGGCGGCTTCGGAATCGTATGGTCGACGCGGAGTCATTGCCAGAGTCAGGAAGGCCATTGTGTGGCTTCCTGTCATGTCCGGTAGAGGAATGATGCAGACGGTTTGGACTTTGTCACCCGAGGCTCGGCCAGGAACACCTTGGTTGAGAATTTCTGGCAGACTGCCATCTTTGAGCTGCAAGACAACAACGTCGTCGGATTTCCAGGCCCTGTAGCAAGCACGGGCAAGAGGGCTCTGGTCGTTTGCGCAGTCGGCAAGATCAAAGGTCAGAGGCACGGCAGGATGACCAGCGGCAAGGCCGATAGAGCCTTCAAGGGCGTAGCGTTGTGGACTGGAACCGGAACAGGCCGACATGCTGTCTGGTACAGACGAATCGGCGACAGCAGCGTGGTTTGTGTGGAGAAGGGCATATGGAATATCGTCCTTGCAAGACTCAAGACCCTCGAGGAACTCGAACCACAACTCTTTGACACTGTTGACTCTGGCAATCGACCTGTTGATCTTGACAATGGCGTCTCTGCGACGGTCGCTGATGACTTGATCTGTGACTTCGGAAAACTCATCGGTGATGCCAATAGTAGAACCATGCGCGCCGATGACTGGAATCAGGTTGAAAGACCAGAAGGTGTCCTCGGGGTATCCATTGCGCTCCATGACGAGAGGCAGCTTATTCAGACGGGTGCCTCGTCCTTCGGTTTGCACGTACTTGAGCAAGTTTTGCATGTCGGGCCAGATGTCAGACCAAGTGTTTTCAGCCTTTGAGCCAAGGGCACGGGGGTGTCGCTCGCCGAACATGGATATGCAGGCCTCGTTGTAGATCATGATGTGGTCGTCACCCCAGAGCAGTAGACGGGGGTCTGGGTTGGCCATTGCCGAGAGGACAGCCTGGCGGAGGGCATCGGGCCAGGAGTGGATGCTGCCGATGCTTGTGTCTTGCCAGGGGAAGCTGCGCACGAGGTGCATGTGGGCCGACATGGCGGGAGAGGGAATGCGCGTCCAGTCGAGGTAGCGCTGGCCACCTTCATCCGAGACGGTGCGCCATGACGACGAAGCGACCGACTGGCGACGCGAGTCGGATGAGGATGTGCCAGTGTTGCTGCTGCTGTGTTGGGATGCGGCGCGGGTATTGAGGCTGTTCTGCGACGAGGTGCGTGCTGGCGCTGCTGCGCGGTGCGTGATGGGAGGGGAGGGAGCGACGGGACTATCTTCTTGGGCGCTGGCGACGAGCCATTTGTGGTTTTGCAGTATACAGTTCCATGCTCTTCCTCCGTAGGTTGCGGGTTGTGGGTGTGGTTGTAGTTGTTGGCTCAAGGCGGTGGCCCAGTCGCGAAAGTGCTGGAGGTTCCATGTGCTGGCGAGCAGTCGTTCGAGGGCGGGATTGCGATAGGCGATGTAGCCGGCCGCCGTGTCGATGATGCACGTCGGTCGTGGGTCGTGTTGTAGAAAGTCGACGAGACCGAGTTCACCCAGCGCAGCGTCTTTGGCGGTGCGGATGGGCATGTTCGCCGTGCTGAGGACGTGGTCGTCGCTGCCATTGGGAGAGATTGCCTCGGGCCGCGCCCTCTTCTTGGACGTCCTGTCGGCCGCCATGACTGCAACTACTCGTACCTGCTCCTACCAGCACTCTGCATGTCCAGATCCTGTGTGAGGGCTCGACGTCCATACTCGTACAACCAGATCGACCATCGGCCAAACTTAGCCTTTCAACTGCAGCAACGCGTCCCGGTCTGGGCCCAGGTCTGTCAATTACACAGGGCCATCCCGCGGCCAACCGCCTACCTTTTTTGTAAAGACATTCCAAATCATCTGTCTTCCTTAGCACGCCATCTGTATATATTCATGTCAGATATGGCAATTGCAAACTTTCTGCTGCGATGAACACGACCGTGGCTTTGGGAAAGAGCGACCCTTCGGACCGCCGACCGACTGGCCCAAAAATGCCCTCAGACCCCTCGCTTGGCAGGGACCATCTTGCATAATTCTTCCTGCACTTTGGAAATTGTGAACCTACGAGACTTTGCCGAACATCAACAACGGCATGCTCTCCTGAACAAACGTCTCTAGTGGACTTTTTCATCACCATCGCTCGTCAAACAAACATCTTCTTTACTACGATAGCAACATCGTAGCCCTCAGAAGTCAGCAACAGCCTGACCGGGCCTGCATCATGTACCGCACCACAAACTCTCCCCTTGCGCATCTCATGCAGCGAGGTAAATGCGTCAGCCACGCTCCTGCAAATATCTGAGGTTCTCCCTCTCGCTCGTAATGTCTGACTTCCATTGTCTTCTTCTCTCAAGCACATCGTAATCATGATATTATTCGATGAACTTCCTGAACTCATATTCACTTCGTCATCAGACCGTGATTCATTGACAACTGCAACACCAGTCGACTCTTCTGACCTCAGCTCGTCAAGCAGAGGGATATCATTTGAAGAGCTGCAGAATCTGCCCCAAGAACCTCCCACAGATACAACTCGTCTCAAGACTATATCTCCTCGGACAAGCACTCCCGAGACCACTCCCGAGACCCCTCCGCAATCTCGCCCGTCATCATCAAAACTCCAGCCGGGTACTCCGGATACTCCAATCTGGACATCTACTCAATGCATATGGTTTTTGATACTGTTCACCGTCGTTTCTCCGGCCCTCGGTGTCTTCTTGCGCTTCGAATTCAACAACCCCTCGTACAGAGGCGTTGGAGATAATTCAACACTGGGATGGAGTCACAAGCCTGTGGTATCGCCTTCCTGTCGCGTCGCTAGGAAGTACACAATCGATCCTGATAGTTTGCCAGTTGCTTCGTCGGTGCTGGATTGCGAAGTTCCTGGTTATGGTGCAAGAGTTGGCGGTGATGATCACCACATCGCAGACGCTGTTAAGGCCTTGTCACATGTTCCCGATCGACTCTTCCAGGCTCAAAACTTGATACATCGCTATCATCGCGATCTTGGTGCCCTTGCAGTTGAATACGAATTTCCCATCAGCCCTCAATCGATCTCTGCGTCCTCGATAGATTTACTGACTGATGCCATGACCAGCTACTACATTCACATCCACAGAATGCTTTGTCAGATACGTGATACATCGAATGGAACACTCAATTCCCAGGCACAGGTGGCCCCATTCACTTTGACATGGTACAACAACAAAGTTTACCGCGACCTTGTAACAAGCATCGCCGCTTTGGAAACAGCGGAGATGATTATTCGAGGCAGACATACAGAATGTAGAGAGATCATGTACATGAGCCTGACCTCCATGGCATTGGAAGTTGTCTTTTCAGAGTGGTCCTTGACCGATACTCTGGAAGGTATCCTTATCGAGTCTCTGAGCTTGCTTGACCAAATCGACCAGGCCATCAAGACTGGAATCGCAAGCTTGAAAACAGTTGAGCAAAGTATGAGCTTCGTTGATCCGCTCTCGGAAGAAATCCACACCGTCAGTCACATACACATCAGCAACCTTCTTGTCGATGTAGAAGAGACTTCTAGATTATCGTCAGCTCTCGTGGTGCGGATGGAGAATCAGTGGAAGAACTCGACATTCAAGAGATAGGATCTTTAACCAGGGCTTCCATATGCGTACCTTTGATCGGACGCATTGCTATGCATTGATCCTCACCCTTACTCCCCGCACTCATGATCTCATAGAATGACGACTGGTCTCCCGATCTTTGGATCAGAGACAAAGCTTCTGGCAAAAGCAATCTGCTAGAAAAAGCCATATCGATTGAGATGGTCTTCAAACGCAGCCTTTGTTTACTTCTCTTACACCTCTTCTGAGTGCCTGGTCGGGTTCGACCGTCCAAGGTGATCTCGTGCAGCAAAGTATCATAGGTATTGAATGACATATTCGTGGCTGACAATATGAGTGCTATACGAGGTCTGCTCTTCGTCTCTGCAACAGATAGTGACATGGCTGCCTCCAGCTTAGGTATACATAGAGTGTTAACTGATGTGGTGATTGGGAATGTTTCCACTGAGTTGGCATCAGGTTAGATTGCTTGACAAACATGCAGCAAGAATAAGTTTCTAGTTAACAAGGGATTTAGGAAAATCTGTCGATATCGAGCAGATTGATAGGCAAGAGCTGTCTGTTTTTGTATTCACTGGAAGGCGCGATTGGCGGCCAGGCGGCGTCGTTTATAATCAGCTTTGTTCACATGAGTCACCATCCGAACAACAAGATCTAAGCTTTTGAGCATTCCATCACCAATAGTGAAGGCAGCGGCTCGATCGGAGCCTTTCATACTATCTAATGATAGATGCGCGAATGCTTGGCGTCTTTCCAACCCTACCGCACGCACCGATTGTATACGCGGTGGAATTGCTGCTTGTTTGTCACTTTCGCAACTCTGATTTTTGTCACTTTCACAACTCGGCTTTGTCCATTCCGGAACTCTTCTATTGTCGATTGCGCAACTCTTCTTGGTATCTCTTCCAATTCTTCTTTTGATCGCCAGCTTCACGACGGGCACCGCTCTAAGATCTTTGTCGGTCCTGCAACACTGAGATCCTAGTCGTTCTTGCGGCATTGCACCTCTGGCGCTCAACTATCCCTCCAGCAACTCCAGACGAGCAGGTACAATGAGACGATTCACCTCAAGCTCACGCAAGATGTCACCGAAACGATATCCTTGGGACAGTGATTACAACCCCAGCCAAGAGGACCAAGACATTGAACCTCTGGACGATTACAAGCCTGGTGGCTTTCCAGTAATCCACATCGGTGATTTACTGCATGACAATCGATATAAGATCGTTGACAAGTTGGGTCATGGCGGATCATCGACCATGTGGCTGGCATCGTGTGTGCGAACCAACGAGCTTGTCGCCATCAAAGCACTCAAAGCCACTGACTCGTCCGGCGCCGAAGAAGCCAAATCATGTCGCGCTTCACCGGAAAGTCCGACATCAGACAGCTGATCGAGTCTTTCAGAGAGTCAGGACCAAACGGAGAGCACACCTTTCTCGTTTTAGAGCCTGCACTTTGCAGTGTCCGCGATGTCAAAGGCCATACACTTCTTCCGTTACCCTTCGCACGCAGGCTAATCGCCGACTTGGTTGTTACTGTCCAAGACCTGCATGCACAAGGCATAGTCCATGGTGGTATGTTCATACGAAAGAAATGATCGGTTCTTATCTTCTGTGGCTGACGTGCAATCCAGATATTCATACTGGAAACATCTTGTTGCGTCTTCCGGATGAAATCAGAAAATGGATCTTCATGCTTTGTATGACCGCATAGGTCGTCCAGAGACAGAAGCTGTTACCAGAAAGGATGGAAAGCCGCTTTCTCGACATGTTCCGTCTCAGGTCGTGTACCCATTGGCTTCATTGGATTTCGAAGGACTCAAACCACGAAACATCTCTCCATCACTGCATCTGCCCGCAAGACTCCCTGGCTTTGGCGAGGCCTTCGAGCCATCTAAGACCAGGCGCGATTTTGCTCGTACTCTTCTGACTTCGATGCCACCTGAGTCCTTCTTTTCAGAGAAGGGTATCGGTTGTATATCTTTCCCTTCGGAGATCTGGACCTTGGCCTGTACTTTTATCGACATCATCGGTGATGGATCGCCATTCAATGGGGAACCCGCCATCGCTGTACAAGTCCTGGTCCTTGGCAAGCTGCCAGAACACTGGTGGTCTCAGTGGGATGATCGATCCAAGTATTTCGACGCCGACGTCACAACATATCTGCCTCACAACTGCAAGATAGAGGAACTAGGAGACACCAGTTTAGAGAAAGCCTATGATAGCTACGTCACTGGGCTCCGGGTCCGGTGCAAACAGCAGATATTCGGACCAGAAGAGAGACATGCATTCCTCGACATGCTGGCTTCTATACTGGTATACGACCCAATGCAGCGTGCGACCATTGATCAGATTGCCGAGTGTGAGTGGATTCAAAATGGGCCCGCTTTTGACGGCAACTGGAGACATTCAGCATTTGACTGGTGTCCATCCTATCTACCCTCGATCAGACATTGCATCAGAGCTCTGTCAGATCTTTCTTTGGCTAACAGGCCAAATACTAATGCCACCAAGTTCCCGCAGCAGTTTGCAGCACGACACACCTCCTCTCTTTTTTACCCCCCCCCCCCCCCCCCCCCGATCGAGTTGCGCATTCAAGCTCGATATGAAGTACCAAAAGAAAATCCTACCGCATTCTCTAATGCAGCACGGCAATTGAGAATCATCGTCAAGGCATACGCCTGTCTAAGCGCTCTGCCCACGGTCGAAACATCTTCTCCTTCCAATCTCCTCTCAGTCTCTTTTCACACCCCTCTCGCTCTTCTCAAGGCAGTATCAGCTGCGCCCACTATCATCCAATCGAGATCGACATTTCGAGCTTTGAGGTATCAGAAGGCCCTCGACTGCGAAGTCTCTGTTACTGCGTTCGGAGCTTGGGATGAGACTTGCTTGTCTCGTACGTCGTGTGGAATGTAAGCATCCTACCCGATGCCGAACACACCAGCCTTCCGCATCCGGAAGTCGCAACAACCATACTACCTGAACTGTAGCATCAATAGATAGCATCAATGATATTTTCTTCTATCACATCATCCCAAGGGCTCACCCAATAAATTCCTCGTGTCTGACCGTAAAGAACATAGAAACATGGCATACTGGTCCAGCACCAATTTCGACCAATACGCGAAACACGATTTGTGGAATGTAAAACCGCGATGGCAAGAACTCGCCGAAATATCCTCATCTTTCCCTTCCGCGACAACACCGCCATCGAGTCGTTTCAAAGCACATATGGCTCCAACTCCTGATCACGTCGATGGTGAACCTCGATACCTAACAAGGAGGACACGCCAACTGGACCGCAATGGAACAATCACAAGATCAGGCGCCGCCCGTTCTCGTTCGCGGTCGCGAGCTGTACAACCATGGATGCGGACTTCCAGAAACCCTTCCAACAGCAAACAACACAGCAAATCATTTCTGGGTTGTACCTACCAACACACGCCGTCGAAACGTACGATGTTTCTCTCGTTGTTGGCTCTGATCAACATCCTCCTATCTTGGTTCGGGCTCGGCTTCTTTCCTTACTTGTCTAGAAATATCGCTGGCTCGGTTGTGAGAAGAGTCTGGATGCCTCACGATAAGATTTCCAATGTAGATCTCAGGCACAGATTGTGTCAGATGCCTCTAGTGCCGAGGATCTGGCATTGTGGTGAGCCGACTGGGACAGATACGATAGCGCGACACCAATCGATTCGACGTGCTATTCCCGGCATTGCATTTGCCTTGTCGGAGAACCCGGATGCCGTTGACGAAATCTTGGATACACTAGAGGATATGAAAAGGAGTTCGCCACAATGCAAGAACATGCGCCTTTCTATTTCAAGTAAGATAACCGCAAACAAACCATCTCATCCCTCCTCAACTCCACAATCGACATCGAAAATCGGATCTTGAAGTGGGATGCAAACAAAGACCTCTTAATCAACGGCATATTTCACGACCTCAACACCATTACCGTCAAGCAGAACTGGGAAACAGCTTTGGGTGAAAAATGGGCAAAAGCGATGTTTCCTATTCAGGCAGAGTTCTCAAAGGCTGTAGCAGTAACTCTGGCTGATATTGCAATGGTGCTTGAGGACTTGCTCAATAACCTCGAGATTATGGAAGAGTCCTGGGGTGTTCTTTTGGAGCGGACGAGTGCGTTGATCGACCCCAAAGAGCATGTCGCAGACAACAGGAAGCATGGTCAGATGTCCTCACTCAAGGGTTTTCTGCTGTGGTCTCTATCTCTCACCAACACACAGCCTTCAAAGTCACAACGTCAGACCAACCTCCAACGGCAACAGCAACTCCTCAACAAAGTTCAAGATGTAGAGCCACAACTCAAAGCCATACATACATCAATCCACAAAGCACATGTGTTGGCCGTAATATCAAGAGCACTCATCGAGTCCCGGACAAACTCTCGGTTGGCGCGGCTTGAAAGCTTGATCAGAATCCTGGGTGGCCCGGATACCTTCCAGAAGGATTTGATGGATGGTGTGCGGGAGACGGCTCAGATGGCACTCATGCTGTTGGAGCAAAAGGTGCAACGTACGGACAGAAAGTATCAGAGGTCACTACTTAAAGCGGAGGCGAAGGATACAGTGGCATAGGGATTGAAGCAGAGATCGGAAAGGTTTATGTAGAGAGAGCCAAGTCAGGAATGTATGGTTATGAGGTCCAATCTTGTAGTGACTTCCATTCCAGATGTGTTGTCTTCTTGGACATCAGCCTGGTCAAGTTATCCAAAATCTAATCTTGATTTGCCTAAGTATGGCAAACCGTCAAACTTGAATGATGATATTCTGGGAATACTTAGCGTCTGCCAGAGGGTCCGAACAATCTCTCGTTGTAATTGATGCATCGCAGATTCGGAAGAGTAAGGACAGAGGTGCATCAATGCCTCTCGAACGCAGACATACACTGCAATCGCGAAGTTGACCAAGGAAACATGATGTAAGATATCCTACACCATCGTTTTGTTGAACAACGAGATTAAAATATCGTGTTGTCAAGTGCTGTAGTCTGGGGTTGACAGGCAAAGAAGCTTGACAGGCAAAGAAGCTTGACAAGCAAAGAAGCTTTGTGGAGAGAAGCGGCAGACCCGCGGGGCAGCCACGAGCCGCCGACCATGACGACACTCAGGACTCCGTCTCCGTTCGTCCATGACACCCCTCCAGATATGCTTTATGGAGTATATGTATCGCCAGATCTAGGGCAAACCCCCATCTCGATGAGATTGCTTCTTGGTAGATGCGTGTCACGACCCTAAACGTCATACTCGTATCTTGTTAACTGAATTCATCGAACTTTTCTTCGCGAACACTAACGAGACGTACAGATCTGTTCAAGTACAATTCACTACCTGTTGGTCTCCAGCGACAGCCTATGCTGACTCAGAGATGTGCTTTTGCTTGCCCGACATGTAGAGTTAGCCCGTCGACACACCACACGGCTTGCACGATCGAAGGTTCTGAAGATCATCACATGCGCCGCTGATGTAGAAGGAATTTCCGCATATCATGTTTATCTGGACAGAACTCCGAACCTTTCGTGGCTCGTTTGAGGGTTGACGGCTGGTTCTTTCTACGTCAAAGATCTACACGCAGTGCTATACATATTTAGTTCCTCTATCTCTATCGCAATCCTACACCTCTATCTTAGTTTTACTGATTTTGATAGTAACATCATATTCATGGCTTTTTCACACACTGGTTTTCTTGGGGATCGCATGACTGGCAAAGCGCTGGAGATAGGCGTTTGTGCTACAGCGTCTGCTGGATTCCTGCTTTTCGGGTATGGTGAGTACACACACACCTGTCAATTCTTCCAAGCATGACTGACACANCTCACAGATCAAGGCGTCATGAGTGGAATCATTACAGAACCAGGTTTTCTGGCCGTCTTCCCGAAAATGAATAGTAATTACAAGAGAGGGGCAATTCAGGCGCTCGTTGTGGCCATCTACGAGATCGGATGTCTGCTGGGCTCTTTCTTCATCATTGGCTATGGCGACCGACTTGGTAGAAGACGCGCAGTCCTCGTCGGTGCCTTGATCATGCTTGTCGGAACAGCTATACAGGCTTCATCCACCACGCTCGCCCAGCTGATCGTGGGACGGTATGACCCCTTTCCCAAGACACCGGTGACCTTCCTATTGAACCCTTGAGACAGAATCGTGACCGGAGGAGGCAATGGAATGAATACGAGCTCCATACCAGTCTGGCAATCGGAGATAGCACCNCCCAAAATTCGTGGTTTTTTGGTCCTCTTCGAAGGGGCGCTCATAACAGCTGGTGTAGCCTTATCTTATTGGATAAACTACGGGTTCTGGTTCTACGATAAGAGCTCCTTCCAGTGGCGCTTCCCCATAGCCTTCCAGTTCAGTTTTCCCAATCGTTCTTTTCGAGCTCATACTAACTCTGCCTTCTCGTTAGANGCCTTCTTCGGAATTATCCTTATCATCGGCATTTTAGCCTTTCCGGAATCTCCTCGATGGCTGCTCAAGCACGGCAAGGAGAAAGAAGCTATTCAGGTCATGGCGCGTCTCAAGCAATCAGATGTTGACGATGAGGACCTGAAGAAGGAGGTCAACGAGATCAAGAAGATCAACGAAATCGCAGCAGGCACGAAACTTACGCTCAAAGAGTTCTTTTCGAATGGGAAAGACATGAATCTGTGGCGCGCATCAATCGCTTTTCTGGCACAAGCATTCCAGCAGATTGGAGGCATCAACCTTGTCACTTACTGTGAGTCCAAAAGCAGTCTCTAGCGTATATGTCCATCTCTAATCATCTCAGATGCGACTGTTGTTTTTGAGGACTCTCTCGGCTTCGACCCAACATTCGCCAGGCTGCTTACTGGTGTCTTGGGCACAGAGTATTTCCTCGCTGCTCTGGTCGCTCTGTTCGTCGTAGACCGTCTGGGTAGACGCCGACTCATGATGTGGAACGCAGGAGGAATGGCTCTGTGCATGATGGTAGCCGGCATTGGCCTTTCAACAGGCACAAAAAGCGGTGCATACGCAGCAACCGTCATGATATTCCTTTTCAACACCTTCTTTGCCATCGGCTGGCTTGGAATCACCTGGCTCTATCCAGCAGAAGTCACTCCCATCCGCATCCGAGCCGAAGCCAATGGTCTTTCGACATCGGCGAACTGGCTCTTCAACTATGCTGTTGTACAGCTCTCGCCCATCATGATCAATTCGATTGCATGGAAGACATACTTTGTCTTCATGTGCTTCAATTTTGCTTTCATCCCCGTTGTATACTACACTTTCGTGGAGACTAACGGTTACAAACTGGAAGCAATGGATGAGATCTTCCACACTGCCCATCAGAATGGCGAGAATCCTGTCAAGGTCGAAAAGAGAGTTCGCAAGGGTAACACTGATGCGTTGGGTATCCTGGAGAAGAGGTCGTCTGTAGGAAGCAATGGTGAAAAGTTGGAGGACGAGAAGAAGGAAGATGTCAACGCAGAGTAATATATACTGCTGACCAGGTCATCTAGAAATGCCAAATACTCGACTTCCAAGAACCCCTGGTGTCATGTAATTGTGCATCACTGTTGTCCGAAGGGATATACCCTGAGATTTCTTACTGTCAGATGTGCTGTGATATTTTGGCTGGACGGTAGTCGTCAAGCATTAGTAACTGTGAGTTTTGTGAGCATAGCACAACCATTGCCTCGTTTCTTTCTTCCACATCCTGAACTTCGAGGTGCACGAGTCACCTGATCGATAACCAAGGCTTACGTACTTGAGTAGTTCAGCTGTCTCAAACCCACCTTTGCTTTTCCAACTTGTTCCTGCCACGTGAGATTTCTCCCCGCCTGCTCTCAATCTTCACGTCAGATTCTCTTCCCATTCGCTCGAATCCTCATTATTGGATCCTTTGCTTGCCGGCGAACCTAGTCTCGTGGTGCGCGGCATATATCTTGCTCCTAGAACTTCCTAACAATCCTTCAACACTTCAACATCCAACAGTTCTGTCGCATTCTGCTCAGGTAGAATTTTTGACATGGCCGTCGCGTCCGCGAATTCTACTCCGATGATAACAGGACTTCTTTCCATAATCCGAACAACGGTCTGGCTTCTTAACAAAACGAACCTGGCTTGTGGCTTTCCAAGTCTTTGGGTACTGTCACCTGTCAGTCCCAAGCATCGGGTTTTATTCGCACTTTGTTGCAGCCTTGTCACCACGACAGTATATGCCCTTGCTGAACACATCGCCGTTATGTCCCTTGGGTCATCGCCGCGCTCTCCATGGATCTGGATTGTCAGTCTGAGCCCAATGCACCTTTGGTGCGCTAATCTTGCCTGATGTTCCGCCAGGTGATCTGTCGATCCCAAATAGAGCACCAAGAGAAAAGCGATGGTGAACAACATCGGAAACACATCGCAAACGCCCACTCTTGGTCAATGGCAGTTTCACTTGCTCCCGCCGCGATTCTCAATGCTACTACTAGTGCTGCCATGCTTCTTCTGGAGAGAAGGTTTGATCAGTCCTGGTCCCATGGACAAACGCCACTCACGCAGATTGTCCTAGGATGCTTCACCATGGCGATCTTCATAGGATGTCGCTATGCTGACATTATGATCCTTCAATCGTCGCATGTGCTCTGCGGATACGACATACTCATCGGATTAATCGGACTTCTGTCTCTCTTCGCCGTGCGAATGCTATGTGGTGCACTCACGTCAGTGTCGGCTTTCAACCCACCAGCATAAGGAGGTCAACAGGTTTCAATCAATCAGTTAGATAGAGAGTGTGGTTATATATCAACTCCACATCGCGTTGTCTGCACGTACCTGTTGACAAGATCTTATGATGCGAGGACTCGCTCTGGCTATGCCAGATACTCATCCACATTGTATTCTCAAACGTACGAAGAGACGCCAACCGCCACGCCGCAAGATGCATCTATACCAACTGAATCATGATTCGCAAGTCACTATCACACTGATCAGTTTTCTTGGATTTGACAGAAAGTAGTGTTCGCGTCTATGCCTTCTGCTCGATCCTTTCCATCTCTTCAGCTGCCTCTCTCGCAACACCTCGACAATGATCGTCAATATCCATCTGCTCCGCCAGTTCCATGAATCTCTGTTTGACTTGCATCCACTTCTCAGGGGATGACCCATCCCAATTCCTAACTTGGCTCTCTTCCGTGGTCTCTTCCTTAAAACAAAGGTCATGAACCACTTGACCACTGATCGTGATCCACGCCGCAGCAGGAGGAATAAACATCTTCCACTCGTCAGCCATCTCTCTGGTCTCGTCGAAAGGCTGCATTATGTTTCCAAAAGCCCTGTCTGCGTAGTACATGCTTTTGGACATTTCGGGCCTGGTCAGCAAAGTCGCGGCGAACGTATGAGAACTAAGGTGGCCGGGTGCTTTGGCGTGCCATTCTGCATACGTGGAGTCCTCAGTGTTGAGATCCAGATCTGTAACTATTGTTAGATGACGGTTGGCTCACATGAAGTTTGGACACCATGTACCTAGGCCATGCTCATAGAAAACCCAACCAAATTCTGGGAACCCTCGCCAGATGATGTTGCCACCGTATGTCACCGCGTACCCAGCCTTGTTGATCACATCGGGAAGCTGCTTGATGGCAACAACCAGATCAACCAACTGCTGCGTGTGGGATGTACCGAACCATCTCGAGGCATCAGCGAGTTTTCCCCAGATGAACCACACACCGAACCTGTGGCCAGTGACAAGGCGAGGGGCGAGAATGTTGTTGAACTGTGATGCGGTGGCAGAGCCCGAAGTTTGGTTGTTGAGCAGTGACTCAAAAGCTGTAATGACAAGATGATCCTCTTCTTTGTCAATGGGGTTCTTAGCCCATTTCCCGATCGACTTGTGTTGATCCTCTGTCCAGGAAGATACCGTGGTGTACATGGTTGAAGTCAAGTAACTGTTCGGGGCTCTGAAATCCCTCCTGGGTTCTGTCGTGACTGGGGAATTCATAAGACAATAACACTTCTGTTCGATTATTTAATACCACTCCGTCTAAGTGGCGACGGTGTACGTTTTAGGGAAAGAATCGAAGGGGTGAGTCACGAGAGGGACATTTCTTGGCCCCGGATCCTACCTGCATCTTATATTCGCCCGAAACAGAAAGCAGTTCGTATATCGACGACCAGTCGTGGGTTTTCATCCGTCTGTGTGGACGCAGTGTGGCCGTCGGACGAACAGTAGTTCAAGAGGGTTAATAGAATGGTGTCGGGGGTAAAGTGCGGAAAGCCAGGCCGGCGAAACGTGTTTCCCGAACTCGCTTGAGCGGTCAAAAGTCGTGTCATCGTACTTCTGAGAACCACTAATCTCGCTGATATTCCGCTTTAGAGGTCCGTCGGTGAGTGGCCCAGCACCCAAATGCCCTCTTTAAGAGTTCAGGCGCTTGCAAATGATGAATGAAAATGTATGATTAGAAATTATGAATACTCAAGGGCTGTCGATCCGGCAGCATCATTATGCAATATGCGCTCCCCATTTGACACCATTCTCCGTCTTGTCCTCGTCCTTCCCAGGCCACATGATTTCTCCTTTCCAAATAGCTCGGATGTTTGCAATCGCAGTGATAATCCACATGATGACCAGCCCGATGGTCAAGGCACTGCATACACCGTTGATGCCCGCGCTTTCCAAAGCAGCTCCAGTCTGAATTGAAGCAAGGGTGAGGCCAGCGTTAGGGAATACAAATGCCCACCAATTCAGAGTGAATGACATCTGCTTGACACCAGCAATGACCGAAACTAAGGAGACGCAGAAGAACCAGAAGGAAAACAGGATTACGAAGAACCCCGCAAGGATGCCGATGACCTTGATCACGTCTCCCATTGGAAGCGAAGTAATGCCGAACAGCTCACTGTCACCAAATACTTTGGGAGCTTGCCGACCGAGGGAGATGAGGGCGTGTGCAGTATAACCAGCTGGCCCTACACTGACAAACATGCCAGGTCTGGTGGAGGGGTCCGGCAGTGCACTCACCATCAATCTCTGGGTGTAGATGGCGTACATCATGAGAGCGACACACCATCCAGCGCCTTGTAGCATGATTGCACCAAACCAGATCTTGGTAGCGGCGGAGTGTGGTTGGTACGGAACCAGAGTTTGTGCCAAGGGGCCGACCACAAGCAGAGGATAAATTGGAAAGATCCAGGCAGGCATAGCATTGTTGACCTTGAGACGCTCCAGCTGGAACAACACGTAGTATTGCAAAACGCCGACAATGATTACCGTAGCGCTGTACATCCAAAAGAGAATCTCAAGGGCCTTGATGAGCCAGGGTCCAACGCTCGGCGCACCGTAAAGCTGCATACAGGTGAGAAGAAGAGCAACCGTGACCCAATAACTTCCGAAGAAAAGTGACTCGACCGGGTGATGAAGTGAAGCGAGGAACTTTTCCGGTACCAGAATGAATCGTGTAGCGATCAGAGCGTTGAAAGCGATAAAGAGAACCAGAGCCAGGATGAAGAAGATTTTACCGATGGTGTCTAGGCCATGAAACCTGTTCGGTGTGTTGCCTATGACCACTGCGACAGCTGCCGTGGACATTGTGCAAGCAAACCAGGGCCAGGTGAAGTGAGCGATACGATCTCGCCATGTGACTACCTCTGGTGGGAAGCCATCGGTGCCATTGGATCCATTGGCGTTGTTTGCCCTTTCTGGGTCGTCGCACTCCCTATAGCCATTGCGTCTGCGATCCGGGGTTGCGGTCGTTGCCGAACCTGAGTCGGAGGACATTGTAAACGTGAGCACTGGTGTGAGGAAACAGTGCAGATGGGTGAAAAGGATGGAGGTGTTCAGGATTTTGAATGAGTGACAGACTGAAATGTCAAAGACTCGTCATGCCTCTTGTCCGAGGCTTTCCTGAGAGACAAGAGTCAAGGTCGCTCTTGCCAAACATGGTTTTACCCATGACAACTTGGCGGTTTTGAAACTTTGCCAGACGTCATTCCAGATCGGCCGTTAAGTTCAAATGCCGTACTCGTTCGTAGACAATAATCAGTCAAGGCCGCAAGCAGACATGCAGCACGCGACGGCAACATGTCTTCTGTCAATTCATTTCACTAATGCTTTCCCATCCAGATGCTCGTATCAGTCCGTGCAATTGGGGATCTCGAGCACAATCCGAACGCTGCAAAATCATTCAATTGTCAATCCACGCGTCATGTTGCCAAGACCTCTGACCTGGAATCAGAAGGAAATTACGCCCTCGCGCGCGATGCGCCGAGGGACAACCGGAAGCCAGCGGCACACAGAGAAAGAGAGCGAGTCGCGACGACAAATCTTGGGAGACCGCGACACTGTCGTTCGTCTGTCGGGAGTAGTGATGACAACCACTGCGAAGCAGCAGTAGATATCGAGGCCAGTCTACAGGCGGACCCTCAGCCTTGACTTGTCGACATTGTCTTTGAGCGGCCTCGATTGCGCCCCCTGCTGGCTTGTCGCGTCGTGGCATCCGGATCCTGGTTACGTGTCGCGATTCATGAGCAATATCCAGATGACCGCGTCAGGTAAAAGTTATGCGATCACAAAGCATTGTTCGACCTTCGAGTGGAGGTTAAGGGAGAAGCTGGTTCTTCAGTGTGAAAAATGGACGAGTGTTGGCTCTGTTGTGGCTGTGTTCGGCACCCACTTTCGAATGCGCACAAAATAACCACAACACTCCATTGCCCAACATCCATCAGGATGACGTCTATCCATTTCAGTATAGTGGTCGTACCAAAGTCTTGAATGTTTTCAGGCTTGCCGACTACTACCAAACATCATGTAAGTGTCTATCGGAATTTGAAGAGCGATCCGACAGACCGAGAACAACACAAAAGACAGCATGCTGCCGACGGCGCGGCCCTGAATTGCTCAGCCCTGAAGGTCGACCTGCATGGCAGAACAGCTCTCAGTAGTTATCTGATATCGCCATAAAGCCTGGCATTGCGTGCTCGAAACAAAGTACCACGCCTCGTTGCCCAGCGTCTTGTCTTGCTCCGTCCAAGAGACTGCCCAGGCCGGCAAATTTCAGCATCTGACCGCCGTAAACACGAGGAGACTTCGACAATAAACTTTTACAGCACACAATGCTCAGCTGAATGTTGCACTCATGGTGCCGTCGTGCAACACAGGTCCTGATTCTCTACGTCAGTCAGAGTTTCGTATCCATAGATTGCTGTACCTGGCCTCGACCTCTTCTGAGCCGCGAACCCTTGGCGATGTCGCCCCAAGACATCAAGTCGCTGTCAGGAACGATGAGACTTTCCACAGATACTTGGCCGTTCTCCTGTATGCGGTACTTTATACCTCAACCGATGGTTGTAGAAGAGCCTCGTTCATAGCCAGCGATGAGGTGATTTGACTTGGCAAGGTAGAGGTATTGGTATAAGAAGATCAAATTTCAGCATTGGGTCAGGTCTTGAAGAACGCCTATTTGCATTGTGACTGTTCGTTACTGCTCAGCGATATGGCAGATACGAAGACTGTTTCTCCCGATCATTACCCTGTGCCGAGAGAAGACGAAGAAGGCTTGACAATTGAACGAGATTGGACAGCAGAAGAGGAAAGGAAGGCCAAATGGAAGTCAGTCTACCTTGTATCATCTCCTCTCGACAGTTTCATACTTACGCAGTCGCAGNNACTTGATCTCATCGTCATGCCAATCCTCACCCTTGGCTTCTTCTGTCTTCGTATGACAACATCTGCTGTCTCCTTATAAGATTCACGCTAATTCCTTGATTACNNAGAGCTCGATCGAGGAAACATTGCTAACGCCATTACCGACAATTTCATGAAGGATGTTGGCATATCCCAAGATCAGTTCAACGTCGGTCAGCAAATGTTATCACTTGGCATTGTCCTCTTCGAGATTCCCTCCAACATGATTCTGTATCGAGTCGGCCCTGGAAAATGGTTAACTCTTCAGCTCTTTTCCTTTGGCGTCGCGTCAACCTTCCAGGCCTTCCAGAACAACTATGCATCCTTCATTGCGACTCGTTTTCTTCTTGGCCTGACCGAATCTGGCTTCATACCTGGTGGTCTATGGACTATATCTACCTGGTATACGAGAAAAGAGACGGCTAAAAGAGTCATGATATTCTACTTTGGCAACCAATTTGGTCAGGCTTCGGCCAAACTCCTTGCTTATGGTATCCTACACATGCGCGGTGTAGCTGGTCGACCTGGATGGTTCTGGTTGTTCATTCTCATGGGTGGTTTCACCTGTTTCTGCGGTTTCATTTTCGGCTTCTTCCTTCCCGACTCGTTCCGCAATCCTTGCTCGACATTTTTACCCAGACATACAATATTCACATCAAGAGAGATTCACATCTTGAGAAACCGTGTCTTGCTCGACGACCCGGCAAAGGGAAAGAAGAAAAAGAGAATTGGTTTGACAGCTTTCAAGAAAGCTTTCAGCAGCTGGCGCATGTGGGTGCATTTCCTGATCACCTTGACAAACAATGGCCCTCAACGTGCTTTTGATACTTATGCACCTTCGATCGTCAACAGCTTCGGCTTTGGAGGTCTGTCTGCCAATGCTCTGGCAGCTGTTGGTTTGTTCTTGCAAATCCCCGTCTCTTACACCTTCAGCTACATCTCTGATCANTTTGTAAGTGCAATTTAGCAAGTTGGTTGCAATATTTCATGCTCATAGGTCTCTAGTTCACGTCGCGGTGAAACAGTCATCGCAGGTTTAAGCATGCATTTGCTTGGCTATATCCTCAATCGCATCTTCACCGAGATCAACAACAGAGGCTTAAGGTACTTTGGAGTCGTTTGGACACAGACCTTCGGAACCTTCTCTCATCCGCTTAACATCACTTGGATGTCACTCACCTGCACAGACTCAGAAGAAAGAGCCTTAGCCATGGCGATGGTCATCATGGGAGCCAACATCGCCGGTATCTATGGCGCGCAAATCTTCAGATCAGACGACCGTCCAAGGTATCGTAGAGCGTTCAACGTCAATATTGGCGTACTTGCGTTTGGTCTGTTGCTCGCAGGCATTAGGTTCTTAGATGACAGGTTTAGAAGAAAGAAGGCCAAGGATAGGCTGCCAGAGTCGGGAAGCGAATCGGAGGCTTATAGCGATGGTGTGACCAAGGTCGCTGTTCCTGATGAACAACCGCAACCCATCGCATTGAGGGAACCAAGCACTTCGTTGTCAAAAGCAGATGTTTGATGAGACTAAAGAGGCGTCATCTTTGTTTGCTAGATATTGCACGGTCGGCAAGGTGATTTGATTCCGTAGTCAGATATTCCATTGATAGACTTGTTGTGTAGAACAGAAGCGCCATATTGTTTGTGTCATTATCGTTCTTTCCTCTTCTGCTTTTTCGTTGGGTTTGCAAGTGACACATTCAAAGGGGGAAGGAACCATGGAGGTTTCGAAATTCGTTCCTCACTTTCTGGAAATCCATCACAACAACACCAAGTTCTTGCGCGAGACCAACAACTCTGCAGACTCCAAATTTCGTATCTGTAATGCGACTCGTCGATTTCCACATCATTTTGGTCATTTAGCGCAAGGGACAACCAGATTGAAGGCTGGAAAGGACGTTGCACATGCGACCCTGCCAGGACTGTTTCGTGATTTGCATAAAAAGCTCACACAGCTCAGCATAACAATGCACAAAAGTCGGCCGAAGATGTCCTTGACAAGAGAAACTCGGCCGGGTTTGAGCGAAAACCCGGAGAAGAACACTTCAATTGCGAAGTCGATCTTTACCTTCTTCTTTCTTCCTTCTTGCCAAAGGCTGGAAACATACGTGACTGAGTATGGCTGCAGCATATGCAAGTATTCACGCGCCATGACTCCGACAAATACATCTTGCTCAGAGGTTCAGCAATAGCGTTAGGGATACTCGAGCCACTTTCGAGCAGAGCCATGCGACTGCCTTCTCGGACTTTGCCCGCTGGAGCAGCTCACTCTGGTCTACATACAGTCCGTGTGCAACCTCTTGGTCTCCCATGGATATCAATCTCTCGGCCTTTGCATCGAACATGAGGACAGGGTCGCGTCAAGCTCTGGAAGCGCTCGCTGTAGCCAAAGTGTCAGGAAAGAACTTTGCACCGATAACCACTTTCGACGATTAGTGGGCGATAACAGGCATGCGGATCAGGGACCGATTTTGCAAACCAACTTGAACGCATTTTCTGAAGTCTGACTTGACGTTGCAACATTTCCGTCTAGACCTTTCCCGCGGCGAAATCGTGCGGTCATTGTCCGTAGCACGTCGCCAGATATTGCCATCCAGCGATACTGGTTGCAGACTTGTCGAGTCGAGGTCATCAAGGCATGAGGCACGGACGGCCACCTGGATCTTCGAGGAATGAGTGATTAGTGATACTATCTGGTTCATGGTTACCTGTACAAGCCCATTTGCACCAGAGTTGCAAGATGATTGGACCGCCCACAGCACTTTCCTTGCCCTATGTCTCTTGGGGTACAGACACATGAAGCAGCCTCGTCCTTGACAGGTAGGGATATGTGTATGAGGACTTCACATAGCATGTTCGAAGGAAACAACATCCGCTCCTGGCAATCCTTTGCGTCTAACCTAGAGAACTACGACTTGCTGTACGCAAAATTGTCAACAACAGCCAAGGTGTCTCGAATCAAAGAGACCAAGGAGTAGCACTCCGGTCCGTTCTTCACAATCACGCTGGAGAGTGAGTGATAAGGTAGCTTGTCGGAATAAGCCTGCATCTCAGCCACCCGCGCCAGCCGCTGACAAGCTCATCCGAACTTGGCCGCCGTACCCAATCAGGACTGCTGCCGAAGCCGACCAAGGTCCCACAACCTTCTTTGTGGAGTGATATCGTGGGGTAGCTGCGGAGAGAGACAGCTGCAGCTTTGCAACCCGAATGACCCTTCAGAGTCGTCATTTTCGGTGCTCAGTTGTCCGTGAGAAGCCTTAAGCATCCTGGTAATCTCTACTCGATGACCGCTTCGAATGCTGACAAAACAGTTGGTTAGCCCTCGGAACAATGAAGACACTGACGGGAGCGGCAGACCCGAATAGGTAAAGCGTCTCATAGGGTCTTCATTTAGGCTGACGGAGCGACAAAGTATATCTAATCAGCTGCAAATCATGGACTCAAGAGGCCCGCCAAGCGAGTAAGACCGAGCCCCGGACCAAGCACGGTGGCAGCAGCTGTCGGGCGATTTTTCGACCTTTGATCAACAGCCCTGCCGGCCACTTGGGTCTTGTTCGCATCCGCTCTCGTTTGCTTGCGAGACCCTCCTGCCTTGCAGCGTTCGGCTTCAACAATGGATGAACAAAGCATCAGGTCGTCGCAGCGCGTATCCCGATCGTGCATCGAGTGCAGCCGAAGGAAGATCAAGTGCGACAANAAGATACCGTGCAAGCCATGTGTGCGCCGGAATCTTGCTCACGAATGCCAGCGGCCCATCACCCGCGTTCGGGGCATGCTTACAGTGTACGTCCAGGCTTCAACACTGCGTCGTGGAACTGTCCATGTGAACGTCAACTGATCATGTCAGGGCGAGTACCGTTGATCGTTTGTCGGCAGATAGCGATGACAATTCCGTCGACCAACTACTCAANNGGAACGATGCGCCCTGCAAGCACAAATTGCAGAACTGGAAACAGCCTTGGCCCTCTCGAAACCATGTGGACACACTCATGGTGGCAAACCCGATATACACCGACCTGGTCAGACGTCCATACCCGCATTTGAAGAACTTGTACCCGCGCTCGAGCAGTTCGATCTCCAAGTGTCGCATGACTCGGATCCTGTCGCCATGTCGGAGAAAGACATGGCCGACCGTCTGTACGAACCCTCGACCGATCCTGTCTTCCTCCTGCTGCCCTCAAGAGAAATCAGCGAACAACTAGTGACATTTTCTCTTCGCACCCTCGGCTGGTTGCATGGCGCTGTCAACGCGCCCGAGTTTGTTACGGAACATCAGGAGTTTTGGAACAAAATACACAGCGGCGTTACTCTCGACGTCAAAGACCGGCCATGGTTGGCACTATATTTTGCTATACTGTCAACAGGTCTACTCTACCTCGACCCAGAAGAAGTGCCTGCTATATCCGATCTGCCACAACTCAATCTCCATCAGTATCAACAGCATGATGAGATGAGGTATGCTGTTCACACGTCGCGTCTTTGGTACGAAATTGCGCTCAAGGAGGTCGAACGTTACGGTTGCTCTGGAACACCTTCTTTGCGGATCGTACAGGCCTTGTCGGTACTGACTCTTTGCCACTCCAATTTTGGCGAGCCTCAGCGAGAGTGGCTGTTCACCGGATGGGCCGCCAGTATTGCACGTTGTCTTGATATGCATCGTCTGGGCAGTGAGGTCGCCTACTCGCGAAGCGTCAGTGCCAGACCTGAGTGGTTGTCTTTCGAGAAACGCGAGCTCGGTCGTCGCGTGTGGTGGACGTATGTCATTCGAGACTGGTATGTTCAGGCAATGCGATCTCGCTGAAGAATGCAGTGTGAGCTAATCTGATCACCTCCAGGNCTAGGAAGTTGGTCTCGCCCGCCATCCATCACACCGGCTAGTTTCTGCTGCAAATTTTCGACCGAAAACGAAGCCAATCATGATGCGATCCTTGAGACTCCCACACACACTTCCAGCCCGTCTCCTCTGGTCTATCAGTCCGTCATGTGTCGCTTGTCCTACATTTTCTACATTTACATCAAAGTCAACACCCATCAAAATGCTTCTAAATTCATCAAAGCATTGGAAGAAATTGAGATCGTCAAGCGAAATTTACCCCTACACTTGTCGACAAAGTTCCCTGCGAACATCGACGATGAGGAATGGGAAGCTACACATCCTTGGATCACTTTCCAGCGTTATCTGATCAACCATGGCATTGAGTTCATGATGCTTAGCATTGCGCGCACTTTGGCCATGGGCAACATTGGCAGCGAATCGACTCGTTACCGCGAAGCAGCCATGGCAGCAGCCACAAATATCATCCACAGCTACCTGGCTCCGGTCGCGCGAGTGTACAAGCTTGTGTGGACAGTTTCCGCCTCGACTGTGGCTGCCGCGGTTTACACCTCCCTCGATATTCTGATGAATCCCCAAGACTACACACCTCAGAAGCGGCAGGAACATATTGCCATCCTTAAGCAGGTTATTCAGGAGCTCAGCAAATACTCTCATGTCGCCATTCACGCAGCCAAGGGCTCAGCTACAATTCAGAAGCTCATCTCTCGTCTCGAACAAGACTTTTCGATGTCTCATCTTTCGGTCCACGATATACTGCGACACCTTACGACTCAAGAAATGCCATCGACCTCTGCTGCAGGTGTCGCAAATGGTTACGTCTTGCCAGCTCAAAGTATACCGGTTCCTGTCGACGGCTGGAACGAAATGATGGTTGGACATGACATGAACATCTCGCACATGGATCAAGGACACATTGATGGCTTGCTCGGTCCGTCGGACACGTGGAACAGCTTCATGGAGTTTCCAACATTCCAGTCGCAGTCTCAGCACCAACACCAACATCAACACCAGCAACAACACTATGAAGGATGAATCAGTCTCATGTCACCATGTACTTCATGTATGGCCCAAGCATTCGCTTTCTGGGTGCTGAATTCATTCACTTCGAGTACGGCCTCGAGCAGTCCTCGTCCTGCCGATTTGAAATGCTATTCCTACTGCGGATTCTCTCACCCTCTGTTAACCAGTGAGCGCAGCTCATAGATACGACAATCTGATCATGCTATAAAAATCCGAACGAACGATACTCGACAGTAGTATGACATACTGGCGTCATCATAGTCTATCTCGAAACGCCTGATGCAACGATACAGAAGAAACCATCGAAACGACATGCGGCTTTTCACTTTGGATACAGCATAACGGTTCAGCAGTGGCTGCATCGTCACATGGAATCGGATGATCGTCATTTCGCAAGTCAAGCTCGCACTACAATCATCCCCGGATCCAAGGAATCTCCACAAGCAGATCCTCGTGCGGGTTTCAAAAGTGTCACATCCTACCAACTGTTACCATGAATGACATGAATGGTCACGCTGTGAGACAAGATTCCAGTCACTTCTCGAACGACATCACAGAAGTCTCAGATAGCTAGGCCATTTTCTGACCTCAAAGTTCAGTACTAGCATCTCGAGCGACACCCTAGCTCGGTGCTACAACGCTGGGAAGCTCTCTCCGGAATATGATCCTCTCGAATAGCCACGCTAGAAGTCATCGTTCGTCATGCATTCGGCCGAAGACTGTAGGTGGTAAATAGCTTAGTCACTCTTACGAGTCCGTCAAACAAACTCGCAAACACCACGCTTTGCAAACACTGAAACACTGTTGCTTCACTTGTGACAAAGTAACGACATCCCCTACCCAGGCTTTGGCTTTTTGCAAGAGCTTGGACTCAACTTACAAGTGATTCTTCATCGACTCTGCTCCTCAGTTTAACTCGGTAGGGCTGTCGGAGTACAGTCCGTGCCCACCAAGGTGGTGGGAAAGGTTTCGGTCGAGAGCGGATGAAAACTTCTTCCCCATTAGCGACCTACTCCGCAATCCACTTCCTCCCCCACATACCGACGAGATCGTCAAAGTCGCTGTATACATAGACAAATGATGTCTGGTACGCGTATACAGCAAGTGAAAGTTGGTCGCGAACGAGACGGTGATGTACTGAGAAGACAAGCGGGCAGAGATTTAAAATATCAAGACCCCGACCTCTGTCGTTGCGTCTTGCTCGAGTTTCATGGGCTCATTTGGCGGCTACATGCAACCCAACACTGAAAAGAAGTGGCTGCGATGGGACCCTTTCTCAGAGTGGTTCGATCTATGGTCTGTTGAAGAGTCGGTGAACGAGCTCGTCGAGTTCTTCGACCACTTCCTCAAAGGCTATAACAATGACTGGCAAGAAATCACAATGGGGATGGCCTCTTTGCCTTTCGGCGACAAGGAAGCCGTCTACCCGATCGAGGTCCAAGACTTCATTTGACCCAATACTGACTAGAAGAAGCTGTATCTCGGTGAGAAGAACAATCTGCTTGATCCAGCGCCCACCGAAAAAAGCGTTGTATCGTACAACTCAGAGCCTGGCAGCAGTCCTGTTGCGCACGCGGCTTTCAACCCCCGCTTAGAAACTCAAAACCCCATATTCCATGGTTAGTAGAGTTGACTGTAGCATACTGTCGAATGCGCCTCTGCGACGTGCGAGGGAGGAGGTGCTGCACACCCCGCATTGTCGTCATGACAATCATGGAGAAATTCGTGAGGGGTCCCCATGCGAGCACATTTAGCCTGATCATTGACCATGCGCGATACATCACCATGAAGAACATCCAGTCCCGATGTGGTAGGAGACAACATGTTGTCCAAGGTGCTTGGCGATCTACGTCTAGGATAAATAACACACAGCCTGCTCACGAACACTTCGTGAATGTATCATCAAACACCACGCGGGTTTATCTCTACAGCAAGATGAAGGCCAATCATCTATTTGCGGCAGCCAGTTTGACAGGCCTCAGCTACTGTCAGCCAGCCAAACAACAGAATTCCACTATCTACAATCCCATCCTTCCTGGCTTTCACCCTGATCCAAGTTGTGTCTTTGTCAAGGAATGGAACAACACCTTCTTCTGTGCGACTTCCACCTTCCTTGCTTTCCCTGGTATTCCTGTCTATGCAAGCAAGGACCTCCAGAACTGGAGACTCGTCAGTCATGCCTTCAATAGACCTGAACAACTGCCAGCTTTCGGAAACATCACAGGGCAGCAAGATGGTTGGTATGCTCCGACTCTGAGATACCACAACAATCGTTTCTGGATCATCGACTCGTGTGTGGGATCTGACACGGGATATCTCAGCACTTCAGACCCCTACAACAACACTGCATGGACGAACGTCACTCCTACCAACATCCCTGGATATGATCCTGATTTGTTCTGGGATACTGACGGTACCCTCTACTCGGCCTTTGCAAAGACAGTACTGAGCGATCCCTTTACGACCGAGATTCATCAAGTCAATATCAGCATGCCTTCTGGAAACACGACCACAGATCGTTTCTTATGGAATGGTACTAACGTACAACCTCCCGAAGGACCTCACATGATGATCAAGGACGGCTATCACTACTTGTTGTTGGCTGAAGGTGGTACAGCTCAAGAGCATCAAGTCACAATTGGTAGAGGCAAGTCTGCCCAAGGACCGTTCGAATCAGATCCAAGGAATCCTATACTCACAGCATACAACACGACCGAGTACTTTCAGACTGTTGGCCATGCAGATCTCTTCCAGGATGCTAATGGTCAGTGGTGNGGCGTCGCACTCTCTACCCGCTCTGGCCCTGACTACGAGACTTGGCCGATGGGCAGAGAAACTGTTTTGTACCCTGCAACATGGGAGAAGGGACAATGGCCTGTTTTAGGAGGTCCTGTCCGAGGCATGATGGAGGCGCCTCTACCTCCGGTCAACAAGAACATCCGTGGCAACGGCGCTTTTGTGAAAGATCCTGATCACTATACGTTCTCTCCTGGCTCCTCAATCCCGTCTCACTTCTTATACTGGCGCTTCCCTCAAACTCAGAACTACGCCGTCTCTCCCAAAAGTCACCCCAACACTTTGAGATTGCTACCGTCTCGTGCCAACTTGACTGGAGACTCCGCTTTCGTCCCTACCGATGGCATTACCTTCATTGGTCGTCGACAGACAGATACTCTTTTCACCTACAGTGTGGATGTCGATTACTCACCCTCTGAAGTTGGAGAAGAATCAGGGATCACTCTGTTCCTCACACAAAGCTATCACGCTGATCTCGGTATCGTCCATCTCAACAAGACTGGCAACTACCTCCGTTTCCGCGCCGAAGGAACCAATGCACCAGAGGAAACTATAATTTCAATCCCTCAGAAATGGTGTGACCAAGGCATGCATTTGCAGATCCAAGCCTACAACATTACGCACTTCTCCTTCTCTGCTGGTCCAAAGGGTGGACAACTCAANAAGATAGCCACTGTCCCCGCCACACTTGTCTCGAACGGATTCACTGGTGAGCAATTTATCTTGTCACAAACTGTTGACGGGGTCGCTGACATGAANACAGGTTCTTTCGTCGGTGTGTATGCAACTAACAATGGTAACACTAAGGGCAAGACACCTTCATATATCAGCAACTGGATTTACCAAGGTCAGGGCCAGTACATTGGCAACGGGGAGTTCTACCCAAGCAATGGTCAGAAGTCAGGAGCAGGTTTCTAGTGTGATGAGATACGTACAGTCTACACATGAAGTTTCTTTCAGAAGCATCAATTTGAACTTCATCGGTATTTGGTATCACAATAGCCAGAATTAAGCCACGAAAGAAAGTCCACGTCAAAGCCCGAGATCGACACGACTCCAGACTCGAGGATTGCATAGGCTAAATTGAGACGGCGAAATTGCCCTCCACAAATCTGCATCCCCACATCATCAAAATGTGGTGTCCCGTCTACGGTATATCATCACCCCGCATACGATCCATATCGTGAAGAGGGAATATATATGTCCGCAAAGCCGGACGAGACAAGATTTTCTTGCTACATCAATATGCAGCTACTTCTACTCTTCGCATTCCTCGGGCTGGCCTTCGCAGAAACTGGCATCAATGGCTGGCTTCGGTATGCTCCATTGCCATCTTCGATATCGTGGCCATCAGTACCCAAGCACATTGTGGTCCTGAACACCACAAAAACAAGTCCTGTCTACACTGCAGGACAAGAACTGCAGCACGGGATTCAAAGCATTCTCGGTCAGAACTGCCGCTTTAACAATGACAAACCTGACGAGTCTATCATCGTTGGCACACTTGACGCCTACGTCGCTACCTATGGCAACCTTAGTCAACCTTTGGATCTCAAGGAAGACGGTTTCTGGCTGAGTACGGAGAACGATTCAGTACAGATCGTTGGTCAGAACGAAAGAGGTGCTCTTTATGGAGCGTTTGAGTATCTGTCTATGCTGGCACAAGCGAATTTCTCCTCAGTCGCATATGCATCCAACCCAGACGCACCCATTCGATGGGTCAATCAGTGGGACAACTTGGACGGCAGTATCGAGCGCGGCTATGGTGGCGCATCGATTTTCTTTGCCAACGGCACAATTGTCAGTGATTTGACACGGGTGGCTGAGTACGCACGTCTACTTTCCTCAGTCGGCATCAATGCCATTGTCATCAACAACGTCAACGCCAACGCATCGATCCTCTCGCCAGAGAACATCGATGGCGTGGGAAGAATCGCGGATACAATGCGTCCGTATGGTGTGCAGATTGGTCTCTCGCTCTACTTTGCCTCTCCCACCTCGGGGGTACAAGGGCAAGCCAACCTCACCACCTTCGATCCCCTTGACCCCGGAGTCATTACTTGGTGGAGAAACGTTACTGATCAGATATATGAACGCATTCCAGACATGGCTGGTTACCTTGTCAAGGCCAACTCCGAAGGACAGCCCGGTCCGATCACATACAACCGCACACTAGCAGAAGGAGCAAATCTATTCGCAAAAGCTCTCCAGCCTCACCGCGGCAATGTACTTTTCCGTGCTTTTGTCTATAATCAGCTGAATGAAAGTGTCTGGACAGCTGACCGAGCAAACGCTGCTGTCGACTTCTTTAAGCCACTCGATGGCAAGTTTGATGACAACGTTGTCGTGCAGATCAAGTATGGACCAATCGATTTCCAAGTCAGAGAGCCTGCATCACCGCTATTTGCCAATTTGTTCCATACAAATACAGCAATCGAGCTAGAAGTAACTCAGGAGTATCTTGGCCAGCAGACTCATTTGGTGTACCTTCCTCCACTTTGGGACACAGTCCTCGGTTTCGACATGCGCATTGACAACGAGACATCGCTGGTTCGAGATATCATAGCTGGCAGAACATTCAACCGATCGCTGGGAGGCTATGCTGCGGTCGTCAATGTGGGAACCAACCAAACGTGGCTTGGAAGCCATCTATCAATGTCGAACTTCTATGCGTATGGTCGGCTTGCTTGGAATCCTGCCGAAGACACTACCAAGATTCACGAGGACTGGACGCGCTTGACATTTGGTCTTGACCAGAATGTCGTTGACACAATTACTCACATGGCCATAGAGTCCTGGCCGGCGTACGAGAACTACAGTGGCAATCTCGGGATTCAAACTCTGACTGACATCTTGTACACCCACTTTGGACCCAATCCTCAGTCGCAAGACAACAATGGCTGGGGTCAATGGACTCGAGCCGACCACACGACGATCGGCATGGACAGGACTGTCTCCAATGGCACAGGATACAGCGGAACTTACCCACCCGAGGTCGCAGCAATGTATGAGAACATCGAAACAACACCAGACAATCTCCTGCTATGGTTCCACCACGTCAACTATACTCAGAAGCTCCATTCGGGCAGGACAGTCATTCAACACTTCTACGATGCTCATTATGCCGGCGCAGAAACAGCTCAAACATTTGCTCAGCAATGGCAGTCGCTGGCAGGCAAGATTGACAGTCAACGCTTTGATGAGCAGCTGTATCGACTCAAGTACCAAGCTGGTCATTCGCTTGTCTGGAGAGATGCCATTGTCAACTTCTACCACAACATTTCTGGCATCGCTGATGAGAATGGCAGAGTTGGCAGCCATCCATATCGTATCGAAGCTGAGAGCATGACCTTGAATGGCTACAAACCATATGCTGTGAGTCCGTTCGAGACAGCATCGAACTATTTTGCAGTCGTCACTAGCGACAACAGTACTACTGGTTCTATATCAACTGCATTGCACTTCCCCTCTGGTACATACGATGTCGGCGTCAACTTCTATGATATGTATGGAGGAATCTCGAAGTATGAGATGTCCATCAACAACAAAACCGTGGCAAGCTGGGCTGGAGACAGTGAACACTATCTTGGCCACACGCCCTCGATCTACTTAGATGGGCATTCGGCGAGGAGAATCACATTCACAAACATTACCCTAAAGGAGGGTGATATGCTAGAGATCGTTGGTACGCCAGATCGCATTGAGCCAGCTCCGTTGGACTATGTGGTCTTATTACCAAAGGGAGTTCTCGATTGAGAAATGCATTGGGTGACGATATGTTCAAAGGACAAATTACCAGTTCTCAAACATAGTCTGCAGCATCGAGATGACGCATGTACTGATTGTGTTTCCGAACATCTTCTTAGCTTAGTATCGACATGAAGTGGTTTATCGGTACCTATGCTGTCAAAATTTAAAACCTGTAACACGAAGATTTGCCGTGAAGACAAGTCATTAATTTCTAGTTCTCATCAGAAGTTCAAACACATCATGAAAGTGGACTATTTATTCAAGGTATTGTTGCAGATGATCACTTTACAGTGTCGGAATTGGTCTTACGGGTCGTTAAAAGGTGGCATGAACACCTCGAATGAGTTTGAAAGGTATTGGCGTTTCTTTGATTTGCATGCACCACTCAACGACGACGGAGAACTCATTCCTTGCAATCAAAATCTCGATTGAAACGCCTCTTTGGCACCAAGACAGGACTCTCTATAACATCACGCCAATCATTACGACCCATGGTAACTAATGTCATCTCCTACTGCAGGCATGCAGACTAATTCGGGCTGATTGCAGCTTTCCTTCTTGGACTCAAGTCGCAACCTATCACAATCCGCAGCTGTGCGACTTCGTTCTCAAGCTGCCTGATATGATCACAAGCGGCAAGCAGAACCTCCGCCTTGCTGGGTTTGGGATTTCGACCAGCTCGTGATGGCTGTTGGGTAGGGATATACGGGATGGCGCTTGTGAGCTTCCGAAATTGAGCCATGAGATTATGGCGATACCGTCGCTCAATGTCTGTATGTGTCGAGCGACCACGGCGACGGCCTCTGCTGGTCTTCCTTGGGGATTCAAAAGGTTCTGTAGCCAAGACAGGAGAAATTTCGAGCTCAGGAAAAGCGGGTTCCCTGATGAGAGGAGGTGGTGTCAGAGGTCCAGGGGCTACAGGCTGAGGAACGCGTGTTGGAGATGTGTGTTGGGATGCGAACGACTGGAAACGCTCAGATTGTGTGGTGCAAGTACTGTCATGTGCCGCGGTGAGCATGGAGTCGATGTCGCAGTAGCCTGTCAGTGTATTGATGCCAGCATCCACAGACAGTTTACTCAAGCGTGCGTCGAGACTTTCGTATGTTTCGTAGTGCTGGTATGTATACGGTAAGACAGGCATTGATTGTTGGTGGCGTAGCTGGGGTCTTGCAAGCTCTGCCTGCGAGGTGACGTGCGTATACGCAGGTCGTATTTGTTGCTCAAGTGTACTGTAATGGTCGGGTGCATATGACCGTGTATCGACAGGGAAGTGGGATTGGAACGCGACCTCGAAAGGATCGTTTGGACCACTTGCATATCCCGAATCTTGAGGAGGTCGAGGCCATGATCCTGAACCAGTCTTGCATGATTGTGGTAACCAAGAGTTCATCTGCTTGAAGTTCATGATGCCAGATGTGGAGTGTGATGTGATTGTAATATAGTTAGATGAGATGATTGACATCTTTCAGGCGCTACAGGCTGCTGTATTTATGTCTTAGTACAGAGTATCGATACCAGCTGCAGCACTCGAGTTCATCCATCCTGTCATGAACCTAGAAACTGCCATGATTGAAACCGTTCTATTGTTCTTCACAAGCCAGCAAGGGCCGTTGCCTATCTGACCATTCTAGTGAGCGTCGAATCTCGGATGGCTGTATAACCTCTGGGAATGATCCGGCCTGCTTATAGAGACATCCCCGGATCTCAGTCGAAGGGTCTTGATCGTACAGGCTCCAGCATGTCAGCGTGAAAATGGGGCATTCGAAGGAAGTCGATCAAATCAAGGCTTATTCGTCACCCCTCGAGCGCAGGAAATTCACACGCATTTTTCAGCCGTCTTGAAAGGATCGCGATCATCTCCATAGCCTCAGGTGCCCAGTTGACACAAGCCCTGACGAACAGGCGTTCACATCCGTCAAGTTGCTCGGGGTTGCCGAGATTTAAGGATTTTGTCAACGGTCGGCTTTCACAACGTAGAGCGAGCGTAGCTGAAGTTCTAGCCACAATCGCCTATTCTTGCCATAGAGATGATCATTCGGTCAATCAACACTTTGCTTGGATACAAACATTGGCGGAACATGTACTTATCTCATACTGAATCTCATTGCAAGCATCGAAGATTGACATTGCTGGTCAGTCGCAGTTAAGTAGGCAAAATTTGTTTTATTGCTCATTCATCCAAATTTTGAATCCTTTTGGACAGCCCCACCTGGCGCCACATGGCTAAGCAATCTCTGATCGTAACTCGTATCAGGTCGAACCACGCGCGCCGCACTCCTCACTACTGACTCCTAGTCATGCAGAAGGATTCAATCCCCGATTGGGTTCACCCTGCAGAGATTTTTTGGATAGTACGATGCCTACGTACGATGCAGAAGTGCCAGTCTATCGGGTCAGCCATCGTTTCCTGCATAGCAAACGAGTCTTTTGAGTAGTTCAGCTCTCCACGTCTGATAGAAATTCTTGGTTACGCAGCAGTCTACTGAGCTAAGAAGCCACGATCGCCGATGCCTTTCGAACTGACGCTCCAACGAGCGTGGCAGAAGCTGTACAACACATTCAAGTCGAAAAACACAATAACCCTGTGTATGTGAACATCCTTCTCTTCACAGCGTGTATCTGTAATCGGGATGACATTGCCAACGATGTGCCAAAGCAGTCACTCGCGTTCCCACAGCTGTACCATCAATTCTGTCATCTTCATCGCTAGCATGCTCGAGTTTTCTGTTTCTCCAGCCGAGATAGATGCGGAGGAGGGTGGCAAGTGCAATGCAAGCGGCTGAGAATGCGACATTGACAACGTTGGCCTGCCAGTAACGTGGTCCTTGAGACGCTGGATAGATGTATGAGGCATATATCGATGCCAAGTTTGAACCAGCATTGACAACAGCATATGCGACCGCACGTTTGGAGGACGGACGAGGCAAAGTCGATGAGACCCAAGAAAGGATGCATCCGAAGCTGCCGTAGACGGACATCATCATGAATGTTGCGGTGTATCGGGCTGCCACATTGAGTGTCACTGCAGAGATGATGAATCCTACGCTGCAGAAAATTTGAGGCCAGACAACATGGAGCCACCGCTCCCGGGTCTTGTCGGAGTGCCACGAGTTTGTGATGCCCAGAATGGCCGCGAAAACATATGGGGGAGCTGACAATAGCAGGGTTTGTGTCTTGTTGTACCCAAGTGTTTTGACAATGGTAGGGAAAAAGTTGGTGAATGCTGCAGCAGTGTTCAAGCTCAATTGCATGAACCACAAGATGTAGAGCGATGGGTCGGTGAACGCCAGCTTCAAGCCTTCGCGAGAACTGGATTTGTGGACATCTTGTTCATTTGCATCTTCCGCGATTCGAAGAATCGCGAGGCGTCTCTCTTGCTCAGTCAGCCTGCATGTCTGTTAGCTTATGTCTATGGAACCTTTTGCAGTTTTTGTACCATTTTGTGGTATCTGGATAGTCCGGCAGTATGAATGCGGCAGCGAAAGCGATTGGGATTGTGGCAGTTCCTTCGATGATGACTAGTAAAAATCAGTACTCCATATAAGAGAGCCAATGAATAGAGGAGAACTCACAGAGCCATCGCCAGGCAGGTAGTCCTGCTTTACCATCCATCTCACCCATGATGGCGCTTCCCAAAAGTCCCCCAAATGCGCCTGCCATCTGACCGGCTGCGTAAAGGATAGATATACGTTTTGCAAGCTCTTTCTTTGTGTACCACGAGGAGAATAAGAAGAGTGACCCAGCTAATGAACGTAAGTCGGGCTTGGAGAGTGCGAGGCAGAGAAGACGTCACCTACGGAAAAAGGTGCTTCAACAAAACCCAAGCAAAATCTTAGGAGAATCATCCCTTGGTAGTTCTGGACCGCTGCGGAACAGGCGCTGACCACACCCCAACAGCACATGATTAAAGGGAGGAAGATGGATGGCTTGACTTTGTCCAAGACCATGTTGGTCGGCACCTGCGTGAGAATATACCCAACAAAGAAGATGGAGATGATGGTGTTGTATTGAGTTCCATGGAGACCAAGATCCGTCTCGAAGGAGCCGAGACGAGCGACCGCGATATTGTTGCGATCAAGGTAGTTCAGTACGTCTTCGCAAGTGCTTAAATCAGTCGAACAGTTTCGTAGTATACAGTCGGAAAGGCATACATACAGATAAGCATCATCATTGGCATCATCCTCATATCGATCTTCTTTAGAAGCTTCTTTTCCTCGGCGATCCTGTCACCGACAAAAGCGTGTTCGATATCATCATCAATCTTGTCGAGATGGATAACGTCTTGTACTTTCATGCTGTTCTCAGCCATGTTTGTAGTGCGATCGTTGCAAAGATGAACATACATACACAGATATGTTGGGCAAGCCAGGCAGCTTTATAGGGAATTCCTTGATCTCGAGACTCTATCTGGGAAGACATCTCTGGGGTCTCCACGGTACCCGCGCGGGGACAGTTGCAGGAGGATCTACACTGAGGAGTAGACCGAGACACTCGTAATGCAGTGTTCCGATCGGCTCGCATATAATCTTGGCTGTAGATCAGCTTCACCGTTCGTCTGCATGAGGTGTCGACTCTGCGGGGTCAGGTGCGACGGCCTTTGATTCATAACACAAACACTCCCAGTTTTGGAATGGTGGGGATACATCATTCCATTGTCTGTCCCGATCATTCAAGCAGGAGCATACTCGCGATACAACGCCCCAAGCCCCAATCCAACCATGCCAGTGGAGAATAGACCTGCCATACTATGGATTGGCGATGCAGTGAAGCACAATCCAGCTGTTTTCAAACGTCTGGAAAGTCAATTCGATATCATCAGACCCGAGCCCGAGCAACGTCAGCGTCCTGCGTTCTTGCAAGCGCTTCGATCCAAGACTTGGGGAGAGTTCGATGCTGTCCTTCGACCCTTCTGGGTGACTGGCGGCGAGATGGGTCGCTGGGATACTGAGTTGGTGCCACTGCTTCCCAAATCCTGCAAGATCTTTGCCAGTGCTGGAGCTGGATATGACTGGGCGGATGTTGATGTTCTGGCAGAGCATGGCATACTGTACTGCAATGGTGCACAAGCATCCTCAGAGGCAGTTGCAGATATGGCCATCTTCCATATCTTGTCTGTCTTCCGCAACCTTACGTGGTCTCACCTCGCCGCGCGTTCTGGAGATACTGAGCAATGGTTGGATGCGCATGCCAACGCTACTATGACCGCCCATAATCCACGCGACCACATCCTTGGTATAATTGGACTTGGGAACATCGGCTATACGATCGCCCAGAAAGCCTTTGCTGGTTTTGGAATGAAGGTACATTATTACGATGTCGTTCGCAAGTCCCGCCAGCAAGAGGAAGCCGTCAATGCGACTTTCGTAGACAGTCTTGAATCTCTGCTGGGTACCTCGGACTGCATTATTCTTGCCACTCCGTTTGGTGGAAGCAAGATCATCGATGCCGAACGCCTGGCCATGTTTAAGGAAGGATCTAGGTTTGTCAACATCGCACGTGGGACTCTGGTCGACGAAGAAGCTCTCGTGCAGGCTTTGAAGAGTGGTAGACTCTTCGCTGCTGGACTCGACGTTTTTGAGACCGAGCCAAGTATCCATGCCGAGCTTCGCGGAATGCGTAATGTGACTTTAACTTGCCACAACGCTGGAGGAGCCATTGAAACGAATTATGGGTTCGAGAGGTTGGCTATGGAGAACGTTGAAGCGTTGTTGCTCACTGGCAAAGCATTGACGCCTGTGAATGCCCATCTAATGAACCATTGAGCTTCTTGTTACAGCACATTGGGATCTGCCCACTCGTAGCCGGCCAAGAAAGAAAATTTCCCTGTCTAGAAAAGTCCTCCACGCGCTTTCATGAAAATCAGGTTGTTGATCTAGAGATCGGTTGCATCCTTTATCTGACCCTCGTCTGTCCTCAATGCCGAACATGACTGTCATAACCGTTAGCGTCTGGCTACGTCTAAGCACACCGACGTGAGTACTCTCCTTACCTGATAAAGCAAGAGCACGACGGAAAACTATGATAGTCGTGTGCTTGTTCAGGTACTCGTGTACGAAGCTTGCGGCTGAACGCTTGCTGCATGCACTCGGCACTCCCGACTGCGAATGTGGCCGTGAAAAATGGCCCAGGTCAATATCGATCATTGAACATCAGAGTTGCATTGATCTGGACTGCATCTCGAATCTTCTGTATGGCATGCCCCTCTCTTGGTGCTCGGGGTTACTGCCTAAACTCCGCCGATAATTTATCTCCGTAACTCTATACACCAGTGAGAGGGTGTGATTGGCAGACCTAGCTCACAATAAAGACGTAAAACTGGCGAAGGATTTTCGATCGTTGAGATGAGTTCGAAGGGATAGGTACTCGAGGAGGGAAGCTTGTGCGTTATATAAGAAGGTCTTTGCTCCCCAACTTCACTCATGTTGCTCCAGGACCTCCATCGTCAACCATAGCAGGATCTCCGAGAATGGCTTCACGTATCATCCTAATCACGGGTGCCAACCGAGGTATTGGGTTCTGTATAGCCCAGGTACTCGCACAAAAGAATGTCAAAGACACTGTTATCGTCACAGCTCGTGTCCAAGATTCGGCGTCACAAGCAATTCAAAAGCTGGAGGAATTGTGAGCAAAATCTCACTTGGACTCAACAGCGCTTGATCTTGCAAGCGATCAAAGCATACATGCGCTGGTCTCGATGATCCAAGAGAGGTATGGTAGGCTTGATGGTATGTCACAGTGCCCGAAACCAATTCTCGTGAGGCCTAAGCTGACTGAAGTCTAAGTCCTTATCAATAACGCAGGCATCGCAGCAGTTCCAAGTCCAGACCTGTCAAACTACCGTCAGGTATAGAATACGATTTTGGATACAAACGTTACCTCGGTCGGCCTGATGACCACGCTTCTGCTGCCACTCCTGCTTAAGTCTCAGAATCCCAAGGTCATCAACATCTCTTCCGGTCGCGCATCCATCACAAGGCTCACCTCAAATGATCTTCCTGCGACAGTCAGTGTACCTTATAGTGTCTCAAAGGTCGCTCTCAATGTCATGACTCTCGAGATGGCCAAAGCTGAACCGAGGGTCACCTTCTACCTGGCTAATCCTGGCCATTGTAAGACTGAGTTCAATGGATACAAAGGCGTANNAAAGGATCCACTGCTGGGTGCTGAGGTGGCTGCCAATCTTGTTCACGGCGACTACAAGAGTGGCTTCTGGCACAACGACGAAGGAGAGATGGAGATGATGCCTTGGCAGGTTTACTGAAGGTTATGAACAAGAGCTACGATCTCCTGTATACTAGTTCGTCAGGAAAAGAGCGAGAGGAGGGTGCTCAAGGGCGTGTTCAATTATGATCGATCCTCAATACATGCTTCTTGGAGGATTGTCTTGTGCTTCTCAAGCATCAGTTGAGGCCAGGAGCGTAAGCAGGTCAAACTCTGTAGCTACCGCAGTGCCAAATTGGAGATCGCCGAAACGTAGACACAGATCAACTGAAAAGTGCGCTGAAAAATGAGCTGATACCATCGCCATTAGACATCTTCTCCGCTGCGCCAAGCGCGTGGCCACTGGTATCGAAGTCCTGCATGGTGTCCACGAGGCCGTTGTCGTTGGTGTCTGTAAGGAGAGTATATCCCCGTCGTTGATTATCTGCGTCCCGTCGATCCACTGCCCATTTCCAGCCATAACGACAACTGGCACACCGACAAGAGCACAACTGAGTGCCAGCGTCGAGGCTATGCCCACAAGAGTGCTGGTGAGCATAGTTGTGTGAAGGCCCTTTATGATGCGGTCTTTCGTTGTGCGATTGCCCTGTCTGTAGTTCTGTGATAATCTTTTCACATTGGCGGCATCCGCGGTGTTCGGCGCATTGTCACTCATGCGTTCGAGTGCATTTGCGATTCGGATGTCTGCTTCCTTCTCACCAATGCTGTCGTTTCGCTTGATAAATTCGCCACGCTCGATGACTCTGTCAGAGCATTCGTCGATTGTCGCTTCGAGTGCTTTCTTCTGTGCTGCACTGAGGACCATTGTGCTTGGACCGGATGTCAAGAAGGTGAATGTGATGTGGAATCTTGGAAGGGCACAATAGACTGGAGACAAATGCACTGCTGCGAGGCAAAAGGCGACACATGGTGCTCTTTATATCGCTACTGGCGATTTCGGAATACACTGCAGAGGTTTCAGTCCGTAGCACCGGAGAAAACATACTTTAACCGGAGCTAAAAACACAGCCTAGGTAGCAGAATGCATAACCGCGGTCAGTAGTCATTGAAGAAGTGACAAGACAGGCGAGTCAATGTTGTTCACTCATGCGCTAGCCAAAGGCCCTAATCGCAGTCTGGGCGACTTTCCGGGTGGACCCCTTCGGTTTGACTCTTTGTAACTCCACGAGATCTTGAAGATATCAGAATCCGAAAAGATGGGTCGAAAGGAAATACCTAGAAGTATCTTCTATAGACTTCTTCAAGGGTTGCAGAACTATTCTGCGTCGTCGCGTATCATCGAAGTGCTGCTCAAGTTTGCGAGAGCGTCGAATTTTGGCTAGCGCTTGTCACTGTCATGCAGTGTTTAGCTTGCCACGAATTGACGTTGTGGGGCAACACAGGGAAACAGAAATTCTGGGCAGCGCCACTATCTGTTCGAGTTCAGCTGTACGCACCGCAGAACTTCAAATCCTGCTCCAAACCGGCACACATGCACGACGCACGCCAATATTGATAGTATCGCGATGCAAGCCCGCGCTGCTAGCTGGGAGTTGGTGCGTCGTTCTCATTCGACTCGTTGCACGGCGCTGAGCAAGGCGCAGCAACTACTGCCTGGGCTGCGCTTCTCCATACTTTGTCAAAGAAGGAAAAGGGGGTGTGTATCTTGCTGATGCCGGTGTGTGGGCTGCTGCCGCAGAACATAGACATTTGCCGGTCCAGGATATGCTCCGCATACTTTTGATGAATGACGAGAAGAAGGTGGAAGCTCAATCTTGCTGTCATTGGCTTGGAGAAGCGGAATGATTGAGAAAGTCATGTGCAGAAGTGGACTGTGGCATAAAGACAAAGGAGAAATGGAGATTATGCCTTGAGAGATACCTCAGACGGCATATCTCTGAGAAGGAGCTGTGTTTTTTCGCATGTGTTCGATTGCATTGATTAGTCGTGAACATGAAGTTTCGTCAATAGAAGAATGAACGAAAGGGTTCTTTGCCCTACACGCAACGAATTTGTCGCCATTGTCTGGTGCTTGATCATCGTCTATGCAAGTCAGAAGCATGGGCATGACGTTCTGTCGCTACCACGACATTGAGAGGACTTTCGTAGGCAAGTGACACTGCGGCGCAAGAATGCCACTCCATGTGATTACAGATTGTCCAAGATCTGACAGGAGATCATTGCTGCTGCAGGTCTGGCTTGTTCGCACTGAAAGATGTGTGTTCTTGCAAATGAGCAAGAGCCTGCCAGATGCACGGCACTAATCTCGGCCCTGCCAAAGGGCTTGAGTCCAGATGCGTACCAGCAAGCAGTAAACTTCCTGTCCTTTTTGTTGCAATGGATTGTCCCACGTGTGGCATCAGGAGAAGGCGACGATTTGAGGCGGCGTGTCGCGTCGCGTCGGAGAAAATCCGCGGTCGGCTCGCGGAGCTTATGCCCAGACGGGTCGCATCGGATGAGAGCTGACAATAGCGCAGCCGACCGCGACACGACCAAACTTTCTTGCAGTCAGTCTCCTTTGCAAGCCAAACAGACGACCATCACTCGGGCATCTTCCATGACTGTTCAAGCCATGACTCAATGGCACCCCCATGGGGTATCCACCTTGCCGCGGAGTCGGACGCCTCTTTCTGGAGTCATATATGATCGACCACCCTTTTCCCCATGAGTCTCGCCCAGCGTCCAAACCAATCGTCAAATTCGTTCTACATAACACACGCCTAGAAAGATGGGTGGCTTGCATGCTGTCGAAGATCGACCCACGCCGAAGGAGGTGTACAACTGGCGTCTGTATACCGAGGCATTGATTATTGCGACTGGTTCTTTGCTGTAAGCTTCTCTGCACATCTATCCTTGAGAAAACAGAAATGCTCATATCATAACAGCNTTTGGATACGACTCGGCGTTCGTCGGTACAACCATCGCTCGTGCTAGTTTCAAGAAAGACTTTGGTATCACGAAGGCTACAGCTGCTGGTATATCCAGTAACATCACCTCCGCCTTCCAAGCAGGAGCTTTTTCCGGCGCTCTGTTCTGCTANTTTCCGTGAGTGCTTTGTCCTACTGGAATTCCTACTTGATCATCGACCGTTCGGACAGTCACTGAGCGTGTCGGGCGCAAATGGGCTCTGCAAGCGAATGTCGTAGTCTTTCTCGTGGGCGCCATCTTGGTGACGGTGGCGACTCATCAGCTCTCATTCATCNNTGTAAGTCATCTAAACCTATCATCTGGTCTAGGCTGATTCACCATACCAGACACTGGACGCGTGCTTACTGGTCTTGGATGTGGCGCCATCACTGCTACAGTACCTAGCTATATCGCCGAGCTATCAGTACCTTCGATTCGTGGTATTTTGACAGGATTTTTCGAGATCGCATACCAGGTTGGCTCTCTCATCGGGTTTTGGGTCAACTATGGTATCAACAAGAACATGAACGTCAAGTCTTCGTTGAGCTGGAGGATCCCGATGGCCATTCAACTCATACCCGCTGCAATCTTGCTGGCCGGTGGTTTCTTCCTACATGAAAGCCCTCTATGGCTGATGCGTAAGGGACGCGAGGCAGAAGCCAAGTCAGCACTCGTTCAGCTCCGCCATCTAACTGTTGAGCATGAGTGTAAGTACATGCGGCAATACCATCTTGGACTCTTGTACTGACCTTGCCAAGATCTCCAGGAAGACGTCCAAGATATGCAGAGCAGACTCGATGAGGAGGCAGCAATCGCAGCCCGCTATGGCAGTGGCTCTTTNGCTTTCATCCGTGGTTGTCTCAACGAGCTTTCCCGTCCAGGCATGCGCAATCGCGTTCTGCTTGTCTTCTGCGCCTTCGCCTTGCAGAATCTGTCCGGTGCCTCTGCCATCAACTACTACTCGCCTACATTGTTCGGTTCCCTCGGTGTCACAGACATTCCGTTGTACACGGGTATCTACGGACTTGTCAAGGCTGTTGCTTCGATCATCTATTACATCTTCTTTGTTGACATGCTCGGTCGTCGCAATCCGGTTCTGGTGTCGTCGATCGCCTGCTCGCTATGCCTGTGGTTTGTGGGAGGATATGTCAAGGTCGGACACCCAGCAAGCGCCATCGCTGCCGGTGAGCCTCTGACAGCATCCACAGCGGCTGGCGGACGTGCTGCGATTGGCATGATCATGATTTACTCCATTTTCTGGTCCTTTGGTCTGAATGGTATTCCCTGGATTGTGTCGGCTGAGATCTTCCCTGGCTCTCTAAGAGTCCTTACGGGCACTTACGCTGCACTCTGTCAATGGCTAGTCCAGTTTGTCATGACAAAGGCCTTGCCATACATTTTCACCTCGTTCGGATATGGCACCTGGTTCTTCTTTGCAGCTTAGATGTTGATTGCAACACTTTGGACATTCTTCTTCCTGCCTGAGACAAAGGGTCTGACAATTGATCAGATGGATACGCTGTTTGGATATCAAGGGCATGCGAGAACAGACGACATGGAGATTGGAGATAGCAACAAGCAAGGCTTTGACAAGGTAGACAAAGTTGGTGCAACGACGACCGAGTACGCAGAGAGAATTTAGTTAGCCATATGACACACCAAACAGATGCACGTCGAAAGGAGATTGGTTGACTTTTCACGATAACCTTTGTATTCCGCACCCACTCAAAGATTTGGGTGTTGATTGACGCCACAAAATACTGCTAGAGCATAGTTTGACCTCAACGTCTGTTGAGCAAGTGCAAAACCATTATTGTAACCATATTCATCCCAACAGAAGGTTGCGTGCGGGCCAAAGCATGTTCCAAGAAGAGTCGAAATGTCGTGTCAGGGTCATGGTGAAAGCGAGGCTCAGCCGAAAGCGGAGGTGTAGCTCCTTCTCCGCAAGCTCACCTGCATCTCAGAATCATTCTCCGGCATGAACGACCAGCATGCGCAGAACAGGATCAATAACACGTCACGATTGGGCAGGTCGCGGCATGGCTGCGTGACGTGCAAACGGAGGAAGGTGCGATGTAACGAGCAACGGCCGAGATGCGCACACTGCGAGCGACTCAATCTTGAATGCACGTGGAAGCCGAACACGACCGTCGCTCTCGCTGTTGCGCGGAGGCGGCACACGAANCCCCCGGACACCCTCGCTCCAGGAGCCCAGAACAGCGGTAGCAGTACGAATGTGATGAATGATGCCGGCGGTGCAACCTCGCAAGCTGCTCTCAACGAGTCGGCGTGGTCTATGCCAGACGTCCATGGCTCCGTCGCGACTTCAACATCGCCGGCCACAACACAAAATCCTCCTGCTGTTGACAATTTCTTCGACTATGCAGGTTTCATGTTCGATAATCCCGAGTGGTGGCAGCAGTTTCAGCCATCTGATGCACTTCCCACGAACAACCAGATCGACCAGGCCCTCTCCGAACTGTTCAGCTCGCCCAGCACGAACTCGCCATCTTTCACCATGGCAAACAACATGGTCCAAGCCGAGAACATCGCGATGAATCATATTGGGAATGGAGATCTGCAATTGGCAAGAGCACAGGACTATACACAGGCTGCACAAACTGAAGATCAGTTCCTGCTCGATTACTTTGTGCATAGTACTGTGCCTCCGATATTGGCTCCTGTCGAGACGCAACAACAATGGTCGTCAATGCGACGCCATCTCCTTGTCATGGCTAGAGAGTCTTCAATGGTGCACTCTGCGCTTTTAAGCTTCTCCGATCTGCTGTTGCGTCGTCGCCGTCAACAGATTCACACAACCAACGGAGGACAGAAGCACCATCGAGACTCTCTTCGCGACTTGTCTAGGTATACTGAAGGCACCGAGATGGCTCAGCCAAGACGCGAGCACCTTCTAGCGACTTGTTTCTTCTTGAGCTATGTCGATATCCTCGAAGGCCGGACGGAAGCAGCGCATGGCAGCTTGAAAATTGCATATCGCATCTTTGANAAGGGCGAGAAGGCAAGCTTCGGTCCTTTGGAAATACGTGTACTTTCCTGGATCAGATTGTTGGATGGCAGAGCTGTCTCTGCAGGTGGTGAAGGTTTGTTCTTGTCCGACGATGAGGCGTCAGAGATGCTTGTACAACCTTCGCCCGCCGGCTTGGACAGTCTGCCGGCTGAGTTTGACCCTTCAAATGAGGCTGATCAGAATGCTGAGATCGAAGATGCTCTCTTTCAAGCGCTGTACCAACCTGGTGCTGTCTTCTTCCAGAAGGTACAATCTTTCATGGGTCGCATAAGTAAGATTGATCCATGGCACAGAAGCCGAGGTACAGTGGCAGATGAGACTGAAGTCATGATCATCGCTGCCAAAATTACTCGGGATCTTGACAGACTATATGACAGCCGACCCCGATTGATGGACTATGCGGCAAAAGGACAACTGACGCCCCGATACCTCAATTCTCATCTCTCTCACACCATCACCAGAGCCTTTCGGACCTACGCAAGTAACTTTTACGCCAGCAAAGTGCATCTCCATCGGGTCGCATACAAAGCACTGCCTTTGGCTATGGAGACTGTACTCGCGCTTGCCAAAATCAAAGAATTGGCCAAGATGATGGTTGACACACCTTCAGAATCTGGCGTCGAAGGTGGAGAGCCCCTACCTGTCAACATGCTTTGGCCACTTCTCATGCTTGGATCAGAAGAAGAGGATCCTCATGAACGAATCTGGATCAGGAATCAAATATGCAGGATGCAAGAAGTGGCCACCAATGCAGAGATGACAGCACAGGTCTTGGATGAGGTTCAGAAGATGCAGGATTCGACAAGGACAAGGGTTGACATTCGCAGCATTATGCACAAAATATTTGATGCGTGTTTTGCCATTGTGTGAGCAAGCCTCATCTCGACATGACATAGTCACGCGAGGACTCTCACGACAGCTTGTCGTATCGATACGAATCCTTCGAACCCTGTATACCCGACGTGACCTTCTGCTGCGCGGTACCGTCGTTGTCGCTGTCGCTGTCGGCAAACTCCTCGGGTCGCGAGTGCGACTCGAAGCCGATCGGATATTGTTTGTGGAGCTGCGGGGCCCCATCGCAAGCCACCCACTCCACAATTGGCGAGTAACAACGAATGAGGCAAGTATCGCTGCCGAAAAAGTGGTCCTCGATCCCGAGAATGCTCCCGAGGCGACAGTCGCTTGCGGTAGTGCCGACAGCTTTCAACATCAAGGTGTTTCGCAACCGCAACAAGTATCTCTGCCAGTCCACAAATCGTTGCTTGCTATTTCTTCCTTTGCCTTCGGCAATTCAGCTTCCCACGTTCAAATAAGCATCATGGTTCACAGCACTACACCGAAGTCCTTCCCTCCTGGTATCCACGTACCCAGTCTGACGTGGTTCGCCAATGACGCCTCTCAAGAGATTGATTGGCCGACGCAGACTGAGCACATCAAATTNTTGATCTCGTCTGGTCTCCATGGCAGTAAGCGTCAAGTTCATTCGGCGTTGCCTCCCCACGCTGATTGATTCTACCCAGTCGTACTTGCCGGCACCAATGGTGAGGCTGTGACGCTGTCACCCAAAGAGAAGTCAGAGCTGGTCAGCACAACGCGCAAACTTGCGAATGAACTCGGCCGACCAGATGTCACAACTACACTTGGATGTGGAGGGCAAAGCACCCGCGATGTCATTGCGGAAACAAAACTTGCGAAAGAAGCAGGGGCCGATTTTGCACTGGTCCTTGTGCCAAGTTACTTTCACTTCGCTATGCACGAGGATGCAATCCTTGAGTTCTTCCAGGAGGTACGCATTGTCAATCTGTTGCGCGCTCGTACTCTGACTCAATTTCTANNGCTTGCCGATGCCTCTCCCGTTCCCATTTTGATCTACAACTTTCCCGGAGTCGTCGCTGGACTCGATGTCAACTCCGATATGCTCTCGAAGCTCGGCAGCCATTCCAACATCGTTGGCGTCAAGCTGACATGCGGTGGTATCGCCAAGGTAGCCCGAATCCGTGCCCAATTCTCGCCCGATGAGTTTTGCGCTCTTGCAGGCCAAAGTGACTGGCTTGTTCCAGCTCTCGCTGTCGGCGCTACTGGAACCATCACTGGTGTCGCAAACCTGTACCCGAAGTACTGCATCGAAATCTACAACCTCTGGACGCAAGGCAAGACGAAGGAGGCCGAAAAGGCACAACTGGAGCTTGCGAAGATGGAATGGGGATTCGCAAAGGGCGGAATCAATGGCACAAAATGGGTCGTTGCCAAGCTCAGAGGATATTCGCTCGACAACTGCCACTGCAGGCGGCCTTATCCAAAGTTCGTCGATGCAAAGAAACAGGCATGGGTTCTGGATACTGTAATGCCGCTGCAGGCACAGGAAAATATCTTGGGTCAGTGAATCATAATAACTTCTTTCGATTCCCTCTCTTGTCGTCTCTTTTCTCGTTGCTCTTCCTATTGCTCTTCCTATCGCTCTTTCTATCGCTCTTCTTGTCGCTCTTCCTGTTGTTTTTCTAATCGCTGTTCCTATCTTAATAGCCAGTAACATAGGGTTCACTTAGCATAAGAAACCCCTGCAAACAGACGTCGCGACCTCTCTTCACGGTGATACCATTCGTACGCAGTCCCTCCCATGGTCCGACGCCTAGAACGTCTGTGCTACGGCTGTCGAGAGGCCATGCGACGCTTGTTCATAGCATAGCATGTAAACACTAAAAACAACAAATTAACTTTTTACTTTTTATACTATCTTCTAGACTAACTGTTAGACTAACCGCTAGACTAACTACTAGACTAACTACTAGTATATTACTATACTACCTTACTTTATATTAATAATTTACTAACTATTTAGAATGATTTATATTAATACTAATATACCTTACTTATTATATCTATTACCTATATATTATCTATTTTTTCTATATTTTATATAACTAATATTAGATTAAGTATTATATTATAAACTAACTATATTAAAAATAAAAGCCTATAGCTAACTTAGTACTAATAAAGATTTACTAACTATACTATTACTTTAGATCTAGATTATTAGCTATTATATAGTCTCTTATAGGCTATTAGTACTAACTTTAATATACTTTATATAATAATATAAGACCTATATTAGAGTATTACTATATTAATATATATATATATATAGTATAGAATCTATTTTATATTACCTTATATTATATTATAAAATAACTTAATAAGCTTTATTACTCTAAATACTATTAGATTAATCTTGTATATATAGTATAGTTTTTATAACCTTTATAGACTATTTAAAGTATCTTAAGACTAATATTTATATTATTATAATATAGTAGTTAAGGTAGTAAATATAGTAAGAAAAAGTTAAGTAATATAGAGAAGCTATAACATAAGAGCTTCTAGATTATAATAGTAGTTAACTAACTAAACTAATATATATATATATTAGTTCTATCTCTTAATATCTATTCTTTTAGTAGTTCTACCTTCTAATAATTAGGTAATACTTTTTAACTTATATCTTATATAGTATAGTTTTAAGATATATTTAGTTTATATAGCTTTTACTTTCTATATTCTAGTAAATTACTATTTTATATAGAGACTAGGTATTATAGCCCTAACCTATAACCTACTACTAAGCCTCTTTATTATAAGTATAACCTTACTAGACTCTAGATCCTAAGCCTATAGTCTAGAGTCCTAGCTACTACTATAGTAATCCTATCCTAGAGTTATAATAGCTATTATAACTCTTATAACTTTATAACTAATTATTAGTTTAACTACTATTTAACTAGAAAAGTCTATTTATCTATCTATCTATCTATAATTAGAACCCTAAGCTATGTCCTATTAGTTAACCTACCTACTAGTTTTACTATCTATAGATAGCCTATTATATTTAACTATAACTATAAGCTACTTTTTTCTTAATATATCTAAACCTATACTATAATATATATTACTATATACTACTTACTTTACTTACTTAATACTCTTTTTTATAAGTATAAACCTTATAACTAGTTATTCTATCTAGAATAGTTAGCTATAATAGTAGGTTCTTCTATATTAATAGGTTTACTATCTCTTTTACTATTTCTTTTTTACTTTCTAGCTAGATTTCCTTTTTTTTACTAACTCTAATATATCTATTAGATAATTAATAGTATTTAAAGCACTATAGTACTTAGTATACTATTTAATATTAAACTATCTACTATAGTTATTTTTTTTATATAATAATTTCTATAAACAAGAAAGTATTAATACTTACCTTTATTATAGAGCTAATTACTATAGTACTAGTAGTCTATCCTAGCTTAGGCTTTAAGAGCTAATCTATATAGTTAACCTTATAGTAAACTAGGAATTAGTAGTATAGTCTAATAAATGTCTATCTTATTTACTCTTACTCTTTAGATTTAAATCTAGTTACTAAGATACTTATAACTATAACTCTTAATATTAGGGTAATAATCTCTATATAGGCACTAAGGTAAGTAATCTACTAGTATCTATTTATAATATGTCTTTTTACTATTATAGTATTATAGCTAACTATTCTAGAAAGAATAACTAATTATAGAAAAGACTTATAAAAGAAGTATTAAATATAGTAAAGTAAATATAAGTAGTATATATTAAAGAAACTATTAGAATAACTAATTAAGTTATATATTAGACCTTTTACTAAGTATTTACCTATCTATATATTTAATAGATAATAAGTATATAAGTTAAAAATAGTATAGTCCTAGTATACTTATAGATATTATAACTTTATAATAATTTAGTAAGGTTCTATTATAGTTATATCTATAATATTTATAGATAGGACTTAGTAGAATAGCCTTAGTAAACTAAGCTATTTAGGTAAGTATATACTTATAGATACTCTCTCTTTATTTAATTACTATACTATATACTATTAGTAGGCTTTTATTAGTAAAGTTTATATTTCTACCTTAAGTTATTTCTATAGAGTTTTAGGATTACTTTTCTTACTAGTAAGGAATCTCTATTATAAGAGAAAACATATAATTAAGTAGTTAAAGTAATATGTTTTAAATGGCTATAAGCCTAGGTTTTATATAATCCTAGAATCTATATAACTTTTTAAGGCTCTACTAAGTAATATAATATAGTAGATAAGTATAGAGGCTTAGGATATAACACTTATTATCTTCTATATAAGAGATATAAGTAATTTTAGTACATAGGAGTAGGGTTTTTAGGCATTTTATCTAAACTAATGTAGTTTCATTGCTCTATAAGACATCGATATTGTTCCATTGGTCTGTGCTAAGTTATAGTTGTTAACTAGACAAGCTATAAAGTAAAGTGAAGGGGGCAGTGAACTTGAGACTGGCTGCCGTAACTTCTCCTACGTCCGAGATGTAGAAGCTTTCTTTTTGGCTTGGTCGTTCGCAGGCTAAGGATCGCAGCCAGATGACTCGGCAAGACTCAAGTCGCATACACAAAGACCCCATAATCGATCTCCTGCGCAACAGGTGTATATCTCCAGCGACTGATGTATGTCTGCGTAGTACGATTGGCACCGTTTGTTGTAGCATAAGCGCCCAGTAGTCCACNCTGTTAGATTGCATAACAATTAGTCCTAGATTAACCTAGCGGATATCGGAAAAGAGAAGACTACTCACCACTTGCATTCCCTGGACCAGAAATAAGCGTCGTGTTTGCGATACCCACTACAATACTCGATAAAGGCCTAGCTGCCGGTGCAGCCACAAAGACAAAGTGCGTGCCGTTGATGGCAGAGATACCAAGTCTGACCAGATCATCCGACCAGTCGGCCGGCAATGCAAGAAGTTTGGTCTTGGGTACAATGCCAGTAAAGTTGGTCTTGCCAAAGGCCGTCGCTCTGTACCGCAGATAGGGAGAGGTTTTCTTGTTGTTCTTGGACAGGTACACGACGCCGAGATCCACGTGTTGATATTGATCGAGGAAAGACGTAATTCCCACTTCATCGCCTTCTTGCGCTTCGGCACCAAGAAGTTCTACATCCACAGTAAAGTTGAAAAGTGTGTGTGCTTGACGGCGCATCACGAGTGTCAGTCCATCTGTGGCATTGAAATTGGCATCTCCAGTCAAATTCGCCCTCGATGCAGTTAATCTTAGAGTGTTGGGCTTGTTAGGTGGAGAGACCGTGAAGGAGTTGGGCTTTGCCGGAGTGCGCCAGAAGTCAAAGTGCTTGGGTATAGATGACCCAGGCACAAAGTCGACGACATCTGCTTCTCCTGCAAACAAACCCTCGCCGCTCACATTGCGATTTGGCAAAGGTAAAGGTCCGGACATGATGCCGCGGATTTGACTGGCAATAGGCCATCCATCTTTGGGCCAGGTAACAGGAAAGAGGGTCGTCTCTCTACCCATTGGGAAAATCGTTTGATTGTAGAGCTTGGGTCCACTTCTCACAGCCAATGCACAACCCCACCAATTACCAGAGGCATCCTGGAAAAGGTCGGCATGGCCAACTGACTGGAAATACTCGTCTGTTCTGCGGTTACTGACTAGAGGGTTGTACGGTGACGACTCATAGGGACCCCTTAAAGATTTGGATCGAGCGATGGCCCCTGAATGGCCAAGCTCGGTACCACCCTCTGCAATCAACAGATAGTAGTATCCATCTTTCTTGTAGATGTGTGGTCCCTCCGTGAAGCCATTACCTGTGCCATTCCACATATCAAACGTCTCAGTGGCGTTGCCCGTCTTCATATCGATGATTTGTGCCTTGATTGGGTGACCAGCGTATGCCACAATGACCGTACCGTCATCGTCGAAGAATATATCTGGGTCAATGATGTAAGGTGTCTCGATAGCGAATGGCATCGACCAGGCTGAATCATTTGTTGCGTCCTCGGATGTGAGGATATAGAACGTGGGCGGCAGTGGGTTCTCGATGTAGGTGGTAATGAGATAAAAGGTGCTCTTGTGGTAGCGGAGTGTGGAAGCGAATATACCTCCTCCCTGAATGTTGTTACTGGTCATGAGAGAAGGGAGTTGCTCTGGACGGCTGATCGCATTGCTTGCCAGCTTCCAATTGATGAGATCCTTCGATGAATAAACAGGTGCGCCAGGATATGCAAGAAAAGAAGATGTCGTGCAGAAGAAAGTATTGTCAAGCTCGGCCACAAAGACACAGCTAGGGTCGCTATTCCATCCTGGAAGGATAGGATTGATATAAGAGACATTCTTGAAGTTGCCGATGTTGCCCACCACAGTACGGACCAGGCTAATCAACACCAGAGATAGAGTAGTTAAAGCAAGCATGATGATTGTTCGAGGGCCAATATCGTATTCGTAAGCGTGTCGAGACCTTAACTTTACAGATAAATGGCCGTGTGGGTTGTCGGCAGAACGTCTATAACTACTAGCGTTTTGCTAACCCGAGGGTAACGCTGTTCACGAGGCGGGATGTGGGGTCTAATGTGCGGGGTTCCTGTAGATGAACATATACAGTACTCTAGCCTCCTGTTTACATAAACAGAGCATCGGAACAGTTAAACTAAACTCACCCTTACTTAACCGAGTTATTGGAGGAGGGATTCCGGCACTCTTCTACTATAGTGGGTGGATAAAAGTTTCGTAAGGCTAGCTCCTTGGCGGCTTTCCGCGCGCCTAGCTAATAGGTAGGGGGACCTTTCGCAGAAAGGTCTCCTACCACTAGATTGATTGATTGATTGATTTAATTGATCAGGCTACTTGGTTCTACGGCAAACCTATTAGCCGTCTCCTACTGGTTTTACCTTTTATGTCCCTATCTGTCCTTGTTCCATTCTAGCTTCCCCTTACTCGACAGCTCTCGTCTGCCACGCAAACCTGCCGGACTTGTGAAGAAAATGGAGGACCGCCTTCACCGCCGGGAGGTTCGCTTTCCATTTTCCTTCGGCCCGTCGACTGGTCGCCCAGTTCTCGGGTCTTCCCAGGGATTCCAGCCCCCGAGTATGTAAGAAAGGTCCCTCCACCTGTGCCCTACTGCCTCGATAGCAATTTGACGATCTTCGCGTAGGAGGGGGCATTCGTATATGACGTGCTCAACACTTTCTTGCGTGGCTCCGCATTCGCACCTTGCTGAGTCCACCAGTTTCATCCGGCATAGGTCACTCTTTAGTCGGGAGTGCCCTGTCCGGCATTGGGCGAGTATCGACGCCTCCTCCGCGGACAATGCATTATACACTATCGCTATATGGGGGCCTGGGAGAGCTCCGTCTAGCTTCCACGTGTACAATCCAGTATGTAGCGTGTCTCGAGGTCTTGTCTTTCTGGCCTGTTTCCAGGTCTCGTCCAGCTTCTGCTGAAGTGTCTTCTTAGCCACCCTTAAGACCATCTTCTTCGTAACTCCTGTGTAGCGTTGTTGGTATATTCTCGACTTTGCCATGCTATGGTCGCGTGCGTCCGGAGGCGTTAGGGGGTTAGTAGGTGTTGGGGGTCCGTAGATGTCCAAAGATCCAAAGAGGCTAGGGGGTTAGTAGGACCTGCGGGTTGCGTAGCAGGGCCTTCCCCCTCCCCGTCCCTCCTCTAGTGCCTTTTTCGCCTTCTTGTCTGCCCACTCGTTGCCGTACCACCCCTTATGGGCCGGTACCCACTGTAAGGTGACCATTGCCCCTTCCCGGGCCTGAAGAGCATCGATGTGCTTACGGATGTATCGTACCACGTATTGTCCGTGTGGGCTTGCCCCCTCCGTGATATGTCGGATAGCTTGCTTGCTATCTGTCGCGATGATCGTCTTTATCGGGCGTGGCCTTCTCCTTGTTTGATATGCTAGCGCTGCCTCGATGGCTATAAGTTCTGCAACCGTCGAGTCGCCTGCTGCCCATCTAGGAAGTCGCTTTTGGGTGATAGTCTTTCCAGTGTTCCCTTGCACTACTGCAATGCCACTCTCGCCGCTCTTCCGTGCTGCGTCAGTATAGAATGTGCATCTCTCTTCCCTGCCTGCTTTCGATCGTAGTCGTCGAATGACTACATCCGCCTCGTCTTCTAGTCCCTTAACTAGGCATCCCGGGACGCCCTCTGTCCACGGTTCTTGAAGCACTGGCTCTACGGTCTCCATTAGGCTTTCGGCCGTCAGGCCTAGATCCGGGCCAAACTTCCGCGTGGTGATAGCTAGCGGAGACGGGAAGCTCTTGCCTTGGGTGAATAGCCTAGTTAGGCAGTCGAATAAAGGATTTGTGTTTGGTACTGTAAGGCTCCTAACCAAATGGTTAGTAACCTTCCTTTGTAGCCGGTCGACTGTGGTTTCGATGCCCGCTTCGGCTTGAGCCACTGTAAGGGCTGTAGCCTTAAACGAGAGTATTATCGCCTGGGCTCCAATGCGCTGCACCTTTTCCATATTGCGGAGCAGCGAGGTTGTTCCCCACTTTCCAGGTCCGTACCATGCAGAAGCGCAGTAGTCCATGATCGGGGTAACCGTCGCATTGTACAGCTGTCTGACTTGTTTAGGCCTAACTCCTCGTAGTCGTTTGATAGCAAGGCACTGCTTCATAGCTTTGGCCGTCATCCTTGCTACATGTTGATGGAATTTCATCTTGCAGTCTAAGGTGACCCCTAACAGCTTGATGTGCTCACTTGGTTCGATGTCTTGGCCTTGGAACTGCAGGTCCGGTCCGTTTTGCTGGCCCTCTTCTACCCTTCGGGTGAAGTGGATAAGGCCTGTCTTTGACGGTTCGAACGTCGCTCCACTTTCTCTCGCCCACCTCTCGGTCTTTGTAATGACTGTCGTTTGGAGGGTCTGGATATTTTCGTCTACGTTGTCTCCCACGACCCACGGAGAGTAGTCATCAACGAACCCTAGGGCTCCCTTTGTCTTATCGATAGGTTGCCCAATGAGATTGGCGTTGTAGAAGATGTAAAGTATAGGGGATAGCGGTGACCCCTGCGGAATGCCAGCTTGAGCGATCGGCTGTCTTTCACTTTCGAACGCTTCGAGGGCGACCGTGGCCGTCCTTTCTTTGCAGAAGTCTCCAACCCAGCTGCTCAGGGTATCGGGTATTCCTCTCCGTTCGAGCCTTGCTTCCAAGCACTCTAGGGTTAACCCCGTTAAACGCCCCTTGGACGTCGAAGGTCACTAGAGACACGACCTTCCTGTTTCTCCAGGCCTCGTATACGCGTTCTACGAGAACGTTGATCGCTTGCTCGCACGATCTCTTCTTCCTAGCTCCGAAATGGTTATCTGGAAGAAGGTTGTGTCTCTCTGCCAGGTAGGCGAGTCTGTTCGCGACCACCGCCTCGAGGCCTTTGCTAATCGTAGCTAGTAGTGAGATAGGCCGGAAAGCCTTTGGCACTGTGTAGTCGGGTTTTCCAGGTTTTCGTAGAGGGACTATCCTCGCCGTTCTCCAGCTGTCTGGAAGATGGCTTAGACGTAGCGATGCCTTGTACAGGGCCATTATGCTACCCTTTGCCTCATCCCATACTTTCTGCCAGACTAGGAATGGTATGTCATCTGGCCCTGGTGCCTTTTTCGGACTTGATCGGAAGATCGCCGCGCGGACTTCGCTTTCTGTGATCTCTTCATAGGTCCTCGTAGGTAAGGGAGCCTCTACGCCTTCTAGGCTCTCCCCTTCGGGCTCCGGTTGTGGTGGGAAAAAGGCTTGGAGGAGTACCGTTGCTTTTCCTTCATCGTCGTCGACCGGCCCTTGGGTTCCTTGTAACGTAGGAACACCCCCAGATCCTGCGTCCATGCGAGTGTACCTGTTGGCCTTCCACACGTTCTCTGGGCTGTCCACAAACTTCCTCCAGTGGGCAGCCTTCTGACTTGCTATTTGTGAGAGGTAATCTTTTCGGACTGCTTGGATCTGTTGATGTAAGTCCCTGCAGTTTGAGTCTCTCCTTCTCCGTTCTGTCTCCTGGTTCCGTAAAGATGAAAGTGTAAGCCGGAGTGCCGTAAGGGATGGTGTCCACCACCTTTTGCGTTTGGATGAGGTTTGGCGTATGGGATCTTATCTGCGACTATCTGGGTAATCGCTTCAACAAACCTCTCGGCCTCGTCGTTAAGCTGCTCTTTCGTCGAGATCTGTCGAGGTCGAGGTATGATACTAACTGCCTTGCAGATGTTTCCCCAGTCTGCTTTGTCGTAATTTCTCCCTAGTCTCCTCGTCGTCCTAATCTCCCAGGGCATCTGGAAGCGGGCCTCTATGACCCTGTGGTCGCCTCCGTGGTCTGTATCGGAGGGTTTGCACTGGATCATAGCCGCCTGTAGTCCTGGTGACACCAGGACTAAGTCAATAGTAGTCGGGTGTAGTCCGTTGTTGTGCGAGAAGGTGATCGTGCCTCTCGGGAGCATAGAGTCCAATTCTTCTTCGACCATGAATTGTAAAATGGGCCAGTCGTCCTTTCTTCTGTCTGGCGCTACTTCCTTCCCTCCCCACACATTGCTGTGACGGTTGAAGTCCCCCCCTACGTATACGTGGAGGGCGCTGTCTGTTTTCTCCCGGGTTTTCTGTATAATGTCTTGGGCGCACGCTATACGCTCCTGTAGGTCGATCTCTTCCTGTGGTCTCTTGTATGGGACGTAGATCGATATGAGCAATAGCAAAGCACTTTCCACTTGTAACGTCACCGCTGCTACGTCTGACGATGTGGTCTCAACTTCCTGGTGCTTGATTCTGTCTGACACCCAGATCGCTGCACGGAACGAGAATCGCACCGAGCTCGCCTCCTGATTGTATGTTTTCGGTGTAATCGTCGTCCACCCACTGTGTTGATTGACTGTGGGTTCCCCTGTCCTAGGATGAGCAAATATGTATGGTTCTGAGATGCACATGGCGTCGAACGTTGCCGTGCTATCGTCGTTGAAAATGCTCATGATAGGGCCTGGCCTAGCCCCTACGTTCGCCTGTAAGATGCTTATCTGGTGTCCTAACATCTAATAGAGGACTGAGTCGCCTGTGGTCTCGTATCAGGTGCTTGTTGTCTTGCCTCCTTGTGTCTCGGGTTGGCGACGCATCTCCTATCCATAATAGAATGGGGTCCGTTACACGCCGGACACTTAGGGTTACTTTTGTCCATACAGTCCCTGCTCTGGTGGTTTCCCGAACAGTGGCCGCATTTGGCGGGTTTGGTGCATCTGAACTGGTAATGGCCGTAGCTGTTACAATTGAAGCACGGGTCGTTGTTCTCCTTTGCCTCATACGGGGCCGCGAATCCAGCTGTGGGTCCAAAGATGACGGTCATCTTCCTCAGCAGATAGGCAGCTGCCTCTCTTTTCTTTAGCCATACAATCATCGACCCGTTAACCTTGTCTGATGGCCTGCTGATCCAGACAGCCTTCATAGCTGTACAGTCGATGTTGTCCTTACTATTGTCGGTCGCGAAGTTGGCTACAATTTCTGGCTTTAGGGTCTTCGGTCCTCCGGCCGGGTCGAGTACAACACTCTTCGAAATGCCGTCAACCTTGATTGGGTACCAGGTCTCGCCGCGAATGCGGGCTCCTGGCATCGCTCTCTCAATCCATCTAGGATTGTCGCGTGTGCGCTGGGCTTGCTCGACTGTGGCCAGACAGAGTTCCACTTTGTTAGTGTAGATCTCACGGAGGAATTCGACCTCGACGTCCTCGGTGTTCGGATTCTCTTGAAGAGCCTTAATCCATTTGCCTTTTACCTTGTTCAAGTCGTCTTTGTCTCCGCGGGCCCTAGAGATGTCAATCTCTATGGTCTTTCCTTCGTTGGCTAGAGGTTGGGCATTATGACTAGTGTCAGACTCCGAGAGGAGCTCTGTCCTAGCCGAGTGCTGGAGACTCGGTCCTTTCTGGCTTGCGACTTGAGACCATGTCCTACGGGGCTGAGTCGATGGCGAGTTGGTCGTGGCCGTGGGACTCGCGGATCCGGCGATAGACAGCTGTGTTAGCTGTTCTTCCATCCGATAGATCGCTTCGTTCATTTCTTTAATCTTGCTGTCCTCTAGTTGCTTCTGGAGTTCCTGAACCTGTTTTGTAAATTTCTGGTGTTCATTCTGGTGTTTTTCGGTGATTTTCTTAATTTCTTCGTGGTGCTTTTTAACGATCTTCCCGGTTTCTTCCTGGTGTTTTTGAAGATTCCTTCGGTTTCNTTCATGGTGTTTTTCGTTGATTTTCTGGGTGATATTCTTAATCTGGTCGATGTGCGCGCCTTGAATCTCTCGGATTGCGGCGTTGTACTTTGCGTCCTGTGTGGCCTGGGCTCTGTTGAACTCGTCGACAATCGCCCTCACCAGTTCTGCGTTGCTGATCCTGCCTGCGCTATTGAAGATAACCGGGTCTCCGACTCGAATTTCGTCCGCCTCTGTTTCTTCCCTCATCCTCTTCGAGCCTCTCCTTACTGATCTCGTCTTTCTAGCCATATCTGCGCCCGTTGGGATGCCAAGGCTGAAGCTTCGAGCTTCCCCCGCATCCCCATAGCTGGCGTCGCTTTCCATCGCACCTGCGACCGTTGCGACGACGTCTCCTCGTGTAGTTCTTCGATTCGGCTGCTTTAAATTCGTATATCCTCACAATAAATTGTAAGGTGACCCTCACCTCCATGCCACGAACAATTCGACCTTTCAAACATTTTGACCCTTCCTCCGGAGTTTTGCCGCAACATCGAACCTTTTCAAATGCACACAACCTCATGGCCTCTATACACCTTTGCATGTTCGTTAGACCATATTTTCTAAGCTATCCACATCTCAAGATTCCATCTTGACCATCTAACCATCTAGCAAATTATTTCTAGCAAAGAAACATCGTGCTGCTAATAGCATAGTGTATCTCCGGCATCTGGGGGTTGCTAGAGCATTCAAGCTGACGCGCTAGTTCCACGCGCCGGATAGCGCGCATCGCGTCCTGACCACTACGCGTTCTACACTTCTTAGACATTTCTTACCTTACCTTAAGCCATCTTTTGGACATGCCTACCCTCTAACTTCATATTGATTGCCATCAAACTCTAAGCTGCTTCTTTCGTCAGTCGTCATCCATGTTGTTTCCTAAGGACGAATTCGATGCTTATCTTACCCATCTGCCAAAATACAAAATCATAATCTGCAGGTCGTGTCGGTTTGCAGTCCCTCCACAGGCAATCAAAAGCCATTTGCGAGCTCAGCATTCGCCCGTCAGTAGTCAATCGATCAGAGGAATCCAGTCCATCATCGACGATCTAGGCGACTCTGTCGCGCGATCCGCCCAGGACGTTATATACCCAGATCCAGATGCAGAGCCTATCGAGTGCCTCAGAACGTATCAAGACGGGCTCATGTGTACAAGCCTTGATAGCGCCGGCCGGCAGTGTGGTTATATATGCAGGTCGGTTGCTAGGATGCAGCAGCATTGCAAATCTGTCCATAAGTGGGTAAACCCAAATAAAAGAGGTGGCGATGTGCGTGTAAAAGCAGCACAGACTTGGATTGTCCCGTGGGAAAGTTGTTCTTGCTGCCAGACGTTCTTCCGTAACAACCTCTGGATACGATTCTTCAAGGTGAACCCTAAAACACCTCAGCTTTTAGGTCTAAGACAAAATGATCCTCGCGGACAAGCTGGAGTTTTCAGATCTGAAAAGACACAATCTCCTTGCACATCCTATCTACGCTTGAATCGAAAGAGGAGACATACCGTTTGTCTTGTCAACAGATTAGTGATCAAGGCCAGACGAAAGTTGATTCCTCTCCTTGGTTAGAGATGACAAGATGGACTAGGTATGTGAACGGTCACGCCTTTGCCACCCTAGCACCGCTCGCCCACCTTGCGGATCCTACAAAGGAGGCCCTTATGTTTCAGCTAGGAGAGAGCTTAGATCGGATTGTAGAGCAAGCATACGAGTCTATCTGCCAGGACAAGATCAACGTTTTCGATCAAACAAGGATTAATAGCTTTATGCAGCGTCCACGGGCCTTTGACCGACCACTCATGGTCAAGTTACAAAAAGCATCTTATCGTCAGTACAAGGGCCTATGGAAGCGCTTGATCTGCTTTGTCTGTCGGACAATAGCATTTAATCAGGGCATCGAGCTCGCACATCAACTCACACCAAAGCAAGGTGCCTTGCTCGATCGGCTTCTAGCTAAAGGAGAGAAGCTTTTGTCGTTTGTACAAGAAGTCGATACACCTTTGGCAAGCGAAAATCATTCTAGGGGCCATGACATTACGCAATTGGAGGCAGAACTCGATCGCGAATGCCTTCTTTTTGCATATCTCTACTTGATCATACGCTTAAGGGTGATCTCTTCGAGAGTGTGGTTGTTGGCTTTTCGCTATAATGGCGATTGATGAGAAAAAGGCATCTTCATGGATGCAAACGCCTTTACACCTACCTTGTCTCGCTTTATCAAAATCAGTCAGATGCTCGTTGCACAAAGAGCCGTTTTGGCAGTCGCAGAGGGTGAGGTAGATGACCCTTGCGACCTTCTTGACGATATGCGAGATAGGTTTTTGATCCATGGAAGCAGATCCCCATTTGCCTGGGCAACTCGACTACGTATGTATGGCAGAAAGGTACGAGATAGCACAACCTGCCTTGGGTATATCAGTTGGTCAGACGATCAGGAGACTGTCTCGTATAAGGCGCTCGAGCTTTCTATGACACAATTCAAGCTTTTCGTCGCAGATTCAGTTAGTACAGGACAGAAGCTCCTTGCAGAGCTCTTTCTACTACATCCGGACGAGCAGCGGGAGGACATCGTGCCTATGCTGCAGCTTCTAAGGATTAAGGACAATGCAGCAGAAAATCGAAGGGGCTGGAATTTCCTCCAAGATCCGCGCAACAAGGAAGAACTCCCGGATGGCCGTCGGTGGCTGTTAAAACGCGTCTTAGACAATGATTGGCTTCGAGACGAGTTCGTTCAGATTAAAGGAGTCAATCGAAAGCCCGTCTGGATAGCTCAGGCTGCAAAAGATTACGACTGCAAGGTTACGCGCTTCTTGGACATCCTTTGCTCTTAGTCCATATCACATCAGGACAGCCCGCGAGAGGTACAGAGACACTGAGTCTCAGACATACGAACACAATGCACCACCGCAACATATTTATCGAAGATGGTCTCGTAAGCACCGTGACCACATATCATAAGGGCTATAGCGTTACAGGATCTACTAAAATCATTCACCGATACCTACCTAGAGAAGTCGGCGAGCTAATGGTCTACTATTTATGGTTGATACTGCCATTTTCTGAGGCGCTAGGAACACTTGCTCTAAATCGTAACCTCACACATTCTGCTTACCTTTGGGGGGAGCCAGATTCGAGAAAGGACAGCTACAAGCTGACTTCAGTTCTTAAAGCGCAGACAAGCAACTATTTCAACACTGCGCTTAATGTTACGACCTATCGGCATCTTTCTATCGCGATATCCCGTACCCACCTCACCTGCGGTGGGTTTAAGAAAGACTATGGTCTAGAAGAGTGTACTAGTGATCAACAATCAGCGCATAGCTCATGGACAGCAGGAACGATATATGCCCGCGGTCTAGAGGAAGCAGCCGGTCATGTACAAAACCGAAGAGCGGAGTATCGGGCAGTAAGCCGCGAGTGGCATCAGTTTCTCGGCTTTCTAGGAGGACTTGGCTGCCGAAAGAGACCGAACAACAGAGATATACCTAGACCTAACAGAAAAGGCCTTAAGCTTTGTTGACAGAGGACACAAACAGATGGTCAGAACGTTAGACGCTCGGGATTCAGGGCGAGCAGGGTGTGACGGCAAGCAAGCATACATATTCGATGGTATTGCCTCTCCTAACTTAGCAAGCTAGAAATGTAGACCATCGGGTAGACGTACAGATTACAAGCAACTATAAAGGGGATCGATCGCTTTAAAGCAAAAAGATAAGTAGGCTATACATCGACATCTATAAGGCGAGCAATGCTATTAAATTTCGTAAAGCGATTATCTAGACATCTCTCTAGACCAGCGATAGTGCACGGCAGAAGACGTAGCATGCGACGTTTGTAAAGTGGCACATAAGGATAGCATCAAGCAAGCGGAAAGAATAGAAGAGAGCAGTGTGCACATAGGGTTCTAGATAATGCAACAAGAACGACTGCAGAAACAGACAGATCTAGAGCAGTATCGGCTCGACCTAGCTAGCGTCAAAGGCACATGCTTGCTCTGTAGGGCGATGAGAGTAGATTAGAACCACGCTTTCTTAACATGCCCTCAACGATTTGAAGTGTTTAGAGAGAGGAACAAGGCTAGGTAGCGGTACGAAGGACGCGGGCGGAAGTGGATACAGCCATACACGAGCTGCTTCTAGTGTCTAAACCCGCAATCGATCTGCCAACAAGCAGAGCTAGGAGGCAAAAGCGGAGGAGGGTGCGAGTATAGGGACGTAGTGCTTCTACTATGTTATGGAGTGTTCCAAAGCGTAGAGGGGCTAGGATGGTTGCAGGAACGATTTGAGCGGCGATTTGATATGATAAAAGAGTATTTTGACTAGCTAGGGGAAGAGTACAGATTTGGTGGAAGTAGTGCTATATAAGCAGTACGGGTAGCGGGAGGTGCTCTTAGAAAGTGGGTCTAGGGTAGGAACAGAGGCAAGAGCTTTAGGGATTGGATTGTAGAATGAGAAAGCTAGCAGAGTAGGGGATTTTTGATGTTATTGTTATAGAACTGTACTTGATTCAATCTAATAGATCTATGGATAAGCAAGCAAGTGAGCAAGCAAGTGAGCAAGCAAGTGAGCAAGCAAGTGAGCAAGCAAGTGAGCAAGCAAGTAAGTAAGTAAGCAAGTAAGTAAGCAAGTAAGTAAGTAAGTAGGTAAGCAAGTAAGCAAGCAAGTAGAATGAATGAAAGAAGGTCAAGAAATGTTAGATGTTATTTCCTTGCTATGTGTACATGTCATAAAGGTAGAAAAGAGCAGTATTTGATCAAGACTACTTGTTATCATCCTTTTCATTCGTCATCCCAAAAGCCGGTGAAGTCATTGCTGTTGTTGCAGTCACAGTCAGCAATGGTATCCACCATCACACAGTTGCAACAAGCACCCTCCGAAACATCGCCGACTGGCAGCTGGACAGGACGGGGATTGGCGTTCTCATCGGCAGGAACGATGATAGCACAGCCAAAGAAAGGGCGGGCAGTAGGTCCAGATCTGGTTGTCCAGTGGGAGTCGCACATGTTGCAGCAAGGGTCGAGTTCTGTCGAATAGAGGTTGGACTGCGCGGACATGGCGATGATCCAGGCGGTGTAGCGACGAAGGCCGTCGGCAGTGGTGGGGTCTGGAATGGCGCGGGCGACGAGGCCGGCCTGAGATCTGATTTCGGGAAAGCGAAGAGGGCGGTAGGGGTTACCAGGCTCCAGAATGTAGCCACGGAGCTCGGAGGGAATGGCGTCAGGGTGGACGAGGGAGCGACCAAGTGCAAAGACTTGCTGCATGTGATCGAGGGTCATGGCACCAGTCTTGCCCACTATAGTTAGAAATGATTAGCTTGATAAGTTCCAAAGAAAAGAATTGAAAAGGAAAAAACAAGAAAGAAAACAGAATAGCAAGAAAGAAAAGAAGAAGAGAGTGTAACTTACAGAGAGCCATGAAGGTAGTAGAATCTTGTTAAAGAGAGGACATGGTTGAGGTGATATGTTGGTTGGAAGTTGGGGTTGTGAGTTAAAGATGAATTTGTTGGAGGTAAGAAGTAAGAATGATGAGAAGGGGTGGGAAGAAGGTGGTTAAGTAGCTGGCAACAGCTGCCGAGATTGAATTGGATGGTATTGAGGTGAATTGGATGGTATTGAGTTGTATTGAGGTGAATGAGATGAACTGAGTTGTATTGAGTTGTATTGAGTTGTATTGAGTTGGTATTGAGGTGAATGAGTTGTATTGAGGTGAATGAGTTGTAATGAGGTGAATGAGTTGTATTGAGTTGGTATTGAGGTGAATGAGTTGTATTGAGGTGAATTGAGACGAATTGAGGTGAATGAGATGAATTGAGTTGTATTGAGTTGGTATTGAGATGAATGAGTTGTATTGAGTTGGTATTGAGGTGAATGAGTTGTATTGAGTTGGTATTGAGGTGAATGAGTTGTATTGAGTTGGTATTGAGGTGAATGAGTTGTATTGAGTTGTATTGAGATGAATTGAGATGAATTGAGATATATTAAGGTGAATTGAGGTAAACTGATTGTTCTTGATATTGTTTGCTTGATATTGAGGTGAACTGAGGTGAACTGAGGTGAACTGAGGTGAATTGAGGTGAATTGAGGTGAACTGATTGTTATTGATATTGTGCTTCCTAGCTAATAGGAACCATACCTAGCTAATAGAATCCATGGGTTGCACTACAGCCCGTCTAAAAAGGGTTTCGCGGGGTTATGCTTTCGGCGCTTGGCGGGGTAGAAGTGAAGTTGAACCCGTAGTAGAACCCCGATCTTGTAAGTTGTATGAACACGACTCAATATTTGTAAAACTATGGTAGAGATGAGTTAATATGATACAAAGGCAATTGCACCATTTAGATTTCTGATTCTGGCTGCGACTTGTTGAGTATCGTTGTCCAAAATATGGCAAGTATGACTTTCGAAGTTTGCCAAGAATTGCGCCCGCAACTCCACCCGACTTCTTGTAGGCATGCAAGGTCACCCCAACAACATTAACACCAAAGATCTGGGAGTAAGATATATGGTCAAATTTGTGATCTATATAGTGAACTCTTCAGTTTCTTCGTCAGAAGAATCTTGAACCACTCGCAGCAAGCGTTTAGATTTTTGCAAGTGAGGAGTAGGTTCTTGAGTGGTCCCATTGAGCGTCCGGCCTGGAACCACTTCCCGGTCACCAAATATATGTTTTTGACTTGCTCAATACCAGCCACTGAAGGTATAAGATCTGCTTTCAGACATGCTAGGGCACGAAGCGTATAGTCGCGACAGGAGTCACAACAGTTACGGACAAGTTTCGATGATGAGGTGCCATGCTTCTCGAAATATGCGTGGATCTCAGCAAATTTAGCAAACATGCGAGCGAATTCAGGGCCATCACAGGTTGTCGCATTATCAGAACCATCAGCCGATGTCACCGCTTCGTTATCAAAACTGCTTAAGGGAATTTCATCTAACAGTTGCGACAGGCCAGCAGCAGGAGACTCGCAAGGTGGAGTGACTGGTTCAATGATCCGATGGCCACGGATTCTCTTGATTCGAGACTCGCCGTCTCGGCGTACTGTATTCGTAGCTTCCGCTACGTCTTGAGGACCATTATCCAGACAATCTGTACCATCACTTGGCTCCAAATCAGGATTGGCGATAGTAAGATCATCGTTTTCTATGCGCTTTCTCTTCCGGGAACTGTCTTTTGTTCGGATAGCAGAAGTCGGCTGCTGTTGCGGTGTTGTCGGGACCACAGGCATCAGCTCTAGCACATCTTCCCGAACGCTCGAGGCGGATGCATTCATGGTACTGTTGAAGAACTTGACATCTTCTGGAATAAGCTTACGAGTCTTCAAGATTCGCGTTCGAGGAGGACGGTTTGCAGGATCAAGACGTCTCTCAATAGCACAACGCCAACCGATCACAGCTTGTTGCTGATCTGGCACGTTTGCACTAGTGATGGCCACTTCACTCAGCATTCTCTTAGATAGGTCTTTGACAGACTCGGCAGGTCTCATTGAAGCAGGAATAGTATCAAGCCAGTTGTCGCCCCATATCTCAGCAATGGATTGCTGGTGGTTCTCTTTAGACCATTGAGCAGAGGTGCCAACGACGACCATGACTTTGACCACTTTGTGATTAGCAACACTGTTAATGAAAGCTTGTTCACTACGAAGGTTTGGGTCTGGGTGAGTGTCCCACAGGTTGTTGATCTTCACCCATCGCCAGATGTAAGCAGCTTGGACACTAGCGCTCTCCGCTCGGTCGGCTGCAGCAGCAAGCAGGTCGCTCGCGGCTTGTATAGGTGAGACATCGGGACCGGGGTTGTTCAGATAGTCCCAGATCGAGACGTCAGGCTTGTCTGGGAGTCTCTGGTTGCGCAGTTCCGATTCGACATCGGCCGGCGACATCATCTGGAGCCGAGCTTCGGTCTCTCCAGCATCGGCTCTAGCTCGAAGGGATTGGTGTTGACGTTGCACTTGAGACGCCGTAGGGGCGCTCGGTCCGGCGACCGCTTGCGTGCTAGGAAGTGCAGAGGGCCGAGGTGCAAGAGGCACCGCTGACGGCACTTGCGAAGCGTCGCGGACAAGGCGCTGTGGAGAAGCGACATCGTTCTGGAGATCCGCGGTCGCTACAGCACCGACAGAATTTGGTTCAAGTCGATAGAGAACACGTGTGCGGACATTTTTCACACCCGCCATCGTTACAGTTGCAGTGACAACTACTATTCGATTCTTTGCCAAACTTATGTAGATCCACCCTGCCCGAGCAAGACAGGAAAATCGCGCAAGAGAGAAAAGCAAGGTGTAAGATAACAAAAAGAGGGGGAAAAGAGAAAGTGGAAGAGAAAGATAGTACGCTAAGCTGAATTCTGAAGAAACGCAAGAGCGTGGCGGGGAAACGCGAAGCATATATATTAGATTTGACAAGGGTGGAGGCGTCCCAGGCTTAGCCCCCGCACCCCATTGGACAGACATGTGTCCCGCTAGACCATTCTCATGAGATATCGCAAACCATCAGCAAGTAAGATGCATAGTTATCGCATGATCAGCCCACAGGTCGCACAATGCTACAAGCAAGGTTCTGCGTGTGTATTCCGCGACAGCTCTCTGATAAGAGACACTACGAGAAGGGTAAGACGCGTCGGCGAATCTCTCGCTCCGTTCTGTTTCTCTGCTCTATCTTTTCTTGCCACTATTCATCGTTCCATACGTACACTAAGCTTCTCTTATGAACGATCCAGCAAGAGAGAAAGTATACAATTATCCATCTCGACTTGCATTTAGCCAGAAGACATGGAGCTAGCATATCGGTTGACCGAATACGCTCTAGAGCCAGCCGGCGAGGACGACACAGCTAGAGTCATGACGCGTCAAGAAGGCAGTATTGAGGAGACAGAGCAGCAAGAAATCGCAGCAGCCATGTCGAACTACGTCTATCTAGCAGAGCACGAAGTTCTCATCTGCAAGGAACACGGCTACGCAGTGCGAGGCTTAGACAGCCATCTGCGCTTGGTCCATACTTCTTACACTTCTACGTCGAAGAAGGCAAGGGCTGCACTAAGACAGCATCACAGCGGACGCAACATGCCAGACCCATCCACAGTCCGTCTACCCGAGCCAGGACAGCCGGCAATTGAGTATCTGTGTAAGCCAATCCCAGGCTACTACTGCATCCACAACCAGGACAACACCGCCGGCGAACAAGACGTACGAGGGGATGCATCGACAACAACAGACTCCCCCAGTCACTGCGGCTTCACCACCAGCGACCGTACCAACATCGGCAAACACTGTCGTAATGCACACGGCTGGAAATCTACTGACGAAGACCGTCAGTGCTGGAAAGATGTCTACATCCAGACGTTTTGCAAGAGTTCAGGCAAACAAAAGTGGTTTGTCGTCAAGACACCCGATCAGATCGATAGGGAAAGAGCAAGTGTCGGAGAATCACTCCCCGAGCCAAGCAGATCCAGTTCGACGGCATCAAAGATGACTTCCAGAAGTTAAAAGAGCAATGGCAGAAAGAGCAGGAGATACTAGCAGACAGGGTTGAGAAATGCGAGAACACCGGATGGTGGAACAAGACAAGATGGAGAGAGCATCTCAAGAACTGCAATCTCACCCATCTCTCGTACACCAGCCGGCTGCCCGAGAAGGATGAAGAAGCGTTACTCAAGGTAGCAGCGGTGATCGAGAAGATGGTCGAGAGGGGTGTCTCAGGACTGAGCTCGATGCCGGAAGGCTTGCGTCGTTGGCTTCGAAGTGCAGAGATGCACAAGCCAGACGTGAGACCGCTATCCCGGTTGCAGAATCCAGAGAGTCAAGAACGGTACACCGGGTACTGGAAGCGAATGGTTTGTTACTGTCTACGAGTATGGTGCACTCGTCACGAAGCCACGGACAGCGAGTCAAGTGGCGATGGCAGCAACAATGACGATACCGAAAGCGACAGCGATGAGGTAAACAGTGTGTACAATGCTAACGCCAACACTGATGAGGTAAACAGTGTGTACAATGCTAACACCAACACTGATACCGACGACGACGACGACGACGACGACGACGACGACGACGACGACGACGACAATTCCGACACAGATCCACAACACGATCAAGGCAGACGGCAAGCACAAGATCACATGCACGATGCTCGGAGGCTCTTCCCATGGAACGACCAACTCGAAAGAGCATTAGAGGAGGTGTGGAGATTGATCGTTCTCGAGGGAGACACATCATCCGTAGAAGACGATCAAATCCCAGCGATGGTAGAGCTCAGTCGGGTGTTGTTGTTCAANAAGGTGTGGAACGACCGCTTCGACAGCGCTCTAATCCATTTCATGGCCGTGATGGGCATCGACGAGACCAACGCTCGGCTACGCGATGGCAACGACTACTCTTACATGATCGCCGGACTGGTGTACGTGTCCAGGATCGTGACCGCCGAAGCTCTGCTCCCATCACTCGACCGCGAAAACCAAGGGGAGGCCGACTTCGAGGCATTTCTCGAGCAGAGAAAAGAGTTTCTAGCCGACGGATCGATGAGCGTGATGGGAGAGATGTTGAGCTTGCTAGCGTACGGAAAGAAGATCGCAAAGAACTTCCACGCCCAGGGGGAAGCTGCACTGGACTCACGACGGAGCCGGCGTCGCTCTCGGCAGCATCGAGTTCACGGTGTACAACTTCAAGTCCATGGCACGCTCCGCTCTAGACGATTGCGAAGACTACATGTGGAGGGATCTCATGTGGGCAGGCCGCAAGGCAGATCGCTTCGTGTTAGATCTCGATAGCATCACCGACGACATGACGGTGAAGAAGAGAGGCTGGTACTTCGGTGCCGACCCGAACCAGGATCTCGAAGCACAAGGTCTCGACTGGATGTTGAAGAGGATGCTAGGCTCGAACCAGGGGAAGAAGATGCGCAGAGGTGACCAGTGGCAGTCGAGACTGGTGGCCAACTATCTCCGGAGGGTGGACAAGTTCAGGGAGCTGTTCATATTCTGCGTGCACGTCTTGAGCGGCCAGCCCGCCAGAGGAACCGAGATCACCAGTCTGCGCTTCCGCAACGGAGTGGCCAACCACCGCAACGTCTTCGTCTTGGACGGCAGAGTGATGACGGTGACGAGCTACCACAAGTCACAAGCAATGCTCGACATGCCCAAGATGGTGCCACGCTTCTTGCCGTGGAAACTGGGTCAGATCGCGGTCATCTATCTCACCCACGTGCGGGCGTTCGCCGAGTTGCTGTCGGTGCAGGTACAGTACGGTCAAGGATGGAGTGACTACATCTGGGCGGACTCGCACGGCCCGTGGGAGACGCAGAAGCTCACCGACACGATGAAACGAGAGACGGCCAAACGACTGAAGGCCAAGCTACACACCCAGAACTACAGACACGCCGCCGTCTTTCTAGGCAGGAGATTCGTCGGACCGAGGTTCGCCAAAGGCTACCGAGAGGAGGCCGAAGATCCGGAAGAAGCCCAGGCGGGTGATATGGATGACGATCTCGAGGAGGGCAACGCGATCGAGCTACAGAAAGCCGGCGGCTTCGGCACCGGAGCCGGCAGATACGCGGTCAGAGCGGACATCTTGAAGTATCTCAACCAAGAGTCGATCGACATCTTCGGCGATCTCAGCGAAAGCTGGCACAGGTTTTTCGAGCTCGACCACAGAGATCCGAAGAGGAAAAGAAAGGCCGAGAGCAGCAGCAACAAAGACGATGGGATGCAAACCGTCGACTTTGAAGGATTGCAGAAAGAGAGATTGATCAAGAGACTGCCCGCGGCAAAAGGGAGGAGCTGTTACTGTTGCCGCCACTCCGACGACAGTAGATCTCTCACCGTTCTTACAACAATCCGAAAGGCAGCAGAAGGAGATCGAAGACTTGCGGATGAAGCTCAAGGCACAAGAATTCGAACTGACAAGACTTCGAGGAGAGGAGCTGCAGCAGGGACGACAGCAACCCATGACCCCCATCGTTGGCTTGGGCATCTACTCGAACAACAACAACAACGGAATGCCGACCCCGGTGACAGAGGGAAACAGGCACGACTCACACAACGATGATGCCAACGACAAGAACGACAGCAACGAAGTCATCTACATCGACGATGACGATAATGATGACAACCACCACGACGAATCCAGGTACTCTCCAAGGTGCAGCGGCAGGAACCACCAACAGCATCTGCAGCAGCACGTAGACGACAGTCCGATCATCGAACGAAGCCGAAGAAGGCGCGAGAGGCTGCAACGCTACAGAAGACCGACGGCACAGGAAAAGGAGAGGGCTATACGCAAAGCACTCAAGAAACCAATGGACGACGACGCGGTGACGATCAGATACAGATCGAAAGCACAAGGAGAAGCGCTCGGGAGAATCATGGACGGTGGGTTCAACGTTCTCACCGTCGTTCTGCCGACAGCCGGAGGCAAGACTCTACTCTTCACCGCACCCGCTTGTCTGGAAGAAGACGTCGGGGTGACCATCGTGGTGGTACCGTTCCGCAAGCTCATCGACGAGACGGTGCGAGAAGCACAAAAGACGGTGGGTGACTGTGAAGAATGGAGTCACAGCACCGTCGATCCAGCAGCTCTCGTGGTCGTCAGCGTGGACAAGATGCACGATCACTTCTGGTCGTACGCACGGCAGATGGCGGAGCAGGGCCGACTGAGACGAGTGGTGGTGGACGAGTGCCACTTGCTGGTGACTTCGCACAGCTGGAGACCGCATCTCGTGGAGCTGGAGAAGCTCAAGTCACTAGGAGTACCGATGGTGATGCTGACGGCCACACTCCCAAGGTACATGGAGGTCGAGCTACGACGAAGTCTAGGTATCGGCATCGGAATGATGTCGCTCATACGAGCATGCACGGTGAGGGAGAACATCACTTACACCGTCAGACAGGACATCGGCAAAGGCAAGCTGGTCGAAGAGACGGCCAGAGTGTGCGAAGAGGTCGCCGACGAGCTACGGAGCACCAGGAAAGAGAAGGCCGTCGTCTACTGCCGAAGCAAGAAAGACTGCGAGGAGATGGCGGAAAAGCTAGGCTGCGGTTCTTCTACGCCGGACACGTCGACGGCGGGGAAACGCTAGAGCAGTGGAAGGCGAACGGCGGCTTCATCGTGTCGACGACAGCTCTCAGCACCGGACTCAACTACGAGGCCGTCAAGGCGGTCATCCACTCGGGACTGCCATACGGACTGATCGAGTTCGCCCAAGCATCGGGCAGAGCGGGTCGAGATCCCAACGAGAGAGTGGACTCGATCGTACTGCTGGAGCAAGGGTGGGAGGAAGAAGAGCAAGGGACGCGGGAGCGTTACAACGAGGCACTCGGACCGGACGGAGCAGCGATGATGGAGTACATCAAGACGGAGGGTTGTCGAAGGCTGGTGCTAGGCAAGTACTTCGATGCGGCAGAAACGATCCAGGAGTGTCACGACAGCAGCAGCAGCGGCAGCGACAACAACAACAGCGAGACCGAGAGCGAGACGAACTGTAGTAATGGCGGCAGCCGCCAGCATCACGCCCCCAAAGCTCCGTGCGACAGGTGTGGTGGTGGAATGGTGGCAGCAGGTACAGAGCTGGTCAGGCAGTCCGAGCTGGAAAAGGAGATGGTCGAAGAGGCTCTAGACGAGATGAAGCTCGGCTGTCCGATGTGTTGGATGAAGTCAGAAGAGAAAGACTCACATCTGGAGCACGGTGGCCGGGAGTGCGAGAGTCGAGAGCTGACGGTGACAGACGAGGCCGACGAAACGACAATTGTCGATGTTGACACATTCCGGAAGCAGATCAAATACGCAAAGGCGAGCAAGGCTTGCAGGAAGTGCGGCATCAACCAGAGGATGTGCAACACCAGGGAAGACGCCAAACGAAAATGCCAGTGGCCCGGCATAGCAGTACCGGTGTTGATGACAGCAGTTCGAGATCCGATCGGGAGGAACATCATCCGAAAAGCCGGCTTCGAACCGAATCGAGTGGTGGAAGAGGAGAAGGAGGGGTGGAAGGCTTACGCAGCGTGGTGCGGCCAGGCCAGAGACAGGCGGATATGGGGAGAGATGATGAGCAATTCGATGTGGGTGGTGAAGGAATTTTTGGTTTACAAGAGTGGGGAGAGGATGAGGCAATTCTGATGATGGCGGTGGTGATGAGAGTCAGGAGAAGGAGGACAAGGATGATGATGATACTTCATCATTCGAGGATCTGGACATGGATGAAGACGACTTTATCATGATCGATGCCGGGACCATGGAAGCTACAACAACAACAACAACCGCCACCACGGCTAGAGCGACAGCACCAGCAGCAGCAGCAACAGAAACAGAAGTGGGAGAACGACAAGAGACCCCGGAAGCCCGAGCTACAGCCGTGGAAGAACTGGAACACAGCAGACAGATCCCCCGAGTGTCGAAACGTCCGATGTGCTCGGATATCAGCAGCAGAGAAGGGTTCGAAGCAAAGCTATCGATGTACAGAGGTTGTTGCACGGTTTGCACAGCACGATCGGGCAAGACGGAGCGCAGGCACACGTCATGGAGGACTTGTCCACTGGTCAAGACGTTAGGACTGGTAGAGAAAATGGAAGAGATGGATGGGAAACTGGCCAGGACGAAGATGGAAGGGTCGTCGGGTTGCAACAAATGCTGGAGACCATGCATGCTGTGTGAGCAGTACAAAAGAGACGGCAAAGACATGAGTTTGGCAGAGGGGAGGTACATCAAATGGAAGAAGTTGTGGAACGAAGGGTGGTGTGGACAGAAGGGAGAGATCGGGGGCGATCATCGGGTACGAGAGGAACTGAGATCGGTAGCGTTAGGGTTGTTGTTCAGTTCGAGGGACGAGGTATGGGATTGGATGATGGGTGAGGGCGAGCTGGGAGAGGATGAGAATGGTGATACCGGCACGTTGATAGTGGAATGGTTAAGGAGGAAGAGCAAGGTAGGAATGAGGATAGAGGAAGGATGGATCCAGAGCAGCAAACTGTGTGATCTAATCCGGAATTGGGGCTGAGACAGGCCCTGCAGGTATCTTGAGAGAGAGGAATAATTAAAAGAGAAGAAAAGGTCAAATCTACCCAACCCTGCAGGTATCGCAAGAGAAATGATGATGATAGAAGAAAAGATCAAATGCACCCAACCCTGCAGGTATCGTAAGAGAAATGATGGAAGAAAAGACAAGATGCCCGGCCAACCCGTAGGGTGGTGTCCCAGGGGAGAAAAAAGCAGAAGAAGAAAAGGAAAAGAAAAAACAAAAAGACGAAAAACCCGTGCAACCCGTAAGGTGTCCCAAAGGGAGAGAGAGAGAGAGAGAGAGAGAGAGAGAGAGGGAGAGAGAGAGAGAGAGAGAGAGAGAGAGAGAGAGAGAGAGAGAGAGAGAGAGAGAGGGAGAAAAGGAAAAGAAGAAAGATCAAAACCCGATCAACCCGTAGGGTGGCCCGAAGAAGGAGAGAGAGAGAGGAAAAGTGGAAAGAAAGATGAGAAAACCCGTATAACCCGTATAACCCGTAGGGTGGCCCAAAGAAGGAGAGAGAGAAAAGAGGAAGGAAAGACAGAGAAACCCGACCAACCCGTAGGGTGGCCCGAAGAAGGAGAGAGAGAGAGGAAAAGAGGACAGAAAGATAGATGAGAGAAACCCGACCAACCCGTAGGGTGGCCCAAAGAAGGAGAGAGAGAGAAAAAGTAGGGGTAAGTAGAGGGTGGGCGGTGGGCCCGTGGTATGGAAAAGCCGGCGGAGGCAAGAGTAGAATAGGGTAAGCAGAGATAGAAGACAAGGCAAGATGCGTAGCAGCCGTAGGGTGGCCCGAAGAAGGAGAGAGACGAAAAGGGAAAGAAGAGGTAAAAGATTAAAAGAGAGACCCAACCCAACCCGTAGGGTGTCCCAAAAAGAGAGAACAGTACAAATTAGGACCCCCATTAGGGTAGAGGGTACAAATTAGGACCCCCATTAGGGTAGAGGGTACAAATTAGGACCCCCATTAGGGTAGAGGGTACAAATTAGGACCCCCATTAGGGTAGAGGGTACAAATTAGGACCCCCATTAGGGTAGAGGGTACAAATTAGGACCCCCATTAGGGTAGAGGGTACAAATTAGGACCCCCATTAGGGTAGAGGGTACAAATTAGGACCCCCATTAGGGTAGAGGGTACAAATTAGGACCCCCATTAGGGTAGAGGGTACAAATTAGGACCCCCATTAGGGTAGAGGGTACAAATTAGGACCCCCATTAGGGTAGAGGGTACAAATTAGGACCCCCATTAGGGTAGAGGGTACAAATTAGAAAACCCCAGTCAACCCCAGTCGTTATAGGGTCAACCGCTAGGGTTAGGGTTAGGGTTAGGGTTAGGTTAGGTTAGGGGTTAGGGTTAGGTTAGGTTAGGTTAGGTTAGGTTAGGGTTAGG